>ML662441.1:6076743-6237104 GCA_007570785.1 Antilocapra americana
ACCAGTCCCGAGCATCAATCCTGGGCTGGCGATTGATTAGACACATGACAATTAACATGCTTCAATGCCCTTCTCCCATCTCATCCCACCCTTACCCTCATCCACAAAGTCCACAAGTCTATTCTATACATCTGCGTTCCTTTTGTTGTCTCCCATGTTGGGTTCTCATTACTGTCTTTCTAAATTCCATATATATGTGTTAATATACTGTATTGTTGTTTTTGCTTCTGGCTTACTTCACTCTGGATAATGGGCTCCAGTTTCGTCCATCTGAGTAGAATTGCTTCAAATGAATTTTTTTTTAATGCTGAGTAATATTCCATTGTGTATATATACCACAGCTTTCTTATCCATTCGTCAGTTGATGGGCATCTAGGTTGCTTCCATGTCCTGGCTATTGTAAACAATGCAGCGATGAACATTGGGGTGCACGTGGCTCTTTCAATTCTGGTTTCCTCGGTGTATATGCCCAGCAGTGGGATTGCCGGGTCATATGGCAGGTCTATTTGCAGCTTTTTAAGGAACCTCCACACTGTTTTCCATAGTGGCTGTACTAGTTTGCATTCCCACCAACAGTGTAAGAGGGTTCCCTTTTCTCCACATCCTCTCCAGCATTTATTGCTTGTAGACTTTTGGATGGCAGCCATTCTGACTGGTGTAAAGTGGTACCTCATTGTAGTTTTGATTTGCATTTCTCTGATAATGAGTGATGTTGAGCATCTTTTCATGTGTTTGTTAGCCATTTTTATATCTTCCTTGGAGAAATGTCTGTTAAGTTCTTTGGCCCACTTTTTAATTGGGTTGTTTATTTTTCTAGAATGGAGCTGCAGGAGTTGTTTGTAAATTTTTGAGATTAATTGTTTGTCTGTTGCTTCATTGGCTATTATTTTCTCCCATTCTGAAGGCTGTCTTTTCACCTTGCTTATAGTTTCCTTTGTTGTGCGTCCCCATCTTTTGAAGCAGACAACTTAGGCTTTAGTGTCTCGGGGCCTCCCCTGAGTCTCAAAATTATTAGTTCAAGAGCTAATAATTAGGAATGTAAACATGTAGGAACAAAGCATGGCTGTTGGGCTGGGGAACTGGTAACAAGCAGGACTATAAATCTGCCACATCACAGAGTTACCAAACTCCCACTTCCCTCAGAGATAGAGATAAAGGTCTGACACACATTCCTCAGTTGTCTTTACAGAAACCAGATCCCCACCAGATGAAAACTGCTGCCCAAAATCACGTAGACCCCAGTTCAGTTACAAGCAGAAGACTGGCGATGCTAGAAATTTCACCTTGACTTCAACTAATCCTAGAATTGAGCACAGGCTGACTAGGCACCCTGCAGCCCCCTCCCTCACAGTGCCTTTAAAAACCCTCCCCTGATAACCACTGTGGGGAGTTTGGGTCTTTTGAGCATGAACTGCCCATTTCCCTTGCTTCAGTTCAGTTCAGTTCAGTTGCTCAGTTGTGTCTGACTCTTTGTGACCCCATGGACTGCAGCATGCCAGGCCTTCCCGTCCATCACCAACTCCCGGAGTTTACTCAAACTCATACCCACCGAGTCTGTGATGACATCCAACCATCTCATCCTCTGTCGTCCCCTTCTCCTCCTGCTTTCAATCTTTCCCAACATCAGGATGTTTTCAAATGAGTCAGCTCTTTGCATCAGATGGCCAAAGTATTGGTGTTGCTTGGTGCCCTACAAATAAACTATACTTTTCTTCACCAGTGTCAGGTCACAGAAACCAGTAACCAACATGTTGAAAGCACTGAAAGACATCTGCTGCCCAAGGACTGGGAGGTAGGATTGAAACAAACAGTCTAAATGGTGCTTTTGGGTTTTGCTCTCTCTTCCAGGCAAGGGAGGGCTTCCCAGGTGGCTCAGTTGTAAAGAATCCGCCTGCCAATACAGGAGATGCAGGGTTGATCCCTGAGTCAGGAAGACCCTCTGGAGATGGCAGGGCACTCCAGCATTCTTGCCTGAAAAATCCCATGGATGGAGAAGCCTGGCAGGCTACAATCCATGGGGTTACAAACAGTCAGACATGACTGAGCAACTAAGCAACAACTGGCTGCCTTAAAGTTTAGGGGTGGTGCTCAGGGCTTCTTGTCACCATTGGATAGGGGTAGCTCTACACACGCATCCCTTTATGCCAGGAAACTTCAGGATGGGACAGATTCAAATAATGATCTTTTGGACACAGGCATCTATGCACCTAGTTCTAGGGCAGGAAAGGATGTGGAACTCAGAGATGGATAATAAAAGTAGCAAGAATGTAAAATGTGGAGTCATGGTTCTATGTGAAAGGACAGGAGGAAACAGTCCAGCCACAGTCCAGGTACTGGGAAGTGCGCAAGCATGGAGACCAAGGGAAAAAGGAGGGAAGAACCTCTCCACTTATCCTTCCCACCTACACAGTCACTGCAAACTCCTCCCAGCAGTGAGATTATAGCTTCGTGGCATCTGTGACTGTAACCTTTGAAATGCTAAGTTAACTCTGACAGCTCTGAACAAAAATTGAAGAAGAGAAAAACAAATTTCATAAAAAGATGATATTTTATTTTTACATATACGCGGGCACCTTCACAGGAACATGAAGACCCAAAGAAGCAATTAGAGCTGGATGCTTATGTCTTGGGTTGAACAAAGGATAGGAAACTGCGAAGATATGACAAGGCAAAGGGGTTTGGGCCAGCGCAGTGATTTGTGGAAATGTGACTAGGAAGAGGAGGGTTAGTTTAACAGGCTCATTTGCACAGATTTCTCTCAGCCTTAACTTCCCATCTCTGGTGATAAGACTGTCTTCTTTCCTCCTGATACAGAGAAGGTGCCTTTCACCTGTGATTTTTGTCTCCTCCTTTTTAGAAGAAAAAAGGAAGATCAAAGTGTCCTGCTTGATCTACTGCTTTTAAAGTGGTTTTAAGTCAAAATAGCTAGCATTCCAATGAGGCATGTTTTGGGACGACCTGGTCTGAACGGCTACATTTTGTTGCTGTTAAGTCTGAATGAGTAGTAGATAATGTGGGTGTTATATGCAATAATTCCCTACCTTCTAGGTGCTAGAGGGGACTGATTATTCCAATCAGGAAAACCTGAAAATAGAGGGATGTTAGTGGGACACATATTAGAGACAAAATATGTCTATGATTAATGAGTTTTGCCACCATTTTTACTGAAAAGGAGCCTCTGGAAGTTCTGGTGGTGGTGACACAGGAAGATAGATTTAGATAATTAAGTAAAATAAAAGTTTTGCTTTATTTTTTAATCTTGGTTATAAAAACATTCTTTTGAAAGTACTCCCTAGTTATTCACAACTCTTAAGGCTGAAGAGACTTTAATTCTTAAAGTTTTGTTTCCAGAGAAATTAATATGTCATGTTGAAAATTGTTTGCCGATGTTTATCCTGAAAGATAAATTTTATTTCTATTTGATTCATTAGATAAGATACTATAGGCTTCCCTAGTGGCTCAGACAGTAAAGAATCTGCCCTGCAGTGTGGGAGACCTGGGTTCAATCCCTAGGTCAGGAAGATCCTCTGGAAAAGGGAATGGCAACCCACTTCAGTATTCTTGCTTAGAGAATTCCATGGATAGAGGAGCCTGGTGGGTACAGTTCATGGGGCTGCAGAGTCGGAAACCACTGAGGGACTAACACTTTTACTTTCTACACTAATAAGTGGAGAAAGCTAAAGGATTAACAGCTAAAGGATTTCTGCAAAGAGTGAATGCATAGATATTTTTAATGAGCAGTTATTATTTTCTTACTCCTTTTCAGTTGTTAAGATTGATTTTATTCAAAGTTACATAACAAGAAAAAGAATAGTATAGGATTGTAGAAAGTTTGAGAGGAGAAGGAAATTTCTGATCATAGATATAAAATGGAAAGGTAAGTAAATGTGTTCAAGTTTGCCTAATTCCAAGGAAAACACTGGCTGTTGTGTGTTTCATATTGTCACATATAATCAGTGAATTAGTGGACTTCACAGAGGTGTTACAACCAATAAAATACTTCAGAAAAATGTACCTTTAAAGAAGCACAATTCTCCTTCTGCCAAACTGGAGAGTTTCTTAATAAGATACCCAAGAGAGATAGTCTATTTTGCTTCATAATTCTATGAAGAAACAAAGGTTTATTTGCTATTCATATTTTCTCTTTTATGGCTTGCTACAAAAATTATTCATAATCTAAGCCCCCACTTCTCCTTTTTGAAAATTCTCATTTAAAAGTAGTAGTATTACAATAATTATGCTCTACCCTGTTAGATAATAAAGATAAAAATTACTCTCAATTTTGTGTGATTTTTTGCTTGGTTTTTGCTGTACCATTCTGTTCCTGTAACTATACATTTTCAAGTTAGTTTTCTCTAATGCTAAACAATTTTGCATTTTACATCATTGCTGTTATTGTGAGGAATAGTATTAGAGTATTAGGGATGATTAGCTCTGTTTTTCAACAGTGAAATTCCTACACAACAATGGAAGTGGAAACCCAAGCAAATATAGCTGATGTGGTTTTTTTGTGATTATATCATTTCACTCAAAGAAATAGATTTATATTGAATGTTGACTAGGAGCCAGGCATTGTTTTACACACTGGCCATACAGATGGAGAGTAGACATAAACTACTTTTCTGAAGAAGCTTGTAATCTAGTGGGAGGAGCTAGAGAAGAAATAAAATATGTAAGTAAAGTATGAAATATATTAAAGCGTGATAAGTCTATGCTGAAAGAGCAAGTAGGGGAAGAGAGTGGAGGGGAGGAGAGTGTTTGTTTATTTGACTAATGGCTGTGTCTCCCGGAGAATAGACATATACTACCTGAAGACAAGGACTCTGCCCTGTGTTGCTTGTCACCATTTCACAGCATGTATCATTATATGTGGCACTTACCAAGTGCTGAATAAATGGATGGGTGAACCTGGTGTTAAATAATTCCTCCCCTTATCCTGATCAACTGTTTCTTTTTCACACTACTTTATATAGAAGGTGATTTACTTATTAGTTATGTTTATTATTTATTATCTGTGTTGCTGGGCTAGACAGTGAACTGCACAAGCAATACGAATTTTTATCCATTTTGTTCACTGATGAATCTCAAACACCAAGAATACTGCCTAACAAGCAGGCAGCAGGATTTCATAAATACTTGTTGCATGAATGAATTTTAATAAGTGATTTCACTAAAAGGAAACAATGATGTTATCAACTTCTGACACAAGAATTTGGTTTGCTACTTTTAATACACCAGTTTATTCCTGCCAATAACACACATTCTGATGGCTACTGACAAATTCACAATGTACATACCCAAGAATCCTAGGAATAAATTGCTTAAGAAACTAGTCCTGATGCCAAATTCATGTACCTTGGAATATCAAATGCTACAATGTACTATCTACTCATTCAACTACCAAAGGGACAACTTCTCTTCTCTTAAGATTTTTAAAAGGGAAAAGTGAAAGAAAAGTATGTGAATGAAACAAGACTTGGCATCCCTGGCGTGGATTCTTTCAATGATTGAAACTTACCACAGGGTTTTGTTTTTTCATTTGAATAAAATGATTTAGATCCTTTCCTATAGAAGACACATAGCCACATCCGCCATTTATTTTCTGACAAAACTAGGGGGATACTCATATTTCAATCCAGGAGTTTCCTTTGTTGTCCTAATAAAAGGATCTGAGGTTTTAAAGAGGTGCCATTTACATTTGGAAAAGCCACAGGCAACTCTAGAAATACAACCTGAGAATCAGAGTTCAGGAAAATGACACCTGAAAATAAATGCCCCATATGAACAGTTTTAATGCTTAAGGCGTAAAAGTCAAGTGCACAGGATTTTTCTCCCTGGATATCCTGAAACACCTAGTGATTTGTTGAAGCGTTTTGGAAACATTTCTGTTCATTATTTATACATGACTACTATATGAGATTTTAGTTTCTTAAGGGTAAGACATAGACTGCTCCTAAATCACAGCCTGCCCAGAATCACGTGTTGGGGATGGGTAGTCTCTTAAAAATAGTGGAACTATTGGAACTAGTGGAACTTGTGGAATCTAGAAAAATGGTAGACATGATAAAGAACAAATATGTGGATACCAAGGGGGAAAGGGAAGAGTGGGAGGAATTAGGGGGTTGGGACTGACATGCAAACACTATTGACACTATATTAAAGCAGATAAACAATGAGAGCATCCTGTATAGCAGCATCATTCAGTCAGTCAGTCAGTCAGTCAGTCAGTTCGCTCACTCGTGTCTAACTCTTTGTGACCCCACGAATCGCAGCACGTCAGGCCTCCCTGTCCATTGCCAACTCCAGAGTCTACCCGAACCCATGTCCGTTGAGTCGGTGATGCCATCCAACCATCTTATCCTGTCGTCCCCTTTTTCCTCCTGCCCTCAATCTTTCCCAGCATCAGGGTCTTTTCCAATGAGTCAACTCTTCGCATGAGGTGGCCAAAGTATTGGAGTTTCAGCTTCAGCATCAGTCCTTCCAATGAACACCCAGGATTGATCTCCTTTAGGATGGACTGTTTGGATCTCCTTGCAGTCCAAGGGACTCTCAAGAGTCTTCTCCAGCACCACAGTTCAAAAGCATCAGTTCTTCAGCACTCAGCCTTTTTTATTGTCCAACTCTCACATCAACACATGATCCTGGGAAAACCATAGCCTTGACTATATGGACCTTTGTTGGCAAAGTAATGTCTCTGCTTTTTAATATGTTTTCCAGGTTGGTCATAACTTTCCTTCCAAGGAGTAAGTGTCTTTTAACTTCATTGCTGCAATAACCATCTGCAGTGATTTTGGAGCCCAGAAAAATAAAGTCAACCACTGTTTCCCCATCTATTTGCCGTGAAGTGATGGGACTGGATGCCATGATCTTAGTTTTCTGAATGTTGAGCTTTAAGCCAACTTTTTCCACTCTCTTCTTTCATCAAGAGGCTCTTTAGTTCCTTTTCACTTTCTGCCATAAGGGTGGTGTCATCTGCATATCTGCAGTTATTGATATTTCTCCTGGCAATCTTGATTCCAGCTTGGGATTCCTCCAGCCCAGCATTTCTCATGATGTACTCTGCATATAAGTTAAATAAGCAGGGTGACAATATACAGCCTTGACGTACTCCGTTTCCTATTTGGAACCAGTCTGTTGTTCCATGTCCAGTTCAAACTGTTGCTTCCTGATCTGCATATAGGTTTCTCAAGAGGCAAGTAAGGTGGTCTGGTATGCCCATCTCTTTCAGAATTTTCCACAGTTTATTGTGATCCACACAGTCAAAGGCTTTGGTATAATCAATAAAGCAGAAGTAGATGTTTTTCTGGAACTCTCTTGCTTTTTCAATGATCCATCGGGTGTTGGCAATTTGATCTCTGGTTCCTCTGCCTTTTCTAAAACCAGCTTGAACATCCGGAAATTCATGGTTCACATATTGCTGAAGCCTGGCTTGTAGAATTTTGAACGTTACTCCACTAATGTGTGAGATGAGGGCAATTGTGTGGTAGTTTGAGCATTCTTTGGCATTGCCTTTCTTGGGGATTGGAATGAAAACTGACCCTTTCCAGTCCTGTGGCCACTGCTGAGTTTTCCAAATTTGCTGGCATATGGGTGCAGCACTTTCACAGCATCTTTTAGGATTTGAAATAGCTCAACTGGAATTCCATCAGCTCCACTAGCTTTCTTTGTAGTGATGCTTTCTAAGGCCCACTTGACTTCTCATTCCAGGATGTATGGCTCTAGGTGAGTGATCCCACCATTGTGATTATCTGGGTCATGGAGATCTTTTTTGTACAATTCTTCTGTGTATTCTTGCCACCTCTTGTTAATATCTTCTGCTTCTGTTAGGTCCCTACCATTTCTGTCCTTTATTGAGCCCATCTTTGCACAAAATATTCCCTTGGTAACTCTAGGGAATTTTATTTAATGCACTGTGCCACCTGAACCAAAAGGAAGTCCAAAAGGGAGGAGATATATGTTTATGTGTGGATGATTCACTTTGCTGTACAGTAGAAATTACCACAACATTTTAAAGAATGGGAAAAAATAATAGCAAATGAAGCAATGGACAAACAATTAATTTCAAAAATACACAAGCAACTCCTGTGGCTCAATTCCAGAAAAATAAAAGACCCAATCAAAAAGTGGGCCAAAGAACTAAACAGACATTTCTCCAAAGAAGACATAAAAATGGCTAACAAACACATGAAAAGATGCTCAACATCATTCATTATCAGAGAAATGCAAATCAAAACCACAGTGAGATACCACTTTACACCAGTCAGATGGCTGCCATCCAAAAGTCTACAAGCAACAAATGCTGGAGAGGATGTGGAGAAAAGGGAACCCTCTTACACTCTTGGTGGGAATGCAAACTAGTACAGTCACTATGGAGAACAGTGTGGAGATTCCTTAAAAAACTGAAAATAGACCTGCCATATGACCCAGCAATCCCACTGCTGGGCATACACACCAAGGAAATCAGAATTGAAAGAGACATGTGTACCCCAATGTTCATCGCCGCATTGTTTACAATAGCCAGGACATGGAAGCAACCTAGATGTCCATCAACAGACAAATGGATAAGAAAGCTGTGGTACATATACACAATGGAGTATTACTCAGCCATTAAAAAGAATACATTTGAATCAGTTCTACTGAGGTGGACGAAACTGGAGCTTATTATACAGAGTGAAGTAAGCCAGAAGGAAAAACAACAATACAGTATACTAACGCATATATATGGAATTTAGAAAGATGGTAATGATAACCCTGTATGCGAGACAGCAAAAGAGATGCAGATATATAGAACAGTCTTTTGGACTCTATGGGAGAGGTCAAGGGTGGATGATATGGGAGAACGGGCATTGAAACATGTAAATTATCGTATGTGAAATCAATCGCCAGCTCAGGTTTGATGCTTGATACAGGGTGCTCAGGGCTGGTGCACCGGGATGACCCAGAGAGGGAGGTCATCCCCCCTCCAGGAGGGAGGAGGGAGGAGGGTTCTGGAGGGGGAACATATGTATACCCATGGCGGATTCATGTCAATGTATGGCAAAACCAACACAATAATGTAAAGAAAATAAATAAAACTAATAAAAAAAGAAATAAATAAAGCAACTACACTCCAGTAAAAATTAGTTAAAAAAAGAGTGAGCATCTTTGAAATCATTTCCAGGTAGAAAACTGTGTGTTATTTTCATTGAGAAAGTTATGGTCATTTACAGAGAATTTAAAATACCACCATATTACACGATACCCACTGGGCTCAAATGTGAGCAATTTTTATGACCCTAATTTGCCTCTTTGCTCCTTTATGTCTTGCTTGGGACTTCTATAAGACTCCATGCTTACACTAAAAACTTCCAAAGTCTATTTCATACTTTGCTTAGTCCTATGTAAGTTGCTATAGACAAGGGTTTTATGGTGAAGTAAATTAGAAAACATTACATAAAAATTGCCTTCTGTTAGAGGTTTACAAGGCAAGCTAGAATTTTAAAAACTGTAATAAAGTCTTTATAAATTGACCCCTTTAACTTCACATTTCCCAAACTTGGTGTTTCTCAGGACTCTTTTTTAATGTAATAATAACTCTATCTTTGATGTTGTATCATCTATTTTAAGACAACTCATTAATTTATGTCACTAAGAAAACACTGACAGTATGCCTTTGATTTTTAAGTCATTTAAATATACAGTTGACAAAGCACAAACTCAAGAAATAGTACTTTATTCTACACAATGAAATGGAAATATATATTCTAGTAATGAAAAATTAAAATTTTGGTAAGCTTTTCAATTCTTTTATAGATTTCCATACACTGTCAGAAGCTGTCCTTTGAATTCTGATATAAACACATTTAATAGTATGCTACCATACTACCTTGAGAGTCCCTTGGACAACAAGGAGATCCAACCAGTCCATCCTAAAGGAAATCAATCCTGGGTGTTCATTGGAAGGCTTGATGCTGAAGCTGAAACTCCAATACTTTGGCCACCTGATGCGAAGAACTGACTGATTGGAAAAGACTCCGATGCTGGGAAAGACTGAAGGCAGGAGGAGAAGGGGACAACAGAGGATGAGATGGTTGGATGGCATCACTGACTCAACGGACATGAGTTTGAGTAAGCTCCGGGAGTTGGTGATGGACAGGCAGGCCTGGTATGCTGCAGTCCATAGGGTCACAAAGAGTTGGACATGACTGAGTGGCTGAACTGAACTGACCATACCACCTCATGGGCTTTCCAGGCAGCTTAGTGGGAAAGAATCTGCCTGCCAATACGGGAGCTGCAAGAGACACAGGTTCGATCCCTCGGTCAGGAAGATCCCATGGAGAAGGAATGGCAAGAAACTCTAGTATTCTTGCCTGGGAAATCCCAGGGACAGAGGAGCCTGGTGGGCTACAGTCCATGGAGTCTCAAAGAGTCAGACATGACTTAGCAACATTAAAACAACAGTATCACCTCATACATTTCTTTTTCTTAAATTGATTTTTATTGTAGTACAATTGATTTACAAAATTATGTTAGTTTCTGCTGTACAGCAAAGTGAATCAATTATACATAAACATATATCCTTTTTTAGATCTTTTTCCCCATATAGGCAATTACAAAGCATTGAGTAGAATTCCCTCTGCTATACAGTAGGTCCTCCCTAGTTACCTATTTTACACATAGTAGTGTATATATGTCAATCCCAACCTTCCAATTTACCCCTCCCCTCACTCTTTCCCCCTTGGTAACCCTAAGTTTTTTTCCTACATCTGTGACTCTATTTCTGTTTTTTAATAAGTTCATTTGTACCATGCTTTAAGATGCCATATGTAAGCAATATGATATGATATTTGTCTTTCTCTGTCTAATGCACTTCACTCGGTATGACAATCTCTAGGTTTGTCCATGTTGTTGCAAATGGCATTATTTCATTTTTTATGGCTGAGTACTATTCCATTGTTACCTGAAGAAACTAACAAAATATTTGCATACATTTCTTTAATCACAGTTGTAATATCGCACATCATAGTTCTAACTCTAGATTTATCAAGTGTAAACACTTTGAGACTTACTGGCAGTATTAGGAGAAAGCACCTTAAAGACAACTCCAGGGCTGACAGGCACATCAACTCGTCCTCAGTGATCACTCATGATAAACTTCCTTAGAGATCATGCTCCTTTAATCTGCCTCATGATATCAGCATATGTGAGTTTCAAACTAGATGTTTCACTACTCTAGGTAGGATCCATATTTGCACTGTTTTGTATCTTCCCACCATGTTCACTTGGTATGAGAATAAGGTCATTGTAAATCTTATTGATTAACAAGAGAATACTCTTCTCCATGCAGTAGCCAGGTGTAAACACCGCCTATTTGCAAAATCCATTTTATGTTACTATGTTTGTTAGCAAATCATACTTTCATTTGCCTGTTTGTAAAGGCTTTCGTTTGTTAAATGACTAATTGTAATTCTATAGAGACATTAAATCAGAAAAGCCACACAATTTGCAAGTGCTAAAAAATGTCATTTTAATAATTAAGGTACATAAATAAAGTGTTCACGATAGAAACAATAAAGTTGTCTCTCAATTCTATACAAACACTGAGTTTTCAAGCAATTTGTAAGGAATATATTCATCTTCTTACATTCACAATAATGGTTGAACAATGATGTTTATCATTTTTTAAATTTTTGTATTCTATAAATTCACACACTATTAATTTATAGTATTACAGTGCTTGATAACCTTGACAATATGACATAAAATTCTTCTAATGGTAGGTAGAAAATAAAATAAAATAATTAAAATTCATTTGTATAACTTTTTATGAAAACAAAATAATATTTTTTCTGTAAAAATAAATTATGTAATTTGTGTTGAAACATCATTCTATTAAAGTGTTTAGAAAATAGTTACATTCATGTTTTAGCAGTGTGCTGAAACATTCTTATTTGCCATTCTCTCATGCATGATAAAGTGAGGTGCAAGCTGTTCACATGTGAGAAAAACAGTTTATTTTCACAGGAAAGGAAACGATGTATGAAATAGAATTCATTTAAAAAACCCAAGTGTCCTGTGATAGAAATACAAAAATTCACTAAGAAATAAGCATTTTTCAAGGCCTTTGAGGTGAGGCAACTTTTGACTAGACTTATCAAAGGTGGTTTTTAATCACGCTACCCTGTAACTTCCATTAAACTAGACCAGTCCATCAACTGCTGGTTAAAGTTCAATGTTATAATTTAAAACATAGTGTTTGGTCAACTGACTGAGGCATGACAGCTGAACTCATCACTGACCACCTTTTATAAAGGAGCAAGAGAAACAAACATCTCCATTCTGCTTTAAGCGTGGCTCCCAAGGGTAGCACCTTTGGCACGGAGCACAAGTTCTCCTGCTGGCAGAAGTCTCTGGAGGAGCACAACATGAAAACTGTCTGATGCTGATGGCAGGGGTCCTACTGAGCCAAATTTGCTGGTTCACATAGAAACTGGGGAAAAACTTGGCATCGATTTAAGTTTAACCAGAGAGGAAAAATCCAACAAAGATCCAACAAATTTCAATGGATCCAACAAAGATCCGTCTAGTCAAAGCTATGGTTTTTCCAGTAGTCATGTATGTATGATGTGAGAGTTGGACTATAAGGAAAGCTGAGTGCTGAAGAATGGATGTTTTTGAACTGTGGTGCTGCAGAAGACTCTTGAGAGTCCCTTGGACTGCAAGATCAACCAGTCCATTCTAAAGGCGATCAGTCCTGAATATTCATTGGAAAGACTGATGCTGAAGCTGAAGCTCCAATACTTTGGCCACCTGATGTGAAGAACTGACTCATTTCAAAAGACCCTGATGCTGGGCAAGATTGAAAGCAGGAGGAGAAGGGGATGACAGAGGATGAGATGGTTGGCTGGCATCACCGACTCAATGGACATGAGTTTGAATAAATTCTGGGAGTTGCTGATGGACAGGGAGGCCTGGCCTGCTGCATCCATGGGGTTGCAAAGAGTCAGACACAACTGAGCCACTGAACTGAACTGAAGATAGAAAAAAAAAAAATTTGTACTTAGCCACGAGAAATCCCTGAATGGCAGTTTGGAAATGCACGTTCTTTCTGCTGTTTCTTCTTCGTCTTAGTTTTCTTCTGCTTTTTCTCAGCCTTCTTTTTGCTTGGCTTCTGTTTCTTGCTTTCCTCTTTATACCATGGCCCCCAGACTCCTCCGTTGAGCCGAGGGTTACTTCTGGGGTCTTTGGGGGGGTACCTGACAGGCACTGCTGTTTTGTTGAACTGGGAGAGCCTCCGGAGGAGCTGCTTTACGATCCCGGGATACCTGTTGGAAAGGTCCACTCTCTCGTACGGGTCGGCTGTGATGTTGAACAGCCACACGCTTTTGCCCGTTGACAAGGTAATCCGCTCACTGTGCCACCGGTTTGGGCCCAGGTTGCTGAAGGACTGAGGGGGCACCCAGTCACTGTACCCCGGGTTCCCTGTGAGCAGCTTCCAGTGTTTCACCCTGATGGCGGACTGAATGGCAGTGTTCCAGATCCCATAGCCTGCCGCCCAAGAGCCGTTTTTCGCCTTGGTATAAATGGGGTCGATGTTGTGCAAAATGTCTACACGGGGAGAACGAAGGCCTTCGCTTATGGTCTCCCAGACATCATAGCCATCCAGTTGAATGTTCTCATCAATCTGTCCCTCAGCCAGTGAAATCAGAGTGGGGTACCAGTCAGTGATGTGCACGAGCTCCTTACACACGGTGCCCTTGTTCTTCAGGAGCGGGCTGTGCACGAAGCCCACAGCCCGGATCCCCCCTTCCCAGTAGGTTCCTTTGCTACCTCTGAGGGGCCAGTTGCTTCCTCCTGCTGTGGGCTGACCACCGTTATCTGAAGAGTATATGATAATGCTGTTGTTGTAGAAACCGTATGTCTTCAGAGCCAGGGTCACATTATTAATCGCTTCGTCTAAGCAGGAAAGCATGGCAGCGTACCTGCGTCTGTTTATGTTGACAATGGATCTGTAGTGTTCAAAGTACCTTCCCGGGGCTTGTAGTGGAGAGTGCACAGCTTGGTAGGCAATGTACAAAAATATAGGCTTTCTGGGGTCATGGGAAGCTAAGATTTGCTGCACTCTCTGAGTGTACATCTGTGTGGAGTATATGCCATTGTCATAGTCCCAGGCCGCATTGTCATTTTCATACAAGTCATAGCCACACATCCCAGGACTGTCACATTTATAGTGTGTATAGTAATCACCACTTCCCAAGAGGGAACCAAAAAAGGTATCAAATCCTCTCTTGGTGGGCATACATTCTTTTCTATAAAAACCCAAGTGCCATTTTCCAACCATATGTGTTGAATATCCAACCTCCTTCAGCTTCTGAGGTAGGGTTGCATTGTCCAGAGGTAAGCAGTTGGGCTGGGTAGGTCTTATGATAGAATGTTGAAGTCCGGTGTGTATCTGATACCTAACAAAAGAGTGAAAAATGTGTCAGTGCAGGATAAAAGAGATTCCACAGAAAACAATGATTCTTCTATTAAATAATGTATCTATGAAGATAAATGCTACCCCAAATAAAATATGATCAATTCAGTATTTCTCCTGTTGACCCAAAAGTCCTGCCATAATTAACTATACATTTAACATTTGAAATGCATTTTCACTTTAAATCACTTTTGAAACTAAGATTTGATTACTTGTTTCAAAGTCTTTTTAAAGTTCTTATAACAGAATTAATTTGAATAAACTTTAATCATTCAATTAATTATATGATGCACCAAACTAACATGATAAAGGAAAGAATGTAAATTTCAGAGTGTTTGTAATGAAGCAGGATTCTGTGGCTCCTACCATACAGTTGTGCTCATTTCACATGCTAGTAAGGCAATGCTCAAAATTTTTCAAGCTAGGCTTCAGCAGTACATGAATGGAGAACTACTAGATGTACAAGGTGGATTTAGAAAAGGCAGAGGAAGCAGAGATTAAATTGCCAACATCCTTTGGATCATAGAAAAAGCAAGAGACTTCCAGAAAATAAAATCTGCTTCATTGACTACACTAAAGCCTTTGATTGTGTGCATCAGAACAAACTGTGGAAAATTCTTTGAGAATACCAGACCATCTTACCTGTCTCTTAAGAAACCTGTATGCAGGTCAAGAAGCAACAATTAGACATGGACATAGAACAATAGGCTGGTTCAAAATTGGGAAAGTAGTATGACAAGGCTTGTCACTCTGCTTATTTAACTTATGTGCAGAGTACATCATGCAAAATGCTGGGCTGGATGAATTACAAGCTGGAATCAAGATTGCAGAGAGAAATATCAACAATCTCAGATACTCAAATAATACTATTCTAATGGCAGAAGGCAAAGAAGCACTAAGAACCTTTTGATGAGAGTGAAAGAAGAAAAAGAAAAATCTGGCTTAAAACATAACATTCAATAAACTAAGATCATGGCATCTGGTCCCATCACTTCATGGTTAATAGATGGGGAAGCAATGGAAACAGTTACAGACTTTATTTTCTTGGGATTCAAAATCATCGTGGACAGGGACTGCAGCCATGAAATTAAAAGATACTTGCTCCTTGAAAGGAAAGCTATGGCAAACCCAGACAGCATATTAAAAAGCAGAGACATCATTTTTCCAACAAAAGTCCGTATAGTCAAAGCTATGGTTTTTCCAGTAGTCAGGTATGAATGTGAGAGCTGGATCATTAAGAAGGCTGAGCACTGAAGAATTGATGCTTTTGAACTGTGGCGCTGGAGAAGACTCTTGAGATTGCCTTGGACAGCAAAGAGATCAGACCAGTCAATCCTAAAGGAAGTCAACCCTGAATATCACTGGAAGGGTTGATGCTGAAGCTGAAGCTCCAATACTTTGGCCACCTGATGCGAAGAGCCCAGTCACTGGAAAAGGCCCTGATATGTCGTCAGACACGACTCAGTGACTCAAAAATAACAACAACAAGGACCCTATGGGGCCTTCTCAGGACAGACCACGCTCCCCCTCCCAACCACTCCCACACTTTCATGTCCTCTCCTGCTTCCTGTTTGTGGGAAAACTATACCCTTCTAGGCCTTCCCCAAATTCCAAAGAATATATTTAACCAAAGAAGTGAGAAAATGCAGAAACAAAGGAAAATATTCAAGTATGAAAAATAATAATAACTTAGCCATTAAACAAAGTCAAAGAACTTTAGTTTCTCCTCAGTGGCCATAAATAATATTCTGAGCTTGATCTTTTAGCTATTTCATAGATTCTGAAATCCCCACCAGGTGGAAGAAGTTAACTATATGCTGACCACCAGCACAAAGAACCCGGACCAGTTGGAACCAGAAAGTTGAAGATGTTGATTCCTGATTACATCACCATCAACCAATCAGAAGAACGTTCATCTTGGAGTTTGGTCCTTGCTTGGGGCCTGCCATAAACACTTTTCCCCCACCACAACTCAGTTATCAGTAGATTGGCTTTACTGCACCCAGGTGAGGGGGCTCAAGTTTGGTTTGGTAATATGCTGTTGTTTTTCTGTTGTTTTTTCGGTCTAAAGACCTCACATCAGCTCCTAAATCATTTCTCTGAATAATTTATTTCAAGCTGATTTGAAAGTACTAAAAATACATATAAAAATTATATAAAAAGCGGTTTGATTGTCAAAACCTGTTAAATCTCTGTAGTGAGAAACAGAACATCTCTGAATCACTATATTATTGTTGAAAAGCCATTTTATAAAGTGTTTTAGCTAGTGATAAGGAAAGATTAGATTTTTCCCAAAACAGCAGGAAATGAATTCTTTCATATGTTTCCCACTGTCTCTTTTTAAGAAAATTACATTCACTTACAATTCAGTATAAGATATTGAGGTAACCTTTCTATACATTAAAATTAAATATGTGTTGATTTCTGGCGTTGTTCTCTCCCCAAGGATATTGGCTAAGGGCTTTTATTCCCCCAGAGAGTGGTTACTGTCACATAAGTGTATGAATTTTCAGTTGGGTCAAGATGTGCCCACTAGCTCATGCCATCTTAAAAGTGATTAATTCTACACTTTTATTATATAAGTTCAAAATAATTTTTGAATAGGAAATATAGGCATTCTGAGAAAACGAAGTTTGTAAAACAGGTTAGTGTAAAAATCAAAGTATTCCTGGAATCAAATTACAAAGAGTTATATTAAGATAAAAAAAATCAATTAAACCTTAAAGTCCAACATGTTATATATGCCTTGGGTTGACTAGTTTAGTTTTAAATGTTCAAATGATAGTATAATGCAACTGGGAGTTCTTTCAAAGCATCAATTGCAGTAACAGGCTGAGGTTTATAGAAGCTGAAGTAGTGTCCAGGCAGTGTTCATATGGGCCCCGTCTACTCTGCTTATCATTTAGCTGTTGAAATTCACAACGAACACAGTAATGAACTCCAAAGAAACAAGGTTTTAATAAACATAATTTAGTCCTAAATTCATAGTTTCTGATCCAGTTCAAGATCTAAAACATTAACTTCTAAAACCACTAATTTTTGTATAAGCACATGACAAATTGATAACAACAATATAAACATTGAGGATATTTAAAAAGGAGAAATCTGTATGTCATGAGACTTTGGGGAAGGATTTGTGGACATGGGTTACTAATTGTCTTATGTAGAAAATGTAGTTGGCCAGAGTATGTATTCAATTCATTGAACAGCTAACCAATTGAAGTCTTTCTAATTAAAACTGGGCACTTTTGCACCTAGTACTAAAGGCAAAGAGAACTGAGGCTTTTGAAAAGTGTAAAATACAGAAAATGTTCACACAAAAAATGAGTAGGAAAGAGGTCTGCTGCTTTCAGAAGATGGTACAGTGTTGGCAGACACAGAAAAGAGTACAGAGCTATTAGTCAACTGTGTGGTTTAATGGTTTTCATATTGGAAAAATTAGAATCAACAATATAAAGGTTTGGCAGCAGCTCCTAACAGAAGAGAGCTTTCAGGGAAGTGAACAAGTGAAGTGAAGTCGCTCAGTCTTTGTGCCTCTTTGCGACCCCATGGACTGTAGCCTACAAGGCTCCTCCGTGCATGGAATTTTCCAGGCACGAGTACTGGAGTGGGTTGCCATTTCCTTCTCCAGGGGATCTCCCCAGCCCAGGGATCAAACCTGGGTCTCCCACAATGCAGGCAGATGCTTTACTGTCTGAGCCACCAGGGAAGCTGAGTTCAAGACTCTGAGACCAAATAGATGTTTGATGCAGCCTTAGAGGCAGGGGTTAAGGGTATGTTTTGTTTTGGGAGTCAGAGAAATCAGGGTTTGAATTTGTTCGACTGCTTATTAGCCATGTGATTTTGAGCAGTACTTAACCCCCCTGATCCTCCATTTCTTCATCTGTAAAAGAGGGATAAAAATATATACTGGATTGCTGTAGCACTGAAAGAGCACAGAATCTGACAAGGAGAGTACATTCAATAAATGACAGCTTTTACTATTATTATCCCAGAGTTCTGAATCATGGTACTAACATATGTCTTTCAAGTTTTATAAATGATAGACCTTTCACATGCTTTATTGTGTTTAGTCCTCGTTACAACAGTGAGAAGTAGGATTGTTTACATTCATCTTATAGACGGGCAAATAGAGATACAGAGATAATCCCCCACCTTCTCCAACCTGCTTCACCAGCCTGTGATATGGGTTCCTGAACAACACAGGCTAAACTGGGTACTTTTCCTGTCTCTTCAAGAGTTAAGTCCAGCACTTCTTAAAAAATCAAGGAGCAGAGGAAAGATACTGTCAGTCTTGAGAAGTTAATCTAACTTTCTAATTAAAGATAGGAAGAATTTATAAACCAAATAGTGAGGCTTATGCTGATCCTAGAAAAATTTGAGAATGTATTTTTAAGTAGATAATTTTTGAGCATTATTCTTTTAAAGCAGATTAGGTAGAGTCAAAAAGAAAAGTCCTGCCAAGTTAGCTTCATTTTCTTTTTTAAAAAGAGGAAAATTAAGAAAATAGTTTAGAAAAATGGTTTTGCTGTTGTTTAGTTGCTAAGTTGTGTCTGACTCTTTTGCGACCCCCTGGACTGTAGCCCACCAGGCTCCTCTGTCCATGGGATTTCCCAGGCAAATACTGGAGTGAGTTGCCCTTTCCTTCTCCGAGAGGGACCTTCCCAACCGAGGATCAAATAAATAGGCGTCTCCTGCTTGGCAGGTGAATTCTTTACCACTGAGCCACCTGGGAAGCCCCAGGAAAATGACAGGCATTTTTCAAATCTGCCCTTGATTCTTTCCTTATAAAATAATGGAAAATCAACTGGATGACAGCCCTGCATATTCACAGTAAGATCGATCTTATTCTTTCATATCAGTTAATTGCAAAGAGAAAATTTTCATTAACATGATCTTCTATGGTTTCCACAACTGTGTGGAATAGGCAGGGGGGTTCCATTTATTAATTCCCTCTAACAACAACAACAATAAAAGGACATGAAACTCAGAGTAATTTAGTGGCTTTCCTAAGTCTTGAGTTCTGTACTGGAGTCCAGACTTTGGGCTTTGGAAACTTTCTAGGGTATACTCACAGCTACAGTTAGACCCATGTAAAGTTTGGATTAATTTATCTGCATTAATCTTCAGTATTTGTTCATTTCCTTAGTTAAGCAATATTACTGAGTGTACAATGTGTGCCAGAAGTTTTCTTTTTCTTTTGTTTCTCCCCCTACTCCCAGAGCTGTTATATTAAGTCGGTTGTAAGTAAAGATCATACTGGCAATGAAGGGATGAGGTCTCTGAACCCTGGGATTGGATGGAGTCAGCACTGCCAGTCATGGGGAATAGCACTGAATGTTAACACCTTTCTTTTTTCAGGAAGGAGATGGTTGGGATCTAGGGAAGTTCTTGATAGAGTTTTTGGCTTGTCAGTGACATTGACTTGGCAACAACCAACTGGAAGGCCAATCAGATAATTCTTCAAAAAAATTACAAAACAGCACATTGATTAACATTAACTAACTGGCTGAGAATTCCCAGTTTGGAAGGTAGTTTCTGAAACAGCACAACTGGACCCTTTCTTTGGCTTCAGCTCATAGATTATTATTATCCACGATTTGAATAAAGAAATAGAAGATGTGCGTATTATCTAGGAGCAATAGTTAAAAGTGGATAATGAAGATTCAAAGTAATCTGAGTGACCTGAATTGTTGTTGAAACAAATACAATGAAATATACATAGAAAGTTAAGGAAGGGCTTAAAGACTGGAAGGGAATATATCAAAAGATGTAGAATTCTGAATTAAGGGAGTCTTAACGGGCCAACTCTTGGACAATGCAGGCATCCAAATAAACAGTGATAGTAATAAATTACACCCACAGGGTAGAATAGGAAACCTTGAATTCATACTAATATGAATAATAGGAAAAGTTTGATATGTAATATGATATAAAAGTACCTTCCCACAAAACACTTATTAATTGTATATATGGAAAAGAGTAACCACACAGTGGAAGTGCTCAGTTAACACATTAATCAAATGATCAAAGTTAACATCATCAGTCATCGGGACAAATCAGCATCATGTGCTACCAGGTAAGATGCAATGAAAAGAACATAGCATTGATTCTACAGTGTTCTACTCGGAAGTACATAATCTGAATCTAATCCTCAGTAAACATCAGGCAAAACCAAGCTGAGGGACATTCTGCAAAATAACTTGCCTAAAATTTTCAAAAGTATCAAGATTATATAAGGCAAACAAGGACTAAGAAACTTCCAGTTTGAAAGAGACCGAGGAATCATGATGAATAACTGAATTATGTGATTCTGAATTGGAATGGTTACAATAAGAACATGGTTGGAGAATGGCGAAACCTAAATGCAGTCCGAAAACTAAATGTGAATAATACTGTTTTCATGTTCTTGATAGCTGTGTTTTGGATAATGTGGGTAACTATCTTTGTAGGACATACACAATAAAGTACTGGATATGATGGGGCATCAGGTTGGCAATTAACTCTCAGTGGTTCAGGAAAAAACGTTACTTATGTTGTGCTCTACTTGAAGATGTTCTGTAAGTACAAGATGGTTTCAAAATTTTTAAAAAGTAAGAAAATCTAAACAAAAGGCATTACATGTTAATTAAAAAAAATCAACTGCCCACATGTTAGTTACATATGACTATGTAAATAACTGGAAAGTTGAATCTATCAGACTATGAATTTAATAGAAAGCAAGAAAGAAAAATAAGAGCTCAAGTATATACACTGTACTATTTTATTAATTATAATAATTATAGAAATGTATACAAAATAGAAATTAGGTTAGATGAGGTAAAAATAAATATAAATAGAATTTCTGGCATTTCTTCTTGCATTCTTAGATGAATTATCCTGCATTGCTCTAGGGTGTCAGGACTACATTTGCAGATCACTGGTATAGAAAGGAGGTTGTAGACAGATGAAAAGCGAAAACACAGATTTTTTTTAAGGCTACTGAAGTAGTTTGGGTCAAAGATGATGGTAGCTTGGACTACCACCTAGTGGCAGTAAAAATGGAAGTGGATAGATCAAATGTATGCTTTGGACTTAGAACTTTTAGGATTAAATCAGTGAGGAAAGGATGATGGAAGGACAAAGGAGGAAAAGTTAAAAATGACGTCTAGATTTGTGGCTTTCAGAACTTGCGGTGAATGGCAGATGGACCATCTGGTCTCTGTTTCTGTAGTATATAATTGGGACTAATGGGCCAACAGTATAAGGAGGCAGATTTCAACTCATAGCGGGAAAAAAAAAATTCTAAAAAAGAAAAGAAACAAATACCAAAAAATCTACCAAAGATTCTATACAAGGCACACTTGAACTGGAAAAGAAGTACTAAATGACACTTAAGGTTCCTTCTAAAAAAATTCATGGATCAAGGACTATAGCTTAGTGTTTCCATAAAGAATTCCATATAAGCTGAAAGCAGCTTCACAAAACCAAGTTTATATTATGTACAGACAACTGAAAAAGAAGTTTCCACAATGTATCACTATATATTTAACTTCTTTTGAACAATATAAAGTTAGATTAAAAGATAGGTTTTTCACATAATATATTCTGAATACACACTGTAATCATATTTGCTAAAAAAGAAACTAATTTTGAAATTTAGTGGACTTTTTTTTGTCTCCATCTGGCTACCATGTGAAGAAAACTTCATGTGAACAACAGTAAAACTAGAGTCAATGCCAAATCTCCTTAAATCTACAACCATCATTCTCACTTTCCGCCAACCCAAGTAGACCTTTCAGCATGGCATTAGAATACATGAAGAGTTTTGTAATTTTTTAAAATATAAATTATTGAGTGCTGGCAGTGGCAGTAATTTTTGAATTCTTTTTTCTAAAAAATGTCTAATTTTAAAATAATAATCCAATTTATTATTTTAATCCAGTTACACATTTAATGTAACACAATGATGAAAGAAATGAATCCTAATAGTTTCATGCAGATTCTAAAGTCCAGGATGGTTATAGGGTACAAAGGCAGCCAATAGTGCGGTAAGAAATTGAAGAGGAGGAGACAAGTACACGTGATCACAGTTTACGATCAAATGTCATAGATATGTATGTTAGAAATATGTAACTTATTTCCCAAATTCTGAAAGGTGTTCCTTTATTACTTCCTTCCAAGTGACATCTTTTTCTTTGTCTTAAAGAGTAGAACTCTTTATTGTTAATTTCATTGTTCCGTACTTACATCTTTAGGTGGAGGGTGAGGGTAGGAGAGGGGTGTCATACCAACCAAGTCTATGCCTTGTTTTTCATCTCATGAACAAATTTCCACTCATTTATGAGATGAAAGCTCGGCATAGTTTGGATGAATTCCTTATTTACCACCCTTTTACCCACCATGAGTCAGACACTGCTAGGTCTGGGGATGACAAAGTTGAATAAGATGGGTCCTGCTCTCAAGGAACTCAGTCTACATAAGATACAGATAACAGTGATCATGACTGGAGTAAGAGCTACAGCAAAGATAGCCACAGCACTCTCTGGGTACTCACAGCAGGCTCAGGGAATGCTCCTCGAAGGGACCACGTGAGATCTGAGTCTAATCACAGGAGTATCTGGGTCAATTCGGGAAAAGGACAGATATTTAAAATGCAACAACGTGGACAAAGTTTCACAAGGGAACATGACTCTGAGATGACTGCTGAGGGAAGAGGAGCCATCCAGATAAAGGGCGGAAAGGAAGGCAAAGAGAGAGTTTCAGCAGGAGAAGTGTGACGTTCAAATACAAAAAGGGAGAGAGAGTTTGGCCCTCTGAGATCCAGACATAAATTGGCAGGAGATGAGAGTATATAGACAAGTAGGTTCCGAATTCCAGAGAGTAGGTCTACAGCCTACAGCTCTGCTAAGGCTTTAGTACTTAATGGAGTGCTCACAGGAATCCAGAGAAATGTTTTTGAAAAGAGAAGAACAAAATAATGAGTGTTGCATTATAAAAAGCACTCTGGTTGTAGTGTGAAGAATGCATTGGAATGGAACAGGACTTAAGCAAGGGGATTTGCACTAATCTAAGAGATAAATGTTGACAGTCAAAGAGAAGATGGGTAACAGAAAGAATGAGAGAAGATTAGAGATTATAAAGAGGACTTTTAATAGGGTTACAGGCCATATGGGAGAAGCATGGGAGAGGGAAATGTTGAGAATGAGTCCAGAATGTCTGGTCAGGGTGGCTGAGGGAAAAGAAGCTTCTTGCACTAAGAAATCCTGGAAGAGGGGCAGGAATGAGTGGGAAGATAGTGAATCCTGCTCTGTGTCATGCTGGAAGCACCTATAAGATGCCATCTGCAGTTTACAGGATGAAACAACAAAGATTTGAGACTCACTTGCATAGGGGTCATACGTGACTTCACAGCACGTGACACCATCTAAAGACAGAACAGAGGCTGACAGCCAAGGCAATGCCAACATTTAGAATTAAAGCAAGGAGCACCAGGGAACGTCTGAGATGAAACAGCTACTGTGTGAACTAGAGTAGCAGAGGGGAGTTAGAGGCACCTGCTTAACGGAGTCATAGCATTCCATACTGTGAAAGAGCCAAAGAAGGTGAGAATGGAACAGGGTCACTGGATTTCACGAGCATGGGTGACCTGTTAAATAATATTTTAGCAGAATGGGGTGGGAAGAAGGCCAGATTTTTGTAAGCTGAGATATGACTGGGAAAGTGAAAATGTCTAGGTGGTGAGCACAGACTACTTCAAGACTATAAATGAAAAAGAAAAAAATAAAAGAACATGAGTGGCTCTAAGCATTGATGTGGGTAAGTGCATAGCGGTACTGCTGAGTGAGTGCAAGAACTGGCTACAGAAGGATATCTTACTGCATTATTATCTCTTTATAATAAAAAGTATTTAAGTTCCATGAGGGCAGGGACTATTCATTGCTTCATCCGCACCATCTAAAATAATACTTGGTTCACAAGAGGATCTCAGTAAGTACTTTTTTGAATGAATGAATGAATAAATGTAAGTGTGTATGTACTCACCGAGAGAGAGAAAGAAAATGTAAAGATACACACCAAACCCTCAGACATGATTATTTCCAGGGGATAAGAATTGGGAGAGAAGAAGAAGCTGTCACCTTCTGTTACATAAATTTATATATAAATGAAATCCAGATGAATCGGTTTCAAAATAACTAGCTTATTCTACTAGGATGAATTATTAATATGGGACTAATTTTACCAAGGCATTAGTTAGCCTTGGTAAATAAAACAAGAAATCTAAATGCCAGTTGAATGGAAACACTCAATCATATTATCAAGGAATTTTCTTTTCAGTAAGGACATCTACTTGGGAGATTACCTTTAGAACAGAAGAAAGAGGATGGTGTGGGCTAAATGAATTCTGTGTTCATTGTGACCCCACAGACTATAGCCCACCAGGCTTCTCTGTCCATGAGACTTCCCAAGCAAGAGTACTGGAGTGGGTTGCCATTTCCTTCTGCAGAGACTCTTCCAGACTCAGAGACTGAACCCTCTCTACTGCACTGGCGGGCAGATTCTTTACCACTGGTGTCTCCTTTTACTAAACAAGGAAAAGAATAACTTATCACATAATTTTAAAAACTCATGCCTATGAATGGCCTTTGCTGGTCATCAGAGCCTGTGGTTTATCCTTGGAATTGCCTTGTTTCAAGGCAATTGCTACACTGATTACAGTTTTCCTGGTTTCCTAAAACAATGGCTGAAAGTCACACAGTAGGTGGTTTCCTTCTGAAAACATTCTTTTTACTCTCATCTATAGTGTGTGTAAATTCTTATTAGTTTCCATAAAAAAAATTAGCTTTGTCCCTAACTAAAGAGACTTTGCCATGACTCCTTTTTCCTGTCTTATCTTTTGGATGTATCCCTTTTAAAGAAATACTGGACTTTTCTACACTTCATTATTTTTTAAAAAATAAAGTTTAAAACATAAATTAAAGTCTATCAAACATCTAACTAAGTGAACATTCCCTTATATAGTTAATCGATTCCTTATCTGCAAAATTATTTACAGAGTAAAATTTAACAGGGAACTCCAGAGTGCATTTAAAATAATTTAACTTACAGAGACTTTTTCAAGGACACATGTATTCCATAAAGCAAAGTGTACCCATACTGTCAAAATAAAATTTCTATTTTTCTTGCTATTTTCCCTACTACCACAGAGTTATTAAATCAATGTAGAAAAATGTGATTTATCTCCTCTGTTCTAAACAAGAAATGTGCTTAGAGGTGTAGAACAGAGAGTAGCTTAAATATTAAACCACATTTCATGTTACCAGTTTTGCCCTAGAGACAGGATGTGTTAGAGAAAATATCTTTAGCTAATATAGCAGAAATTTTCAATGTAAAACACAGCTTCCTTGTAAAAAATCTTTAAAAATTTATTTGAAAATATGATCTGTTCCCTTTTCTCTGTATTTATTAGTTCATCATTTAGTTAATTCCCCTGGAAATAAGATTGCCATATTTTCAAATGTTGGTAAAGTTTAACATTTTCTTTATGGTTCTGACTTTGGAGAAAAAAAAATTAGAACTTGATATTTCTGTTCACCAAGTGTCTTCTGTAGAAACTGGACCAACAAAACTGTGGTAACATTCTTGCATATTTGAGCAGGATTACTTCCTCCTACCCGTGGGTTCGAATTCTCCTTCAAATAACTGAGTATCTTTGCACCTGAAATGAGCCACACATAGGCGAAAGGACTTCATGACAAACTCATGCGGAAGACATCAGTGTCTCGGCTGCGAGCCACGGCTTGCAACGGCTCAGTAGAGAAAACGGCGGCAGTCTTCAGAAGCGTTCACAAGTTCAGTTGAACAAGAACTCTGTTTATTAAGAATTTGCAATATTCCAGGCACTGAACAGTGGCGGGAACAGAAGGATAGTGAGAACTTACGATAAATAACTCTATGGGGCATTTATGATATACTACATACCAAAAGTAGAGAATAATTTTTATGTTTTAGGGAAGTTTAGAAAAGAATATACTCGGTAATTCCTCAAGGCAGCTGGTTTACTGCACTTTCAATAAATTAGCATTATTTGTAAAGGAAGTTTATAATTCTGTCGTAAAGCAGTTGCCACTGAAGGTAAAGACAATTACTGAGTAAAAACTGTATTAATTGGTATGACTAAATTCTCAAGGCTAGAGCCGTGTATTTTCATGTAGCCATCATTAGAAATAGAACCCAGACACCAACTGACATATATTAAAAATATGTATTAAGTGTTTTCTTTCCTAGAAGATAAATTTCTGGACTTCTAATCTATCTGTGGCTTTGTCCTTTTGTTGGTGTCTTTTCTAACAGTGACAACTATTGATTCTGTCCCAAATAAGATATTGAACTATTTTAAATAGCTTAGGATTTATTATTAAAGTGGCAGCATTAACAAGCAATTAGTGCTGGCAGATAAAAAAGTGGAATTGATATTTTATATTCTGAGGTTTTGAACTCTGTAAGTAGTTAAATGAAAGAAATTTAGCAAATTTAAACAGACTCCCTTGCCCTAATCATTCTTATAGATCATCTTTCTTCTATCCCATGTATAGGAATAAGGTTACAAATGACTTAATTTTATATATTCTTTTGATTCAGTTTTTCCTTTGTGTAGAAAAATACCCAGATTATTTGCTAAATTATTCTTAAGAAGCTCTAGTATGCTTGACATACTTCATAGTAATAATAATTCTAAAAACTGGAGATAAAAAAGAAAAATAAACATGCCCTGGAGACATCCTACACAGGTTTTTTTCTTTTTTTGTTAAGATTATAGAAAATAAAATACATAAAACATACAGTAAATTGTAAAATGTTACACAAATGTTGGGCTTCCCAGGGGGCTCAGTGGTAAAAAATTTGCCTGCATTGCAGGAGCCACAGGACAGGTGGGTTCAATCCCTGGGTTGGGAAGATCCCTTCGAGTAGGAAATGGCAACCCGTTCCAGTATTCTTGTCTGGCAAATCCCATGGACAGAGGAGCCTGGCAGGCTCATCCACGGGGTTGAAAAGAGTCAGACACAACTGAGGACAGGCATATACATATTAGTTATAACTATTATTATGTTTTCTCTCTTCTATGCATTTCCTGTCCATGAACTCCTTAACTCCACATCCTTCTCCCATTGCTCTGTTATGTGCAAATGATGAAACCAAGCAAAGCAAAAGATAATGTCATCATTTGGGAAGAGGGAATTACTGTCTTGCCCACTGTCTTTCTTCCTGACGGTCAGATTGGAAATTCCAATTGTCAAACTGAAGTTTACCCCATGTGCTTGCTTATTTTCAACCTTACTTGACTAATTTGTCAATTCCTTTAAATGTCTATAGAGGAATGCAAAGAACTAATTCACATTGATCTACAGGGAAACCCACGTGCCAAGTACTCAGTTTTATTTTTACAAAATAAATGTTCTGAATAGAGACAGTTTTGTAAGAAGGATTTGTTGTTGTTCAGTTGCTCAGTCGTGTCTGACTCTTTGCGACCCCATGGACTGAAAAAAGCCAGGATTCTCTGTCCTTCTCTATCTTCCAGAGCTTGCTCAAACTCATGTCCATTGAGTCAGTGATGCCATCCAACCATCTCATCCTCTGCCACCCTCTTCTCCTGCCTTCTGTCTTTCCCAGCATCAGGGTATTTTCCAGTAAATCAGCTCTTCACATCAGGTGGCCAAAGTATTGGAGCTTCAGCTTCAGGATCAATCCTTCCAAAGAATATTCAGGATTGATTTTCTTTAGGATGGACTGGTTGGATCTCCTTTCAGTCCAAGGGACTCTCAAGAGTCTTCTCCAGCACCACAGTTCAAAAGCATCAGCGTTCAGCATTCTTTACGGTCCAACTCTCACATCCATACATGACTACTGGAAAAACCATAGCTTTGACTAGACAGACCTTTTGTCTGCAAAGTAATGTCTTTGCTTGTCAATATGCTTTCTGGGTTTGTCATAGCTTTTCTTTCAAGGAGTAGGTGTCTTTTAATTTCACGGCTGCCGTCACTGTCCACAGCGATTTTGGAGCCCAAGAAAATAAAGTCTCACTCTTTCCATTCCCCTTCCCTCCTTTATTTGTTTTATGAATGCTGAGTTTCAAGCCAGCCTTTTCACTCTTCTCTTTCACCCTCATCAAGAGGCTCTTTAGTTCCTCTTTGCTTTCTGCCATATTGGTGGTATCATCTCCATATCTGAGGTTATTGCTATTTCTCACTCTAATATGTTATTAGAGAGTTCAATATGTCATATGCTTATCAATAACTGTGATTCTATTACTTGCCTTTGTCATTAAGGGTTATTTTACTTTAAATTTACTATCCTGTAAAACAACAGAGCTGAGGATTAAAATGACAAATTCACTGCAGAGAATCTCTACTCACCAGTTTCCTCATTTCCATTTTTATGCCTCAGTTTACTCAGTTGCTTCAGTAACCTGAAAATGAGGTTAATATTAGCACATTTCTCATTGAGTTATTATGAGGATTAAAAAAGCTAGTATATGCAAAGTGCTTGGAGAGGAAATGGCAACCCACTCCAGTATTCTTGCCTGGGAAACCCCATGGACAGAGGAGCGTGGCAGGCTACAGTCCATGGGATCGCAAGAGTTGTACACAACTTAGTGACTAAACCACCCCCACCACCCCCACCACGTAAAGTGCTTTAAACGGTGTCTAGCACAGAGAAACACAACAGAAAAAAAGTCAAAGTGTTCAATGGGCTTACTAGAGTTTTGGCAGACTTTACATGTTTCCCAACCTTTGATTGTTGTGTGGTCTCCAAGTAATTACCACTTGTCAAATTTTGGTGTAGTAATCAAGAACAGTATCAGAAGTATCTAAAAATATGATTTGAATACATCTCCCTTTCCCAGCTATATACCTTTAAAAAGCTAAGTTTTCTTCACATACTTCATATATAACAAATGAAAAATCCAATTATCTTCTATTAAGTCAGGCATTAAAGAGAGTAGTGAAATTAAAAATAATGCTACCTTTCTCACTTCTTTTTAGAATAGTTATAGTCATAAAACTATTTTATTTATGTTAATATGCAATTGGTTTGTCATTTTAAAATTAATAAATATTTTAAGAAAGTCTCGGTTTTAATTTCTATTATGGCAAAAATCAACAGTATTAACTCATATAAGCAAAAGACTTTGGAGTCTTCTGTGATTTTTTGGAGTGCAAAAGGGCCCTGAGGCCTAAAAAGTTGGAGAACCATTGATGTCTTAATATTCTCTTAATTATTCTATGATTAAAATTTTCTGAATAGATATATCAATCATTACCAAAACTAACTAACAATTACTTCTATGAAATAGTATTTTGTGGTAAAAAGAACAAAAGACTAGGAGTAGAAATTCTAACACTGACTCCACTGTCAACTCTTTAGTAAAGTGAAAGAAAAAGATTTTTAAAAGCCAAAACAGTATGCCAATCTGCATTCAATGTACCTTATCACCTTTTAGAATAAGAATGATGTTTAACATTTTTTGAAAATTTCCTGTATTGCTTTCTTCAGCTTCTGGAGTAGCTGGCTATAGTTTTTCCCCCAAAAGTAAAATAACTAGAGAAAGAAAAGACTATTTTTCATATCTGGGTTGCACTGAAGCTGAAAGGTATACTGTTCTAGGAAGAAGATGAAATTTAGCTGAGATCAGGGCTCAGCTCTAAGAAGAGATGACCATGAATGAGACTGTGTGGATCCCTAGTAATTAGCAGAAATCCTTAGGACACCATGGGACTTCCCACAGAGAGATGAAATCAGTTTTAGGTAAACGAAATCTCAAAGAAAAGGGTAAAGTTAAGCATTAACAAACAGGCATTGGCTAAAGTAAGTCAATTCTCCATGTGTCCACATCTGCTTCTTCAAAATGGAAAGATAATACTTACCTCACAGTATTATTAAAGACATTAAAATGAGTTTACATAAGTAAAATGTCTATGTAAACTATCATGTGCTAAATAAATTGATATTTTTAAAGTAACAAGTGGAGCTCTGGATCTGTCCTCAGAACACATGGCTTTCAGGTCATGCTCCATCATTTGGATCCATTGCTTACTCTTCCTACACCTAACTTTCCCGTCCTGTGTGAGGAGCAGGGGTAGCTAGTGAGGTGGAGAGCTAGAGAGATGGCAGAAACCTGTTGCTATGTAACATGACCCCATGTTTTCAGAAAAGTTAGTAATGCCTCAGAAAAGTATTGAGAATCTTATGGAGAAAGGAGAGGGCAGAAGTTCATGGGTCAGTGACAAGAAGAGGAAGCTGGAAGATGAACAGATGCAGGAACACAGCCTAGGAAAGGCAGAGAAACGATGGGAATGGCCTTGGCCAGCCCTGATTATGAAAGGGGGTGTGGATTATGGTTACCCAAATGATTGCTCCAAATGACATCTGACATTCACTTAATATGATCAGAATTGTAACACATGTCTTTCTCTTGAGGTTGCTGTGAAAGTTATATAAGATAATATGTATAGAGGCCCTTTAATAAAGAATGAAGTACTATACAATTTTAGTGCTGTGCTTAGTTGCTCAGTTGTGTCTGATTCTCTGTGACTCCATGGACTGTAGCCGGCCAAGCTCCTCTGTCCATGGGGATTCTCTAGGCAAGAATACTAGAGTGGGTTACCATGCCCTCCTCCAGGGGATCTTTCCAACCCAGGAAAGCCCTACAATTTTAGTAATCATTTTTCATAAGTATAAGAACAAAACAGAGTCCTGTTCAAAAAATATTAAACTTCATTCTTATTCTAAAAGAATAAGATCGCTTACAGAATCCTGCAGATACCTCTCATAGAGACAATCTGGGTGTTGAAATAGCTTTGCATTTAACAGGATTCATGTTCTGTAAAGTGAGTATTGTCATGTTTTATTAAAGATTTCTAGTAGGAACTAGAAACATACAGTTCTATGGAAAGGAAGCACTTCCTTCTGTATATTGAATACTTTGTTCTACATCCCTTTGCATTTTGATAAAGAGAAAGTAACTTGATATTCCCTCATATAAATGTCCACAGCTGGTTTCTGGGAGTTAGAAAAAAAATGATACTACCATTCTGCCAAAGATCAAAATTATTCTCTAGATCTTGTAACAGGGCAGTTTTAGTATGAATGGTAAGGCTTCTACAGAATGTCAATGTATACATAAATGTTCAAATCTCATAAAATACTCTTTAGATAAGTGTTCAGTAGCTACTGGACACAGGTGAGCACACAAAAGAAAAAAAAAGTTATTCAGTCATGTCTGACTCTGTGACTTCCATGGACTGTAACCCACCAGGCTCCTCCATCCATGGAATTTTCAGGCAAGAATACTGGAGTGGGTTGCCATTTCCTTCTCCAGGGGACCTTCCTGACCCAGGGACTGAACCCAGGTCTCCTGCATTACAGGCAGATTCTTTACCGTTTGAGCCACCAGTTAAGTCCTGGACACAGGTGAGCAAGCAAAGTAAACATTTATAAAACAAGGCAGCAAACATGAAAATTACTCAGGATCACTTGCAAAATCACTGTGCATTACAGACTACTGGTACATTTGCAGAAATGGGTTAGAATAACTATTGGTGATACATCTAAAGAAATATACTAGCCAACATCAGGAAACTCCTTTCACAAAACTGTAAAACTTCTTATATAAGATAAGGAATCTGGAATTAGGAAGTCTCCAGGGCCTTTCTGTTTTAACAATCTATGAATCAGTAACTTTTACTAGCAATTAGAAGCGGGAAGATGGGCTGAATTCTCCTAAAATGAAAACTTTAAGAGAGAAATCATAAAGAAATCATAAAGGAGTAGCACAGACTTAGAATCAAAGTCCATACCAAATGTAAGTCCCCATGGGGCAGGAGTTATCACCATGACCTGTTTTGAATGTCTACTGTGAGAAAGTCAATCTGCATTCAATGTACCTTATCACCTTTTAGAATAAGAATGATGTTTAACATTTTTTGAATAGCTTTGAGGTCCAGAATAACCAGAAATGTTACATTCTTATTCTTGAACAATTTAATCTGGGCCACTGCCAAGCGTAAGGAAGGTATTTGATAAAAAGCAATAGCACCAGTAATGATATCCTGGAGCATTAAAGCTGGGGTTACTGAATGAATGGGATGGCTGAACTGTGTAGACATTCTATGGAGCTGAATTCAACTCACCAAACAAAGAGAGCAGCATATTGTTTAAAATTTTCTTAAATAGATTTACAGATACACATTTTTAAGTAACCGTAACTGTGAAACCACTGGGAAATCCAAGTGTAGAAAGAAAAACTGTAAGTTTTAAATTTTGAGTCATCTTTGGTTAAAATGAAAAGAAAGTATAGAAAACCATGGTGTTTGATGACAAGTCCTGAGTGAAAAGAATCTTGTTGACACAAGTGCTTTGCAACTTCCATAAATGGTGTTGAGTATTACTCAGCCCAGTAACAGAAGGAAGAACACAAAGAACCAGGCTGTTAAGAGACTGGGCATTGGGAGGTGTGTGCAAAGGATTTAGAGAAGATTCTTTTAGCTTATACACACTCTAATTATCTTGAATGACAGTTCCTATGTCTAATGTTTATTGAGAGGGGACAAGAGGTTCTCAGAGTTATTTACCTGAAACTATAAAATTTGTTTAATCTACCAGGAATGGAACTTTTAACCAAGAGGCTAGGTTAACCACAAAGCTGATTAAAAAGGCTTGCTCACCTAGGCTGTAAATGAAGCCACCAACTTAGTTATTATTAACTCATCATTCTAGGAATAATCTCACCAGCCTTGTGTTAATTAAACTGAACACACGGCATAGCTTCTGTTCTTAGTCAGAAAGCTACAGTTACTTGAGTTCAGCTTTCCATTTTGCAAATCACCAAACTAAAAGCTGCCTCTAGCCATTTCTAATCCAAATGTAACATAAAATTTCATCTTTCACAACAGCCACATACAGATAGCATGGTGGACAACAACCAGAAATGAGGTACCTTGGTGAAAACTTCAGGTGGACATTGAGTCTAAGTATCTAAATATCAATGAATTCTCCAATAATTCTAAGAAGAAAAAACAAATGACAATCACTATGCTTGTACAACATGAACAGGGCAGATGTTCTCTTCCCTGTGATCCATCTTCCTCATTCAAATATGAAAGACAGCAATGTCAACATCAGAGTTTGTGAAGGAAGGAATGTCTACTACAGAGAAAAACACTCAAAACTGCAGGAAGTATCTGTCTACTTCTCTTTCCAAGGCAGCTCTTTGATTAAGTAAAACTTCATGCTTTAGTCAAAGATGCTCTGTTAGAAAAGTACTGAGCCAAAATCCTTGGTATGAAATTAAAAATAAGACCAAATCAAGAATTGTTATTCATTTTATTAATTCCTATTACTAAGAGTTTGCAGTCAATGAAGAAGTGTAATTTAACACTTAATATTATAAGTGTTTATAAGGAGGATTATTAAATATTCTAAGTATTCTTTTATGATTAGCTAATTGTTCCATGTTTAATAGACTTCCCTGGTGGCTCAGACGGTAAACTGTCTGCCTACAATTCGGGAGACTTGAGGATCAATCCCTGGGTCAGGAAGATCTCCTGGAGAAGGATATGGCGACTCACTGCAGTATTCTTGCCTGGGAAAATTCCATGGACAGAGGAGCCTAGAGGGCTACAGTCCATAAGGTCGCAAAGAGTTGGACACAACTGCCCACTCCTCCTCCTCCTCACACTTTTACTCATATACTATAGGAAACAAGAAAGTAGTATCTGATAGTAATTAGATAGCATGCAAGAATTTTAGAATATTCTGAAACAAATAGCATTAAGTTAGAATGCTTTATCTGATGATTTATTAAATCTGTCAGTTTTGTTTGATTTTGTGAAAGCAATTCAATTTATTACCAGATTCCTTTCCAATGTACTCTACGGAACAATGTAGCTTGTTGTGTATTGTATACAGAAGTGCTGAGTGAACTATGTGATGATTAATTTTTGTGTCAACTTGGCTAGGCCATGGTACCCTGATATTTGGTCAAATATTCTAGATGTTTCTGTGAAAATAGTTTTAGATGAGAATAACATCTAAATCAGCAGATTGAGTGAAACAGATTATCCTCTGTCATGTGGGTAGGCATACCTCAAGCACTTGAAGGCCTTAATAGAAAAAGACTGAAGTCTTCTGAAGCAGGGGGGATTCTCCCAGTATGTGCTTTCATACTCAACTGCAGGGTTTATAGTTTGGTGGCTTATCCTGAAGATTTTTGGATGTGCCAACTTTCAAAATCATGTGAGCCAATTATGTAAAATAAATCTCTCTGCAGCTATTTTTATTAAAAGTAATTAAGTTAAACTAAATTAAAATTCAGTTTCTCATTTAGAGCCACATTTTCAAGGTTTCAATAGTCACATGTGGCTACTGGCTACCATACTGAATAACACAGATACTGAATATTTTTATCATTGAATACAAGTTGCACTGGACCACGTTTCTCTAGCATAAAAGTACCTAGATATAAGTTTTACTTTCAGGGCTTATTACCAATGTGAACTTGTGCATTTAGTTTTCTCTTATGTAATATAATAGTAGTAGGTTGTTTTGAGAAATAAGTTTTATAATTTATGTAAAGTACCTATTTTTTGTAAGCATTCAGTAATTCTTAGATTTTACTATTAGTAATAGTACCATAGTCCCTAATTCTAAAATACTCATTTTTCATTACTTCACAATTTCAAAATTAAGTATTTTATAATTAACTTACATATTTAACATGATTTTTGTTTAACATATTGGGTTCTCTACTATTAATGGCATCTTATAATCAATAAAATATGAAATATCTTCCAAGAGCAATGTATGTGTTTGAAATTTGCATATCAAAGAGGTATAAAGTTCTAAAAGCATCATAAGATGTAAATTAGGCAGGAATACTGAGATGAAGAGCTTGGAACAAAGATAATTTTTTAAATTTTGTATCATAACAATAAAACTTCAAATTTATGTCCTACTCTTCATATTATGAAAGATCTCCAGCAAATATTTACTTATCTGTTTAAAGATAGAAGATCCAGAGTTTTCTAGTTTTCTTCAGTTTTATTGTTAACCTCCTCCTCTCCCCTCTTCCTTCCCTCCCTCCCTCTCTTTCTTCCCCAACAATGTGCTGCTTAAACAAAGGTGAACAAGACCTAGTGGCTTATCTCAAGGAGTTTACAGCCAAACAATAAAAGATAAAGTAAACATCCAGGTAATTTCAATTCAGCCTGTTAAGTGCTTAAATATGGGGGATGGCAGTGTGATATGGAAACTCAAATGTTGGCATTTCAAGAAAGTTCAAAGAAATATTCCCTAGGGAAATATTTAAGCTGAGTCTTGAATATAGAACACTAAAGTGAAAAGGGTAGGAATAAACCTTTTAAGCAGAGGCTTAATGATGTGAACTGGCACCATGGTGGAACTTTAAGTAGCTCAATCTGGTAGGTAAGAGCCAGGGTTGAGGATGTTGGGGAGGGTCTCCTGTGGTAAAGGATAGGTAAAACTAGCTAGCTGGGGTGACTGATAATAGGACTTTGCCAATAGAACCCTATCGTCTTCAAGATATTTTAGCTTTCAAGTTATAGCAAGAGAAAATTCCTCTACTAAGGAATGAGGAAGCATAAAGTTTCAAAATATTGGAAGTGGGGGAAACAGGCATAAAGCCCTGGAGCTGCCCGCAAAGGGCAGGACTAGGCAATGAGGTGTACCGAGAGGGCACTGCACAATGGTGCAATGGAGCCCTACCACAAGGGAGTGTGTTTAGTCACGTAGCCCCATGGAATTCTCCAGGCAAGAGTATTGGAGTAGGTTGCTATTCCCTTCTCTCAAAATCTTCCTGACCCAGGGATCGAACCCAGGTCTTCTGCATTGCAAGCAGATTCTTTACCATCTGAGCTATCAGGGAAGCACCACTATAAAGGAGGGAAGTACTGACATAAAAGGCGGGAACACTGGAAGCTTCACATACCCCACTTTTGACCGTGTCTGGGCAATCAGAGGATGTACCACAGAACGAGGAATAATCACACTGCACTTGAGGCGACAGTGTGGACTGCTCCGAAGCGGGGTGTGAGAGCAGCACCTCACAAACCCAGAAGAAAGAAAAAGATGTACCCTGTCAGAATTAAAGTACACAATTAACCAGGTCAGGGAAGAATTTTGGTATCTATAAAAGGCATTTGATGGAGACGTTCACTGACACAATTACAGATGACATTCACACCTGTATAAAAAGGAACGTGTAACTCAGAATGAGGCCCATTGGCCTGCAAGTCACCCAGAAAAAGAAGTGAGGGGCAGTCTTTAGTCTTGTGTCTCCAAGGCTGCTCTGCTAATTAAGTGCCTTGGATGTTCAACTCTTCTAGTTTCAGGTAACTGGGACAAGTTTATCTCGATAGCCAAGATGTAAGCAGCTGGTCAGTGGTTTCTAAGCTGATGTGGCCACCATGGAGGAGGTACAAGGCATAAAGAAAAGATTAGAAATACTGTGTCTATTTTAAAATTGTTATAAAATATCTGATTTGGGAGGTATTATTTCTTGTAATACATATTAAATAGTATTTGTACATGTAATACATGATAAAATAAATATATATGCATACATTGGGGGTACCTGCTAATCTTTTACTTCTAAGTTGTTTGCAGTCAAAAAAATAAAACTTGAAAGCCATAGAACATTAGAATCATAAGTGTGTCCACCACTCCTAGGCTCACTAACCATTTTCTGCTTATAATTTGGCTTCCATTCAAGCAGAGAATGAAAGCAGTAGTTACGTCAACACAATAGCCTTCTATACTATATGAAAATATGCATTTTAGGATAATAAAGTAATTACTTGGTCTATGTGCTTATGATGCCAGCTACTAAGCATCTATTTGTAGAAAAAAGATCCATTTTCAGTGCAGTGGCTGAAAGCTCAAATACTACACTCTGAATCATGAAAACTTGAGTTAAATATCAACCAGTTAAGTACCAATAATTAAATACTGCTTTTTAGTGTGATTTTTCAAAATGGTTCACACATGTTTCTGAGATGGAGCCAACAGAAGTATAAATAAATATGCACAAAAGTAAAGACTGTCAGTGGCTTAGCTTCCTTTGCTTTGGCCCAAATTCAATATTTTGAACAAGAGGAAAAATGAGTGAAGTTTTCCTATTCATTAACAACTTTACTTTTCTCTGGAACCTAGCATCTTTCAAAATTAAATGGAAGGAAAGAGCAAAAGCAATTAATGAGATAACCAAAACTACAAAGAGTAAAGAAGAAGGAGAACAATTGAGCAACTTTCCCCACCTGCTTAGAAGAGACGAAAGCCACATAAAGAAAGAACAATCATACTCTCCTCTGCTCAATTCCTCATTTTGTTACTGTGTGCATGCTAAGTCGCTTCACTTGTGACCATCTCTCTGTGACACCATGGACTGTAGACTGCCAGGCTCCTCTATGGGATTCCCCAGGCAGGAATACTGGAGTGGGTTGCCATGCCCTCCTTCACGGGATCTTCCTGACCCAGGGATGGAACCCATGTCTCTTACGTCTCCTGCACTGGCAGGCAGGTTCTTTACTGCTTGGTGCCATCTGGAAAGCCCTATTTTGTTACTGAAATGTATTTAAATAAATTTTAACAAACCAGCTATTTCCTCTGGTCATGGTTCAAAATAATTCTTGGATTATTTTAGGATGGGAGAAGCTAAATATCTTTCTCTTCTGAGGAAGTTTTACATGTAAGCAAGAGCTCATGTCAAGGTGTTCAGAATATTTGGAAGAAAAAAGTAATAATTGTAAGAACAAATAAATAAAAATTAGAACTGAATTGAAGAACAGGGAACATTTTGATCCAGGAGAAACTAAAATGCAATTTAATATGCTGAATCAAAATAAACTGAAAGGTAAACAAAGGGACAATGAAATTATTAATCCCAATCAGAAAAGAATGATGAGAATTAATAACAAACCAACAAAGAAACCAAGACAGGAACTGAAATTCACAGCCTCAAAAGTGGCAACAAGGAGAATCCAACCAGGCCAGAAGGGAAAGATGCAAGAAATGAGAGAAAAAGAAAATAGATCAGAGACTTGAGCAATTTGCTATTACTTAATATTTGCTAGTGATTACCTAATTTTCATTCTTAAGCAGGAGATTTACGAGTATAAATGTATTTTTAAATAATTGAAACTGATGCATGGGCCAAGAAATTCATTCACTCAGCATACTCAGTCCTCGTTATAACTACAATAAGGTAAAATATTCATAGTGAAGCTTAGACTTTGGGAAACTGAAGGGAAATAATGGGGAGAGGCTACTATCTATAAATTGTGTTATGTGAAAATCCAGATTTTCCCAAGAAGTTAATGACAAAGCATATATGAATTCCTGGAACCACAATATCAGCCTAAATCTGGCAAAACTCGTAAAAATCATTCCCTAAACAAGCTTTTTCTTTTATAAGGTAAGAAACAGCAGAGACTATATTTCTATAGAATATCCTCAATTTGTAAATGGTCAAAGCAGAGTTTTGCAGCAAAAATTAAGACTCTCTGTTCACATTCTACCTTTCCACTCATGAACATCAAGACCACAATCTCCTTTGTCAAGCAAGTTTGCTTCCTGATAGTATATTCTTAGCTCTGGAGACCTTGGCAAGACCCTTCCCTACAACACGGACAGGTGCCCACCACGCTCTGGCTCAGCTCTGCTCCTGTTTGGTCTTTTATTCCTATTTAAGTCACGAGCCAGATGAGACCTGAGTTTCCGCACATCACTGTCTCCAGGTTCATGAAGGCTTTCTGTATATTCACTCCTCCCTTTGCTCCCCTTTTGAACTTCTTCCCAACACCACGTATCCTCTGGAGCAGGCATAAGTGAAGCTAATTTAATCTTCAATCTTTTCTTGAATGTGATCTTCATCTTGTTGCCACTGACAATTGGCTCTCCTCGGACAGCACTGCATTTCCTGTAGCTCCCTCCAGGGGTGGCCCTTCTTTCTTCCACCTGCTCTTAGCACTCAGGCTGAAAGCAGGGTAAATACCCTACTTGCACTCCATTACTACTTCCAAACAATTCTTCTCCTCCCCATAAACACGAACATTGAATCCCACGTTATAAGACTATGCAAGATACCCAACTTCAGTTTTTCTTCTCCTTCAGTTTTACAGATTTTTGGCTCTTGGTTTACTGCAAAACACTCTTCAACTCAATTTCAATATCCACATGAATGGTTCTCCCATGTCCTGAACTTCAGTTCCCATGATTTTGTCCCCACAGCTATCAACTCCTGAGATCATGTTTTAGATCTTATCATTACCATTTATGGGAACCCCACTCACAATTTCAAGCACTTCATGCTCTAAGCACTGAATTATTTTTTTTTCCAGCTCATTCCTTCTAGCACTTAAATTTTTAAAAAAATCTGTGCTCACTGAGACGAGTAATCAATCTATTCTACTACCTTTTCACTATCCCTATTCCATTGCCTAGAATGAATCCCATGTGCATTCCTTGTAATTACCTTTTTGTACATGTGTGAAACTCTTCTTTCCTTCTAACTTTATCACATTCTTTTGGTAAACTTCAGTTCTGTCTAAATCTAAATCCAATTTTCTGCCTAAGCCATTTCCTGAAGAAAAGAAAAAAACTAAAATGAAATGTGCTAGTCTCACTTTAAAGTCATTATTATGAATTGCAAGTGGGCCCTTAGTGATAACCATCAATTCCTAACTTTATTTTCCATGTTCATCACCTCTCTTAATTCCTTAGATGAAGTATTTATACGCCTCCTCTCAATTCTCTGACAGCTCCCCCTTCATCCTCACTCTCAGCTCGTAAAGTTATTTTTTGATTCACAAGAGGAAGCAGAACCACTCAGATTCTATTCTAATTTCCAGAGTACTCATCCCAATCTACCAGCTCCTTGCTTCTGTGCTCATACACTGTGTGTTCCTTTCTCATTCATGGATAAAGCCAGTCCTCCACCTTGCACATTAGCTCTCATGACCTCTGTCATGTACCTAGGAACATCTTTTCAAAAATTCTGCCACCGTATCTTTAGCATCAGCAGATTCTTCCTTTCTGTTGAACCAATCCCACCAACTTACATAACACTTTTGTTGTTATTTATTCCATTTTACAAAATATCTTTTCTTGACACTACTTCCCTTTCCAGGTACTGCCCCTTGAAATATTTGTTGACACTTATTTCCACCTAGTTTTCTCCCATTCTCTCTTAAACATATTTCTAGTAGGTTTTTCTACCCACTACTCCACTAAAAGATCACCACTGACCTCCATGTTGTTAAGCTCAATGGTCAATAATCAGTCCTCCTCTCTCTTGATTCCATGAGTAACTTTCAGCAAGTTGATCATTTGCTTCTCCTTTACATTCTTTGTTTTCTTGGTTGGCTTCCAGAACACTCACTCTTGGTTTTCCTCCTACTTCAATGGCTGCTTCCTTTTACTATTCTTTTGACTCCCTCCATCTACTATTCTTAACTCTGGAGTGCTCAGGCTCATCTTTGGATCCCATATAATCTTAGGGTTTTCAATGTCTTTCATTTATCTTAATTCATTTATCATGTATCTTCAGATATATAACCTTTCTTCCAAACCCCAGCTTCTTGCATTTAATTGCTTACATGACAACTCCACTTTAACATCTAGTACTTGCCTCATACATAACAAGGCTCAAGTAAAACTTTTTATTTACCTTCCTCCTCAAAAGTCATAAATTCAAAACAATAAAAATAAATTCAAAACAATAAACAATTGAAAATTGTATATTCCAATCCTTGGAGTTTATCTTTTGTTGAACTGGAATATGAACAGATCTAAGAAAGTAAGAGCAACCAAAACCAGTTTTCTGGTGTAAACCTGATTCAGGGCTTCTCTATGTAGCTCTGATCCTTTGACCACCTGATGCAAAGAGCCAACTCACTGGAAAAGACCCTGATGTTGAGAAATATTGAGAGCATGAAGAGAAGAGGGTGACAGAGAATGAGATGGTTGGATGGTATCATCGATTCAATGGACATGAATTTGATCAAGCTCTGGGAGACAGTGGACAGAGGAGCCTGGTATGTTGCAGTCCATGGGGTCACAAAGAGTTGGATATGACTTAGCAACTGAACAACAACAAAATCAAATAATTAGGGAATATGTTGTTTATTATATCCTCACCATACTTCACAATGTAAATAAATACAAAATATGATGCTTTAAGCTAGAAAAAACATAATGAACATATGGGTAACAGCTTTGACTTAGTCTGACCCTCTCCTCATTCATGTAGTAGACACGTATTGAGCGATTTCTGTGGGTAAGGCACAACTTTAGATGCCATGATGAATGTCAAGATATATAAGTAGTAAAGGGCTAAGTAAGGAGAACAAGACAGAAACAGCAACACATGCAAGACAGAGAATTATTTGTCTGCCCTGAAAGGGAGGAAACTAATTTTGGTTGGAAAAACAGAAAGGATGTCACACGGTTTATAATTTACTAGAGAGTAGACTCTGAGTTTTTGAACTCAACATTCACAAAATGAAGATCATGCCACCCAGTCCCATCACTTTATGGCAAATAGATGTGGAAACAATGGAAACAGTGACAGACTTTATTTTCTTGGGCTCCAAAATCACTGTACATGGTGACTAACTAGACAGCATATTAAAAAGCAGAGACATTACTTTGCCGACAAAGGTCTGTCTAGTCAAAGCTACGGTTTTTCCAGTAGCAATGCATGGATGTGACAGGTGGACTATAAAGAAAGCTGAGCGCTGAAGAATTGATGTTTTTAAATTGTGGTGTTGGAGAAGACTCTTGAGAGTCCCTTGGACTGCAAGGAGATCTAACCAGTCAACCTGATCAATCAATCCTGAACATTTATTGGAAGGACTGAAGCTGAAGCTGTAATAATTTGACCACCTAAGGCAAAGAACTGACTCATTGGAAAAGACCCTGATTCTGGGAAAGATTGAAGGCAGGAAGAGAAGGGGACGACAGAGGATGAGATGGTTGGATGGTATCACCGACAGGATGGACATGAGTCTGAGCAAGCTCTGGGAGTTGGTGATGGACAGGAAATCCTGGCATACTGCAGTCCACGGGATCACAAAGAGTCAGACACGACTGAGCAACTGAACCGAACTTTCTAAAGAAGAGGATGTTTCCATGCAGAGATAGACAGATTAGACCAATGTATTCCAAAAGGGATTATTTGGTTTGGTCAGCAAGAGAAAAAAAAAAATGAAGAACATTTGAAAAGCATGTGTTTCATTAGGTAGCTGCTTTTCACACTTCACATACAGGCACTTGAGTTTGTAATTTCTGGTACACATAATTCCTACTTAATAAATATATTGAATGAATACATACACAAGTGAAGGTTGAACTTTAAATGGTATTCTCTGTCAGCTCAATCTGTATATTTCCTGTCTAGTATAATCTGAAGTTATTTTACTCATGGGGTTATTTGTTCCCTATCACTGTGCACTGGAACTAGAATGTATGTTCCATGAGGCGAGGGCCTTGTCTGACTTCTTCATCATTATATTTTTGGTGTACTACAAAGTGCCTGATGCATAGTATGAAATAGTACATCACGAGCGTTTTACTACAGGCCTGGGCAGAATGAAGAATAAAAAATAAGAATAAAGTTAACTATTACAAATGAGGAAAGCTGCTTGGAAAAATGGGCACATTGCTAACGACTGGTACTTTGTGAATATTCACCATTTATTTGACATTGGGTAGGATGCTATATGGGATTTATACACTAAAAAGCAAGGAATATAAAAATTATAGTGTCCTTTACCTCTTGCATAAAATGAAGATAATAATATGATCTTCCTCATCATAACCCACACAAAAAAATGTATTTTTCATTAGACATAGAGAATTGCTTAAAGAATTACTACATAAAAAAGAGAAAACTGTAATAGCTAAAATTAAAAATAATGTACTAATTAAACAAAATAACTTGGTTTCTACTTCTTATACTACACTGAAATAATCTAACCACAAAAATTAATCATTAAAAAAAGAAACTAGTACATATTCTTTAACAACCAGACTCATATTCACCTTAGGTTTTTTTAAATCTAAAAATAATTAGAAGGTTGCTGTCATTAATCACAGAGGTGAAGATATTTTATTACAGCTTGAATTTTTATTTTGGAGCTCATAAAAGAAGAATAGTAATGAAGCAAAATAACTTTAAAAACATCTATAAGAATGAAATAAGTATTTGGCTATTTCAAATGAAACATTAATGTGCCTTTAGTAGTCTCAGTTCATATGTTCAAATCTCTACCTTTCATTATATTGCGTTGAAGTCTGTGAACACAGGAACATTAATGCATCTGTAAAATATGAAAACCTTAGTGAGATAAGGTCCTTCTGGATTAAGCAACAGGATAATATTGAATGCCTATATAATGAGGATAAAGAGAGAGAACTCAGAGAAGCAGGTGGAGTTACCAAAGATGGATTTTTATCCACTTTAAAACTTCATATAGAATTGGCTCTAAGAAAAAGTTACATTAAAGAGTAAATTCAAAATGGAATAAAAATTTAGAATGAGAGAAAAAATTTTTCCAGTTAAATTCAAGTATTTTGTCGGGTCATAAAACATACTTTTTGAATTTAGGTATATATGCTTAAAACACCCTACTCTTGGGGTAAGGTTCCTACAATTCCCTTGCACAATTGATTTCCTTTTTTTTTTTTTTTCAGTTTCTACAAAGCCCTCCTAAAGAAAACCTCTGAATTTCAGAAAAAAAATGGAGATAGGCTTCCAGCTAAGTAGCCTTTGAAGGTCTATTAACAGAGAGCAAACACATCTTTCTATTTGGTTCTTCATCTGAACTTCTGTGCTCTTCACAGAGTCAGGAACATAAATATTTCCAGAAAGAACGAAATGCCATCTTTCCAGATGAAAACGTGATACACAAGGACATGAGAACAGCCTCTATATTTGGAAAATAAGATGCACTGGTCAGAGTTCCTAAAACCTTCAAAAGTTGTGTAACAAAAATCCCCACTTTTCAGTTACATAAATAAGCAAGCCAATGCATAGTTCTTTGGCATCTCAGAGAATTTAAAACAATACAAGAGTTGCTCCTGTGTTCATGTTTGGTTCTTCAAATATTTGTTTCATACCATATGGAAGAAATCCTAGGAGGTTAAAAGATGGGAAGGCATGGCCTAACTGCTCTCAGATGACTTACAATGAAATAAAGTAGCTGATGAAACTGATTCCCCAGAAGCCCCCAAATAATCACAATCCAAGACAAATGTGCTGTTAAAAACTGTAAATTGTCACTTAATTCAAAATAAAACAGGAATTAAATACCTAATGTATAAGGCAATACAAGAAACTCTGTGGTGGAAACATATATATATATTACAATTTACACTTTAAATTATAATCTAGATGAAGCAAATAATTCATGTACATGAATTTTTCATGTACAGTACATGTCCAGTATTATTCATGTACATGAATACTATAAGCAAGACAAAAATGTTAAATTAATACTGCCAATTTAAAACTGTACCAATTCAAAAATAAGAATGCTCAAAATATTTTAATTTGCTATCTACTGTAGCACAATTCTTAGATTTATTGTTATTGCATATTAGAAATCAGAGGTTTAGAGAGGTAAGAAATGTATAAGAGGTATTTTTCCAGAATGTGGATTTGTAGGGATGATAGTGGGAACAGGCTGGAGAAAATGTCAGGGATCTGACTTTCCTGAAATATGATTAAACTGTTGAGCTGCCAAAGGAAGAAGACTGGATACCAATTACAAGGAATCTTGTTAGGTAAATGCGAGACAAATAGTAAGCAAAAAGGTAAAGAAAGATTAGATCCTTGGGTGACTTATAGACCTAGTCAAATGATGGTAACAGCCTCTGAATTCATGTTTCTACCCCTTCTCACTTTCTCTGTTGTTCTACTCAAATTAATTTATTAAGAAGCTTCAAGAGTAATATATTACAAAATAAAGCCCAATGATATAATCTTGTTGCTAAAAAACCAGTTACCTACAAAGTACACATAATATAGAGACACTGCAGAATATGAGGCACTTGAAACTATACCTGCAAATTTTCAGAGACCCGAATTACAAGGACTTATCTTGTTATTGTTCCAAATAAATCCCAAACAACATCACTCCTGTGACTTTATTCAAAATGAATTCTTGTGCTGGAACCATTTCCATATTTTGTTTTTCATATTTAAAGGCCCATTTCAAATGCCACCCCTGCCATGGATCTTTTCTCTCTGCGTCAAGCACAGAGTAGAACATAATAAAAATGACTAGGGAATGCTCTTAGATTTGGCAAGGAGTGGATATGAGTGATCTTTTCAGATCTTCATTTTAAGTTGGCATACATAATGGGCAGTGCTGCCAGAACTTCAGAACTTATTCTTTAATGAAAAAGTCCTAAAATATGAGAAATATTTCCCATATGTGTATGTAAGTAGCACGGAAGTCATATGTTTATCATAGCCTTAGAATAATTAACTCTTTGGTGTAGATAATAGAACTAACACCCAAAGAAGATGTGCTTTTCACCACAGGGGACTGGAATACAAAAGCAGGAAGTTAAGGGATACCTGGACTAACAGGCAAATTGGCCTTGGAGTACAAAATGAAGTAGGTCAACGGCTAATAGAGTTCTGCCAAGAGAACACATTGGTCACAGCAAACATCCTCTTCCAACAACACAAGAGATGACTCTACATATGAACATCACCAGATGGTCAATACCAAAATCAGACTGATTATATTCTTTGCAGCCAGAGATGGAAAAACTCTATATAGTCAGCAAAAATGAGACAGAGATCTGACTGTGGCTCAGATCATGAATTCTTTATTGCCAAATTCAGACTTCATTTGAATAAAGTAAGGAAAACCACTAGACCATTCACGTATGACCTAAATCAAATCCCTTATGATTATATAGTTAAAGTGACAAATAGATTCAAGGGATTACATCTGATTGACAGAGTTCCTGAAGAACTATGGATGGAGGTTTGTGACATTGTAGAGGAGGAAGTGATCAAAACCATCCCCAAGAAAAAGAATGCAAGAAGGCAAAACGGTTGTCTGAAAAGGCCTTACAAATAGCTGAGAAAAGAAGAGAAGCTAACGGCAAAGGAGAAAAGGAAAGATATATCCATCTGAATATAGAGTTCCAAAGAATAGCAAGGAGAGATAAAAAAAAAAAGCCTTTCTCAGTGATCAATGCAAAGAAACAGAGGAAAACAATAGAATGGGAAAGATTAGAGATCTCTTCAATAAAATTAGAGATACCAAGGGAACATATCATGTAAAGATAGGCACAATAAAGGACAGAAATGGTATGGACCTAACAGAAGCAGGAGAAATTAAGAAGAGATGGCAAGAATAAACAGAAGAAATACACAAAAAAGATCTACAAACAAAGCTAGTGGAGGTGATGGAATTCCAGTTGAGCTGTTTCAAATCCTGAAAGATGATGCTGTAAAAGTGCTGCACTCAATATGTCAGCAAATTTGGAAAACTCAGCAGTGGCCACAGGACTGGAAAAGATCAGTTTTCATTTCAATCCCAAAGAAAGGCAATGCCAAAGAATGTTCAAATCACCACACAATTGTACTCATCTCACACGCTAGTAAAGTAATGCTCAACATTCTCCAAGCCAGGCTTCAACAGTATGTGAACCATGAAATTCCAGATGTTCAAGCTGGATTAAGAAAAGGCAGAGGAACTAGAGATCAAATTGCAACATCCATTGGATCATCAAGAAAACAAGAGTTCTAGACAAACATCTACTTCTGCTTTATTGACTGTACCAAAGTCTTTGTGTGGATCACAACAAACTGTGGAAAATTCTTCCAGAGATGGGAATACCAGACCACCTGACCTGTCTCTTGAGAAACCGGTATGCAAGTCAAGAACCAACAGTTAGAAGTGGACCTAGAACAACAAACTGGTTTCAAATCAGGAAAGGAGTATGTCAAGGCTGTATACTGTCATCCTGCTTATTTAACTTTTATGCAGAGTACATCATGTCAAATGCTGGGCTGGATGAAGCACAAGCTGGAATCAAGGTTTCCGGGAGAAATATCAATAACCTCAGATATGCAGATGATACCACCCTTATGGTGGAAAGCAAAGGAGAACTAAAGAGCCTCTTACTGAAAGTGAAAGAGGAGAGTGAAAAAATTGGCTTAAAACTCAACATTCAGAAAACTAAGATCATGGCATCGGGTCCCATCACTTCATAGCAAATAGATGGGGAAGCAATGGAAACAGTGACAGATTTTATTTTCTCGGACTCCAAAATCACCACAGATGGTGACTTCAACCATGAAATTAAAAGACATTTGCTCCTTGGAAGAAAAGCTATGACAAACTTAGACAGTGTATTAAAATGTAGAGACATTATTTTTCCAACAAATATCTATCTAGTCAAAGCTATGGTTTTTCCAGTAGTCATGTATGGATGTGAGAGTTGGACTATAAAGAATGCTGAGTGTCGAAGAATTGATGCTTTTGAACTGTGGTGTTGGAGAAGACTCTTGAGAGTCCCTTGGACTGCAAGGAGATCCAAACAGTCCATCCTAAAGGAAATCAGTCCTGAATATTCATTGGAATGACTGATGCTGAAGCTGAAACTCTGATATTTCAGCTACCTGATGTGAAGAACTGACTCATTAGAAAAGACCCTGATGCTGGGCAAGATTGAAGGCAGGAGGAGAAGGGGACGACAGAGGATGAGATGGTTGGATGGTATCACCGATTTGATGGGCATGAATTTGAGCAGTCCCTGGGAGTTGGTGATGGACAGGGAAGCCTGGCATTTTGCAGTCAATGGGGTCACAAAGGTGGACATGACTGAATGACTGAATTGACTGACTGATAGATAGTAGATGTGGGTGAAGAAAATAGCTGGCCCAATGAATCAGAAATTTACCTAGGTAGTAAAGAACAGTAACAACTAGCGGTCAAAGCACCTTTTTATTAAGGATCGCAAGACACTCATTCACCAAATTAGACTCTGATTCTTTAGAGGATTCCAACATGTGTCCTCAAACCCAAGCAACATCAGGGTGTTTCTGGAGGCTACTAACATCCTTATCGCAAAAGTTCATCACTGTGGGCTTGGAACTGCTCAGATGTTTTTTAAAAGTTGACAGAGAAGAGTCAGTATTTGCAATAGGCTCCAATTTCCACCCTCCCTGCTCTTGTTCCTCTCTAGGGCTCTTATGATCCTGAATCCTTATACTTGACACTTTAGCTCACAACTGAGGACTGACTGGAGCCTCTCACTCCTAAGGGATCAACCGAAGGCCTGTGCAGGAGACTGTCACCATTTTGCTCCACTGTGACATGGAGGACTGGATTCATCACCGTGCTGAGCACCATTCTGTGATGTTCTGACACATTAGATGTAGCAGAGTCATTCTTACACTTGTCAGAAACTCCTGTATAAATATCTCAAACATGTTTACTGGGGCTTATCTATGCTTTCTTGTAACAAATACTAGTTGAACATTCCTTTGGGCCAAGCACCAGAGTATACATGGGACATTGTGCCTTGCTACCACCCCCAACCAGGGGAGACAGATAATAAATAATCCAATCAATTAGCAGATAAGAAACAGTTGGAGAGTGATAACTTCTATGGAAAACACATAAAACAAGCTAATGGCAGAGGAACTGAGGAAAGGTATATAAGGTAAGGGGGAAAGAAAGACTGTTTTGAGAGTGTGGATTTTGTGCTGACACCTGAATGACGAGATGAAGCCAAGTAAAGTCATTCAAGCAGAAATAAGAGTAAATGTAAGGGCCCTGAGCTGGGAAACAGAGAGAGATATCCATGAACAGAGAGAAGGACAGTGTGGCTGGGGCACAGGAAGCAGGGAAGATGGCAGGAGGGTAGGCAGGAGGGGCCAGAATATGTTGGACCTTGTAGACTGTTTCGTAAATTTTGATTTTATTCTAACCAAAATGGGTTTAAAACCATTGGAAAGCTTTAAGCAAGGGAGTGATACGATCTGATTTAAGCTTTCATAATCTCTTTGGCTAATGTGTAGAATGCCATTTTGGTGGCAAAAAAGGAAATAGTGTGAATGCTGCTGTAATAATCTAGGCAAGTGATGTCTGTGGCTTGGTCTGTGGCTTGGAACCAGGAGACTTAGAGAACTGATACTTAGGAAATGGTTTGCTTGTAGATCTGACAGGGCTAGATAGGGGATGGGTGTGTATATGCATATGTGTATGTATAGTTGGGGTGGAGCAGACTGTGGGCTCCAAATCACTGTGGACGGTGACTGCAACCATGAAATTAAGACGCCTGCTCCTTGGAAGAAAATCTATGACAAACTTAGCATATTAAAAATCAGAGATATCACTTTGCCGACAAAGGTCTGGTATAGTCAAAGCTATGGTTTTTCCAGTAGTCATGTATAGATGTGAGAGCTGGACCATAAACAAGGCTGAGCATTAAAGAATTGATGCTTTCAAACTGTGATGCTAGAGAAGACTTCTGAGAGTTCCTTGGACAACAAGGAGATCAAACCAGTCAATCCTAAAGGAAATCAACCCTGACTATTCACTGGAAGGAATGATGGTGAAGCTGAAGCTCCAATACTTTGGCTACATGATGCAAAGAGGTGACTCACTGGAAAAGACCCTGATGCTGGGAAAGACTGAGGGCAGGAGGAAAAGGGGACCACAGAGGATGAGATGGCTGGATGGCATCACCAACTCAATGGACATGAACTTGAGCAAACTCCAAAAGATAGTAAAGGACAGGGAAGCCTGGCGTGCTGCAGTCCATGGGGCTGCAAAGAATTGAACACACATAGCGACTGAGTGACAACAACAAAGATGGCTGAACAGGAGCCAAGATTCTTTCTAAGATTTGGAATTAAGCAACTGTGTGGACACTCGGAAAACTAGACAAGGAACATCCTGAATGGGAAGGAAATACAAAAAAAGAGGGGCTATATATATATATGTAGCTGATTCACTTGAATCACTTTGTTGTACAGTTGAAACTAACACAACATTGTAAAGCAACTATACTCCAATAAAAATAAAAAATAAATCAACAGCTCTGTCTAAGGGACTGGAGACTGACATATTCATCTCAGAGCTTCTCATAAGGCAGATTTCTTGAGGAAAGAGTTCCTCATAATTTTTGAGTTTTTCAGTCACCAAAAGGGATTTACTGCCTAAAAAAAAAACAGCTAAGACCAACTCGTTCAATAAAAGTATATACATTGTCAAGGAGATACTGTTCAAGATCTGGAAATGGGCCAAAGAGTTCTTTTAGGGGTATCTAGTGTTTTATAGGATCCTCTGCGGACTATCAATTCTATGGGGGGGTGGCGGTGAGTCTTACAATTGACTTGGCTATTGTACAAATCTGTAGGGGTTAGAAGTTAAGTGGTAGGAAACTGAGGGTAATATAAATGGTTCTTTTCCATAGCAATGCAAAAGGATTTTGTCCAGTTGAAATACAACAGGTTTCTGTCCTATAAAAAATATGATTCCAAACATTATATTTTATTGCCCTCTGAATATTAACCAGTTTTGTACTTATTAATAAATTCATTTAATCATTCATGATTACATATATAATCATTTCAAATTCTCATTTGAACTAATATTGACATGGTCATGTTTCTCTCCCTAATTAACGACTTTAATAAAATCTTTGACATGCTTATTTTACATTTAAGAAACAGTAAAAAATTTTCTGTTGAAATTACATATGTTAGAAATAAGACAATCAGCCCCAAATGGAGTCACTTGTGCTAAAATTTCATGTCAAAAACCAACACAACTTAATTGTCATTTAAGCTCTCCCAGAAATGAATCATAAAACCGGTCAGTGAGGACTTGCCTTATCACTAGTCAGGTAATCTGCCTGATAGACACCTGCCATTCCCCAGAGAAATTAACGGTGCGATAACCAGTCCATTGTTTTTCGCCTAGTGTAACTTCCTCATTCTGCTCTTTTTTGCCTATAGCATGTTTTATTTTGTATAGCTCACTCTGAACTCCTTTCTATCTGCTAGATTGGATGTTGCCCAATTTGAACTGATTTTTGCTCAAGTAAAAAGTTTTAATATCCCTCAGTTTAATTTTTTAACATGCGTTAACAAAATAACAATGCATAAAATAATCAAGAGACATTTTTGAAATCTGAATGGAAACTTCTCTGCTGTGATTAGTTCTCTTGTGATCTCTCTTAAAATGCCCATTTCTGACAATGAGACAGGAAAAGACAGAAATAAGTAAACTTTGAATAGTTAGTATTATAACCTACTGGTAGAGACATGAGTAATATCGGTATTTTGATTGAGTACACATGGAATTGTTCCTAAGATACTCATATTCTAAGGGATTTGGGGTTTATTGTTTTTTGACCATCTTTCATAAAAGGCATGGTGAGCAAGCATGAGAAAAGTAGCTTAACTGCCATTGTAAGGCTGGACCTTTGCCACATTTCCGTATTAAAATCCTTAATGCAGTTTACCTTTATGTATTTGACATTTATATAAATAGATATAACCACTGTTTATAAGTACCCTATATATTTACAGTTTGCCTGTTCTTTGATTCCTTTTTACTCTCTTCCTTATGAAAAGAAAAATAATTCTCCCAGTTTTCACACAGCTTCTTTTCCGACTTGAACCAACAATCTTGGTTGTTGGAGAGGATCTTTGGGGCTTAAAAATAACAATCTGTTCATAGATGCAGGCAGAGAGATCTAGGAAAGCTAAAGTGCTTTCTTCTACTCTTTAATTTCTCCCACTAAGATTCACTTCTTGGGATAAAATAATGTATCCTGTGGTTACTGGGATAAGTAACCCAAAATAAGGGAGGTATGAGTCACTTGTAACTACATTTCCCAGGTTAGAAAAGAAGTAAAAAGTGAGCTGGAATTTACTCCTCCGTTCTCCTGGATGTATGTTTCACCACTTCTTATCTGCTTCCTTTATGCTTTTCTAGAACTGGAAACCACAGGGACTGTGCTTGCTCTACAAAATTAAACTGAAAATAAATTCTAAATGCTGTAACCACCATCTTAGAATAACTTACAAACCACTAAGCCTAAACACAATAACACAATGCAGGCACACAGAAGTTTCACACAGAGAAGATTCCATTTCATAGCAAGTAGCATTTTATGAGCATAAAAAAATGTACGGAAAAGAGTAAAATTTTGAGATGCTGAAAGTAGCTTGAAAGTGCCATATTTTACAGTGGATCAGTATACCAAGCTTTGTACATGAACATTTTAGAGTAAAAAACAAATCGAGAAATGTAATATATACACATAAGTACATACACACAGGCACACACACATTTATGTGTATACAAATATGTAACTATGATTTATATAGTTAATACGCCAAACTCTTCATGTGCATAAATTTACATTTCTCCTTGACCTTAATAATAGCAGTAATACTGCATCTATAATATTTTGTATTTGCATAAATTATACTATGCATTTTCACACACATTATTACAGTTGAGCTCAGTGGGTAGTCATGAAGAAGCAAATGCAGTATTAAAATCATTTTGGTGATTTGAATTATAGCTGTTTTGTTTTCCCATGCAGTGATTCTATGTTTTAATTTTCTCTTCCTGAACACATTTCCTACTTCTTAATTTTACAATTTTAAGGATACTGTAATAATAGTTACAAGTTATTTGTGTAATTTAAAATTTAATATAATCAAATCTTTATCCATCATCAACAAAATGAAGTGGTAGTCAGTATTTGATGATTCACTAAAAAACTGTGATGAATGTCATCTATTGATTCCATGAACTAAGTGGTAAACATCTGAATTTTATTTTTAACAATAAGACATTTTATACAACATTTGACATACATAGTCAAAATTTTCAAACTGTTACGTTTAGGTATTTTAATTGTGATTTAAAAGTGAAAAAATAGCTGTATCTTTATTAAATAGAAAACAAACTGCCTTAATTAAATAAAGAAATTACATAAACTGCATTTTACAAGTTACTTACATTTTGCTTTCCATTTTTGATCATTTAGCTTGGGAAACCTTATACTTTCTTTGGATAAGTCTAACATGTAAAACATATCACTAAATTTACCTGATATAGAGTATTTTCCTTAATTATAGCTTTTGGAAAGCAAGTTTTAAAGCTTTTTATCTAACAAAAATATATTAAAATATAGAATTTGTATTATAGATACAAATTATAGAAAAATATAGATCTTGTATTATTATATTACGAATGATGGGGTTCAGGACACACTACCCCAAAATGTGGCAACTTAGTAGATTGAATGCTTTAAGCTTCAAAGAGTTCAAGGAACCAGCAGAAGCAGAAAAGTCACTCTGAAATTCCTGCCTCTTCCCTGAAAGCAGTAGATAAGCGTCCCTTGTGAAAGGTGCCCCCTCTCCCAGGAGGTAGGGAGACATTCTTATCACCAGAGAAGGGAAATTTAGACAAGGTTGTACAAGCATCTGGTTGTTCCTTCTTCACCATTTACTATCCACAGCCCAAATCCCTTTGTTTGTCAATTCTTCACAGATTTGTTTTTGCCCCAAAAGTATAAAAGCTTCTTGCTCTGGTTACTTCCGACCTCCATTCTCTTGTGAAGGGTCCCATGTACATGTAAACATTCAGTAAATTTTATACACTTTTCTCCTGTTCATCTGTCTTACATCTGTTCTTAAGCCCAGCCAGAGACCCAAAAAGGGTAGAAGAGAATTTTCCCTCCTCTACAGAAGAAATATGCTTGTCAATTATTTAAGACTTCATTCTACTATCTTATCTACAGGAGTCCAAGAGGGGAATTACTTGATGAAATGTATATTCTTTCATACTACAGATCAGTACACTTAAATGGTTTATAATCACTAAGAAATTTGAACCAGGAAAAAATGGAAAATTATTACTCTTTACTTCAGAATCTTCTTTACAATTAAGTTGTAGATTTGAACATTCCCTGGAACCTTAAAACTATGTAAAATGTCATATTTTGTAATATCTGCACAGCCTCACTTATTTTAAAACTAACCACGTAAGCTTTTTATGCCCTGATAATAGTTGCAAGCATGCTGTACTCTAGGGTTTTTTTTCTAAGCATATCGTTAATGTTATCCTTACAGCCTTGAATTTTACTGTGCTTTACTGAGTTTATCTATTGATGTCTAGGCAATCATATTTTAGAGCCAAATTCCAAAGCTTATTCTGGGAAACTCAGCAGTTCTATTGCCATGAATTATACAGCCCTGTACAGGGGAAGGAGAAGTGTACAGCCCTATGCTCTTCTGCATCTTCCTCCAGGCTTCTTGGGTCTCATTTTAGTATGACTTCATGTGGCTTTGCTCTTAATTTTTATGTATGTCTTCATTGCAACAGATGTTCAATGAGTTTCCTGAAGTCCACCTTTAAGAAACGTGCAGTCTCATCCATGGCACTTTTATTTATTTTTTCTTCTGGTTGGAAGTAACGATATAGTGAAAACTAGAAACCATCTTTCCTACATGCTTGACTTTCATCAAAGGAGGAGGAAAAATGCATGTGGATGAAAGCTAAGGAAGCACACACTAGAATCTGCCATTTCTCAACAAAGTTCATAATCTGCACACAGTGAACTAGGACAGGTATTGAAAGATCCACTTTCATTGGACTAATATTTACGGATGCCCCCTTCAGTGTCCAACTTAAAAATAGACAAGAATGATGTTAGCAGCCACGTGTTAGTGAGGTTTGATTTCAGGCCTGTCCCTGTGCTAAGGGTTTTACATCCTTCTTCCTATATATTTCTCATCATGACTCCATGGGTTATATACACTAGTGTTATTTTATATTAAGTTACTGCCATACTGCATAGCATGTGGGATCTTATTACCCCAACCAACGAACGATTCAGCCCATGTTTTCTGCAGTGGAAGTGCCAAAATCTTAACCACTGGTCTGTCAGGAAGTCCACTGGTGTCATTTTAAATATGAAAAAATGAAGGCATAAAGAGATGAAGCCGATAGTCTCATGACTAATAAAGCACTTTTGAAATGTGTAGAGTTACCCCACTCCATATGTAACATATATAACTCCATATATATTCCTGGTGCCTCCCACCACCCCTGCAAAGCAGATGAAGATCATTGTTATTTTGGCTCAAAGCCTATTCTCCACTTGATTTTTAAAGGCTCTCTGGAGGAAAAAAAAAAGTTAAGGGGAACTTTCCTAGGTTTTTCCTATGTTTAACCTGGGAATGGAGTCAGACGCTGTAAATGTCAGGACTCTAGGGGTCCACAGAAATGCATGCTACACAGATGCAAACTACATGGTTTCTCAGGAAATAAAAAGAAGTTCTAATAAAATATACTGAATAGTAGCATGAGGTGGTCTGAAAGGAGAAACCTGCTTCTGAAAGAACAGCTTCTCTATTTCCTTCCCTTAGAAGCAATTTCAGCTGTCCAGAAGGAAATCTGCTGCATAGAAGAAAGGAGATTTCTCTTCTACACCCTCCTCGTTCCTTTAATGCTCCCCCTAAGCCTGCCTCCCCCTGCACCTCATGGTTACTTTACTGCCAGCTGGTGAAGGGAAAGCTCTTCCTAGTTCAGCAGATGTAGGAAGTACCAGCCAGATGAGCCCTCAAGCCAGCAGTTGGCTTGGTTTGGTGATAAGGAAAGAGCTCAAGAGAAACACAGGAATGGGGCACTGAATCACTCTGCAACAGCTGTGAGAAAATCTTGAATGAATGAGGAAAAATGGAGGAGAGGTAGAAGGGAATAAAGGGAGGAGAAAGAGAGCAAGGGGGAGAGAGAGAGAGAGAGAGAGATTGATTTTATTTCAAAAGGCCTGCAAATTCTGGAATTACATCTATTCTATTTGGTTCTGTAACATGAATATCAAAATACTGCTCACCAGCTCTTAGGCTTTTGCTAAAGCGTCTGTGTTCTCTTTATTTTTATAGTCACTAAATATAAAGGCTTGCATATTAAGAGGCTATGCTTTTCTGATTATACCATAACTAGGTATAGAACCAGGAATTGTTTTCTCTGGAGACAGCATCCTATTCTTAAAGAAATCTGCATACAGTTGAAACACTGGCATAATGGCTTGGCCAAGATCCTATGTAATTCTGTTCAGAACACTTTCTCACCCAACTGCACAAATTTGGGAGCATGAATTGGGGAATAAAAAAATAAATAAATAAATGAAGGTTTCCGTGTTTAAAGAAACAAACGTAAAAGAGGGAAAGGAATCAGAATCATAGAAGTTAAAGATAAACAAGAAAGGCATTTAAAAGCCCAAAGAGCAAAGTTGTAAAGAGTCTTACTGGTTTCTCAGTCTCACTGCCTGTTCTAGAAAGCCTCCAGAGATGGGAATTTCAGTTTCTCACAACAGCTCATTTTATTTCTGAGGAGTCTGCTAATAGAAGGTTCTTATTTGGATTGATCCAGGCTCTACTTGTCTGGAATCTTAATAAACGCAGACTCTCCTCTACATTACAATCCTTCAAATATGTGAAGAGAGCAGCCACGCTGCAGAGTTGTGCCAGCTCAGCCAGTCCTCAGGCTCAGCAGTTGCCAGGTCTCCTCCCTGGCACGCAGTCCAGCTCGTCGGTATTCTTCTGTAAATCAGGCCTTGCGAACTGAACATAACACTCCAGATGCGCTCTCAGCAGTGCAAAAGTTCAGCAGAACTATTACCTTCCTTAATGTGCAGTCTACACTTTTGTGAGGAATTGCATCAATTTACTGGCAGTTCACATGGCTGGCACACGGTGAGTTCACAGGCAGCTATTTTTTTCATGTCTGATTTTCTTAAGCCAGATTTCCTGCATCTTGTAGAAGAACAGTTTAACTGGTGAATCTACACAGAGAATTTCCCATTTCCTGATGTTTTTTTCTCATTCTTCTTGCCATTTGATGACCCAGAAGATACTTGATTCTGTTGTCCAGTATGCCAGCTAGTCCACCCCTGGTAATTTTGGTAAATATGTGTCTTCACTTGATTCACATGTTAAAGACTTTGAGGGGACAGCATCGACTCAGAGCAAAGGCTTATAAAACGTTACTGGAGACCTGCCCTCAGATTAACTTCGATTGATTTCACAGTTCATTCTGAATGGCTCACTCAACGTTTTACTTATCATTAAGTCTATTTTTTTATTTAAAAAGATTGGCTTTTCCATAAAATTTGTTGAAACTGAGATATTGTTTACCTGTAACTTCCCTGATGTTGGCATGCCCAAAGAAAATTAAATGATATTTTGAGGGATGCATTCTCAATAAATGTGGGATAGATTCTAATGATTGAATCTTACTCAACAACGATTAACTGCCTAGTCAAGCAGAATTTTTGACCAGGGCACCATAATTAATTAAGCAGTCTTGCTCCCCAAATCCAGACTTTGCTCTTTTTGACACTGGGATGCTACATACCTTCAATTTCTGATGCATTTACTTCTCAGTTCTCAATGGAATGGCTGCTTTTCCATTTTTTTTCACACATATGTTGATGTTCAAAATATGGCAAATAATTTAATCCACTGTGGAGTCGCAATTCAACCAGCTGTTCTTACAATTTCTTAACCCAGGTAACCGAGTGCCTTAAGTACAAGGATAAAGCCCTGGATGAGGTAGTGCTGAAAGCAGTCACTAGAGGGCAATAGAGGGCTGAGAAATAGGGCGTGTTCCGGGTGACAGCTGGTAGGAGCAAGATAACCTGCAGCCAAGAAGGCCAGCCCTCTGTAGAAGCAAATCTTTTAGGCTTATCTAGACATTCCAGTCTATACACACGGTTCGAATAACTGGGATACAGCTGGGATGACCAAGATGGATCTGCCAGTCAGCGCTCAGATGGAGGACACAGCAATGACACACATTTTTAGGAAGTTTGATACCAACATCAGAAATACCCTCGACAACAAGAGTCTGTGTTATGGCTGAAGTCTGTATTCAAAGCTAAGATCAAAAATGGCACAGAGTCAGCAGTGATACACACAGTTACAGAGTGTTTACCATATATGTCTAGCAATAAAGCAACACCATCTCCCATTCTTGGGACAACCTTTGGAAAGTAACAGCATCCTTATTTCATAGAAAGGAAATTACGTGGCAAAACTGGGATCTGAAAAGAGGTCTGTGGTGCACCAAAGCATGGATCCTCAATGCTGAAAGACTATAGAGCATCCTGACTCAGTAATTAGAACTCTGGGAAGAGAGCATAGCAAAAACCTGTGACAACTGAGTTCAAAGTCTTGGCCTTCTCTCTTAGAACCTGTGGAGAGTGAACACATTTATCTTGGGCTTCTATTTGCTGGTAATTGTAATTGTATTTCCTTAATTCTTTACACTTTGAAGCTCATTGTGCCTTTTTTAAGGAGGATGTAAACAAAATACATTCTATTTTCTTTAAAGTCTTAAGGTAAATATATACTTTGAAAATAAATCTTTTTTTTTTTTAGGTCTACGGGTTTAATACAAACTTTATGCAATAAATATTCTCACTAACAGCTTGAATTTCAAATAGGATCTGCACCTTTTGACCTCAGGTATTGGCCACGAAATTTAGCACCAGATCAACTTAGTGAAAATGCATACTAATGAATTAATGGAAAAAATATTTAAAGAGCTAAAAAGGGGTTTATAATTTTAGTATTTGTAAAACAAACAAAAATACCCCACCATGATTGGTGGTAGCATAGAAAAGGATTTTAAAACTGCTGAGTGTTAACTTAGATCGAAGTGAAGATTAAGTATTCTGGGGAGGAAAAGATTCAAAGAGTAGCAGAAGTGACAATAAGGTCACTGATGTCAAAGATGTGTGACACAGTTTGAATGAAATTATTTTAAGAGCCATGACGTTCAAAAAGGCAGTGTTTTTAAGTATATTGAAGGCATTCTAGAACAAGATTTAGGACTCAGTAATGAGCGTGGTTCTTCATAACTTTACTGTTCTTGAGTTTCTAATGACTTTCTCAGCAGAGAAGTAATTAAAATAATATATTAAAACCAAAATCTATTTTAGATTTTCTGAAAGGATGTCTTCTGGTTTCCTAGTCACTGACATCCCATTAGATAGCTGAATCTATCCATTACATATCTGAATGCATGGCCCTCTGTTAATGGTGGGGTCTCCCTTCTCTTCCCAGCACATAAAAAATATTCCTTGCAATCAAAAAAGATTTTCCCTTGATATTAATGTATGTTTCCATAGTAGCTTTCTCTGATTTTACAGAAATACTATCTGCAACTGGTATGAAATAGAACAAAATTTCAAGTTCATGTAACACAAATCTGTAATTCATATCATTTGCTTGTTTTCATCCTTTATGAGGATGCAGCTTTCAAATGCTTAGAAATGAAAATAAATAAAATGTTTATTTCAAACTCTGCTCCAAATAAAATACTTAGGAACATCTGTTTCAAAAAACTGAAATGTCTTCATCTCATTGAAAGTTGAGCATAGATTGTACTTTAGAAGTCCATATCTATCTCTTTTTATTTGCACCATACAAACTGTTCCAAAAACAAAGATTTCCAGTTAGTATAGGCATTTTTTGATGTATGGGTATTACTGATAGGTGGGAGTTCATTGAGAGAGATGAAGCCAGCTCATACTTTCAGCCAATGGCCCACTTGCTGAAAATAGAGCCACGCCTTTTAAATTTGTGCTGTTTCTGCCATGTCCACAGACATTCAATACCTATTCCCTGGGAGCCAAATGGAAGCTTTAGAAATAATTGCTAATTTGTTCTAATGCAGTGATGCTTCTGCTTTGTTATTTTCTATGCACTTATCTTCGAATTATTTTGGTTTCCTTCTTTTCTCCTACAAACAAAGCTATGTTCTTTTCCATTCTTCTCTCAGTTTCCTGACTGCCTTCTTTAGCATATGTGAGTACACAGCATCTGTTTTTGAGTCTATGACAGATGGGTGAAATTAATTATTGTAGAAATCTAAAGAAAGAGAGATCATAGGCAAGGGGCAACAGAACAGTAGAACAGGAACTGAAAAATGGAAACATCCATGATTGAGAACACACTAATGCCAGGGTCTTGTTAGGTCCAGTTGCACTCAGGTCTAGCTGTGAGGAAATCCTTGGGCACTCATGGCATATATATTACACTTAGTGCCTCCTACCCCCAAATTATTGTTAAAAATCTACCGAAGTAAGTGGACAGACTGGTTATTATTTGTATGTTAACTCAACCGATTGACTAACTTCTTCCAGGTCCTAAATCTACATGGACTCATGATAATCTGAATGATTATATAACTAGAGAAGCAATTTGGTAAAGAGAATCAACTGAAATACTCAAAAGCCCAGGTTTCACACTATCTTGCAGGGGCTGTGCCAGAGTTTTTATTATAAGAGAAACTACTAGGATGTAGCCTATTAAGTTTCTCTAATCACCAAGCTTATAGGAGTAGTAAAGCTCAATAAATACCATGAAAATAATAATGACTAACATGTGCAGAGTGCTTTCTAGTCTACACATTGCTTTGTTTAACCTTTATAATTGTTATAATCCTTATTTACATATAAGGGAACTGAATCGCACGGAAGCAAAATGCATTAGTTAAGATCACATAGTAAATATGCAATGGAATATTACCCAGTCATTAAAAAGACTGAATTTGACTCAGTTCTAATGAGGTGGATGAAACCAGAGCCTGTTAAACAGAGTAAAGGAAGTCAGAAAGAGAAAAATATCATAATAATGCATATATATGGGATCTATAAAAATGGCATTGGTGAACCAATTTGCAGGGAAGGGACGGAAACTCAGATCTAGAGAATGGACTTGTGGACACAGTCGGGAAAGGAGAGAACGGGATGAATGGAGAAAGTCACATCAACACGCATACGCTACTATGTGTAAGATAGTGAGAATGTGCTGGTGAGCATCTGCTGTTAATATATAACAGAGAGAGCCCAGTCTGGTGCTCCGTGATGACCTAGAGGGGAGGGATCGGGTGAGGAGAAGCAGGCTCAAGAGGGAGGTGCTGTATGTATAACTATGGCTAATGACACTAGTGGTAAAGAATCCCTCTGCCAATTCAGGATACTCAGGAGTCATGGGTTCGATCCCTGGGTTGGGAAGATCCCCTGGAGTAGGAAAAGGCAACTCGCTCCAGTATTCTGGCCTGGAAGATTCCATGGAAAGGTGAGCCTGGAGGGCTATAGTCCATGGGTTCTCAAAGAGTCGGACGTGACTGAGGGCGTGCACACACACACACAGCTGGTTTGCATTGCTGCATACAGAAACTAACTCAACACTGTAAGGCAGTTTTCCCCCAATTAAAAATAAACTAAAAGATAAAAAGAATAGTAGTATCACAAAGTAAAAGACAATGGTTTAAACAATAACTGTCAAATTCCAAAATGAGACTTTCTGATTCCAAATCTACTGTTATTTATACAATGCTGTGCAGCCTCTTTTCAATAATAATAATGTTGTGATTATACTTTTGAGTGTAATTTTTAAGAAAATATTGCTTTTTAATATCTTCCAGCAATAGGTTTTATGGTTTAATATTTCATGAAGATGATGTTTTTGAGTCATTTGTAGTGTAGAAACTGAGTCTTTTTAAACTGAATATGTTGGATATGTTATTGAAGTCAACTTTAATGTTTTTGTTTGGTTTCATTTTATTTTATATGAACTTTTTTTCTGTGTACTGAAACCTGCAGTTTGGGTAGATTATAGCCCTAGCTAATCTAAAACCTCATCCAGGGATACTCAGGTTTATTGACAAGTACCCTATAGAAAAGTGCCAACAACTCAAGAATAATGTTATGCCTCAGAACAAAAACCACTGATTTAAACAAAATGAGTTAAGAAAATAAAGTATCAAAGCATACTAACTTCGATTACCTTTGATTAAAGTGCTGTTACAATTATAAAGGTTTTTGAACCAAAAGATATATATATTCATTTCAGTGAGGGAAAAATAGATAACCATGTCTTTAATTAGATAAGACAATGTAATCTCTAAGAGCAGTGAATGTGCTTTCACATGAAGCCTGTTGGAGCTCACACTTTTTATAAAAAGGCCTGTAACATCTCTATAGCAGAAATATTCCAAAAAAGTTAAAAGCAATGCTCTACTACCCAAAGCAATCTATAGATTCAATGCAATTCCTATCAAGCTACCAGAGGTCTTTTTCAGAGAATTAGAAAAAATAATTTCACAATTTGTATGGAAATACAAAAAACCTCGTATAGCCAAAGCAATCTTGAGAAAGAAGATTGGAACTGGAGGAATCAACCTACCTGACTTTAGGCTATACTAAAAATCCACAGTCATCAAGACAGTATGGTACTGGAACAAAGACAGAAACATAGATCAAAGGAACAAAACAGAAAGCCCAGAGATAAATCCATGCATCTATGGACACCTTATCTTTGACAAAGGAGGCAAGAATATACAATGGAGAAAAGACAACCTCTTTAACAAATGGTGCTGGGGAAACTGGACAGCCACTTGTAAAAGAATGAAACTACAACACTTTCTAACATGATACACAAAGATAAACTCAAAATGGATCAAAGATCTAAGCATAAGACCAGAAATTATAAAACTCCTAGAGGATAACATTGGCAAAACACTCTCTGACATAAACCAAAGCGGGATCCTACATGACCCACCTCCCAGAATATTGGAAATAAAAGCACAAATAAACAAATGGGACCTAATTAAAATGAAAAGCTTCTGCACAACAAAGGAAACTATAAGCAAGGTGAAAAGACAGCCTTCAGAATGGGAGAAAATAACAGCCAATGAAGCAACGAACAAACAATTAATCTCAAAAATATACAAGCAACTCTTGCAGCTCCATTCTAGGAAAATAAACGACCCAATCAAAAAGTGGGCCAAAGAACTTATCAGACATTTCTCCAAAGAAGACACAAAAATGGCTAACAAACACATGAAAAGATGCTCAACATCACTCATTATCAGAGAAATGCAAATCAAAACCACAATGAGATATCACTTTACACCACTCAGAATGGCTGCCATCCAAAAATCTACAAGTAATAAATGCTGGAGAGGATGTGGAGAAAAGGGAACTCTCTTACACTGTTGGTGGGATTGCAAACTAGTACAGCCACTATGGAAAACAGTGTGGAGGTTCCTTAAAAAACTGCAAATAGACCTGCCATATGACCCGGCAATCCCACTGCTGGGCATATACACCGAGGAAACCAGAATTGAAAGAGACATGTGTACCTCAATGTTCATCGCTGCATTGTTTACAATAGCCAAGACATGGAAGCAACCTAGATGCCCATCAACTGACGAATGGCTAAGAAAGCTGTGGTACATATACACAATGGAATATTACTCAGCATTAAAAAAAATTCATTTGAATCAGTTCTACTCAGATGGACGAAACTGGAGCCCATTATCCACAGTGAAGTAAGCCAGAAGCAAAAACAACAATACAGTATATTAACGCATATATATGGAATTTAGAAAGATGGTAACGAGAACCCAGCATGCGAGACAGCAAAAGGAACGCAGATGTATAGAATAGACCCATGGACTCTGTGGATGAGGGAAAGGGTGGGATGATATGGGAGAATGGCATTGAAACATGTTAATTATCATGGGTCTAATCAATCGCCAGCTCAGGATTGATGCTTGGGGCTGGTGCAACGAGATTTCCCGGGGGGGAGGGAGGAGGGAGGGGGGTTCTGGAGGGGGAGCATATGTAAACCCATGGTGATATCATGTCATTGTATGGCAGAACTAATAAATAAATAAATAAATAAATAAAATCTAAAAAAAAAAGCAATGCTCTTGCAAAACATGAAAATATTTAAACAAGGAATAGTTTAGGAAGTTCTGAGTAGCTAAAAAAAATAAGACTGCTTTGTATTGTAATCATAAACGACAATTTTGTAATTTTAACAGAAACAAAGACGATAATGAACTCACCTCTTTCTTAGAGATTTTCATCTTGCCCAGAGGCCAAAATAAATGGGGACTCTTTGGTCCCCACTGACCCCCTCACGGCAGAGCCTTAGGGAAGCACTAGGAATGCTCTATGAGCTGTCCACTTTTGATGGTGCTCTACCTCTGCCAAATTCTTCCACTAGTGGACTGGGTTGAGGGACAAGGGTCTACACTAGCCAGACAGGGCCTTCATAAACAGGCTGTGGAGGCTGCTACAGTGAGGGCGGGTGGTGTCCTCTGCTTCTGAACACTTTTCTTGGGTTTGGGTAGGACTGGGAAAGCCTGCCCTGGAAGCATGGGGAGTCAGACTACATTCGTGCAAGGGCATGAGCCTGCACTTTGCAGTAGAGGCTTGTTTTGGGGTCAATATTTGCTTCTGTGGACCAGCTTCCCTTGGCCCAGCTCAGTATTCAGGAGGCTATGAGAAGAGACAACAAATCATACTCTATCCTGGGAGACACAGTATCCTTACTTTGTGAATCTGGAGTCCTCTGCCTCATATAGTCCAGCTGAGAAACTCAAGGCAAAAGACATCATTCCGAAACATAAATTAGATCATGGCACATCTGCTCAAAACCTTTACGGTGGCATTTCATTGCTCTTGGGTTAAGTTTCAAGGTCCTATTATGACTTTGCCTCTGTTCTCAATTCCTACCTTGCTATGCTTATTCACTCCACACCAGAATCCCAGCCATTCCTCAGCCACGCCGAGCAGACTCCCTTTGCCACTGTTGTTCCATCAGCCTGGATCCAGTGTGACATTGCTTTGTCCCTCACTTCATTCAAGTTGCAAATGTTTCTTTGTCACAGAGAACCTCCCTGAATGCCCTATAGAAATAGGGCAATTCCTTTTATTCTCTTTTTCCTTAAGTTGCTTTTTTTTAAATATTATTTATCATCTTAGCACTGTATCATCTTTTTGTTTATATATATATATATTAGGTATAAAAGCACCATTAAAAAGTCCTAGTATGAGAAATTTAAGTGATATCACCTAGTAGATGAACATGCGATCTGTTTATCTTCATTGATGCTTTTGTCTCTATGTGAAAAAATTTCATGTAAATCAGTTCTATTAGGAAGAATGCAATGTTGGTTGAATTATTGTCTTCTATTTCATCCAGTCTATACCAGTTTATTTTATAAGTTTTATTTTGTTGGAGATTTGCTAGTCACAAAAATGTTCTTTTTGAATCACATATATTTATTATATATAAATGAGAATACAAATTTATCTGCATATACCATTATCTAGTTTATGAAAACTAAGTGCTTTGCTAACATTTCCTTCACATCAAGTTCTTTTTACATGTGTAATGCAGTCATGAGGAAACAGAAGAACATTTCACAAAAACAAAAGCTTAAGGAAATAAGGATAAAGAATGAATAAAGGTATGTATAAATTATGAAAATGGTAGCTTATGGTAAGTATTCTAATCCCACTGAATATGAGGAAGGACAGAAGAAGCTTAACTGGAACTTAAAATTGATTAGGCAGGGGAACCTTGCTGCTTATGCAGTTGAAAATAACTATGACTTTTAGGATCGAGAATGCTTTGGATGTTCTTCTCTTCATGATTTTTTTCAATAAAATTAACTTTGGGAAATGCTTCAGCTATCATGTAGCTCCAACTTAACATGAAGCAAATAGATCATCCTAAGCTGCTACAGAAGAGTTAAAACTTATTCCCAGATTGTTCTCGATAATAATAAAGCATATTACTTATGAGAAGACAAAGTACATAATTCAACCTCTCCCTATTATATCCTGATTTTAATCAGAAAATTAATATATTAAGGAAATGTGTAAAATAAAAAAATCCTTCTACTTATATTAAGTAAAATTAAATTATTCAGTAAGGATAAAACAGTTTTATAACTTTAAAAATTCTGATTAGAAATTTATAGTAGAGATATAACTATTTTTCCACAGAAAGTATTAGTGAAAAATCCAAATGGACATAAAACATCTGGAAAATGAACAACATATATTTAAGCTTCTTTGCCAACTATGCCCGAATGGTAGCTATTTGGCATACGGTCTAATGACAATTTCCCTTTTTTGTCTTTTCTTTTTTTTTGCCTTTATATTTCCAACTGACTTAGGTTTTTCTCTAATTATCTGGAACAAGATATAATTTAAAGTATAACTAAATACTCATTGAACCCCATCTCTTAACCAAGATGAGATAGATGGGAAAGGTTAAAACAGACGTGTATTGAATAATTTTTCAAGTCAGCATTGGAAAAGTTGAATAGTCACTGAGCTAAGCTAAAATATTTTTTTAAAATCTTTTAAAATGTCCTTGTTCAAAAATATGAGAATACTGTTAGGGAACACAGTGATTTTGAAAGAGAGTGAGAGAAAGCCTACTGTATAAAAAAACACCTAGAACAAAATAATTGGAATCCAAAGGAACCTCCTCTCTTCATAGGATGTAGTTAATATATATTGTCCCCTTGGAACATAAAGAATTAAGAAAAATAGGAGACAGGGATCTAAGCTATTCAAAGCAAAAATATTAAGAAATATTACAAATACACTAAAAAGCAGTACGACATGTATTCACTTAATAGATATTCAGTGACTGTTTACATCATGCCAAGCAGTGTCACATATAGAGCAAATTTGAATTTTTAAAGACAAGGCCTGTGTCTTTAAAGAGCTCAAAGTACAGTGGAGAACACGGCGATGAGAGCTGCAGTACTGGTAAGTGCCCATATCATACGTGAATTAAAAAGGAGAATCCATCTGCAGAAAGAAGCCTAAGGAGTAAAATTTGACTTGAGTTTTTAAGGATAAATCACATATACACAGGATAAGAAAGGGGTAAAAGGCTCTTCAAGATGAACAGCATGAACATGTATACAAGTATGAGAAAGCGGTAAGTTAAGGAAATGGCCACATGATCAGACATATAAGTAGATTAACAGGGTACTTGGAGAAGGATGAGAAAGAATTCTGGAAAGACAGCAAGGGACTAGTTTGCAAGGGGTCTTTTGCATCATGATGTAGGCTCCCTATTGTCAAGAAAGGGCACCATCCAACATGCAACTGAGTGAGTTAATTTCACTGGCTTAAGGGAAAAAGTGGAAAAAGAGAAAGGTGCCCACGGATATTTCACAAACTGTTGTAATTGTACAGGTAAGATGAACCTACAGAACTGTGTGTGTTGTCACACAGATAATACATTTTACTTTAGAGTAATTAATGTTTTTAATAACTGAGCAGCTCATAATTATGAAACGTTTATAGGCAAGGCTAGGCTTGGGGAGGCAGGTCTTGAAGGAAACTCTTTACCTGGTAAGTTAATAGCATTAAGACTTTTTTAAGCATCTTATTTTAAAAAGTTAATTTCAGAGTCCCCTCCTGAGAAAAGTGAACCCAAAAATAAATCTTGTATGACTGCAAAGCTAAACAATACATTTATTGGAAAATAAAACGTAAAATTAAATCAACTATTTATTTAAGAATGGCAATGGGTCTTAAAAGTTCTTTTGCAACAATGTGACTTTTAATTCCATCAAGTAGGAAAATTTCAAATCCGTCTTTCCAGGATGTAACATTGAAAGACAATAGGCAACAACTCCAAAGTTCTCTTTCTACTGTTGAGTACAAAGCCATACTCACAAATGCACAACATTCCCTCTCATAGTTCATGGCCACTGATTTGTTTGTATATTGAACACAATGATTTGTTTCTTTAACGTTTCTTTCCTTTTTTTTTTTAAAGTAACATTAACTTGTAAGAATGCTTCCAAATTGCTTATGTGAGGAAAAACCTTAAAAGTCAGATAGAATTTCATCCGCATGGCTTAAATACATATTTTAATCTTATGATGTAATGGCAATCATAAAACTTCTATGCATAAATAACAAATTGGTCAAGCATATAGACCTTATTCTTTGGACATCATTCCCTAAATCAGGAGTCAGTGATTACCATTCTGGAAAAGGGAAAGGCTACCCAGTCTAGTATTTTGGCCTAGAGAATTCCACAGACTGTACAGTCCAGGGGGTCACAAAGAGTCGGACACGACTGATTACCATTCTATTCTCCATGCTAAGGTGCTCAGGAAAACCATTTTGTACTGGGCGACATATACAAGTGCAAAAAAATCTTTTAAAATTTGCATGTTGTTTTGGGAACCCTTTTAAAAGAAACTGTAAGCCAGCATATGGAAAGTTATGACTGTGGCCCAAGTCTGCCTGGAATTTAATTAGAGATGCCTTCCAGCTGTTGCTAGTGCCTGCAGCCTCTGTTTCCTCTTACTCTCTCCTTCCAAACTGCCATGGAAATGAAAGCTGAACAGCAGTTCTCCTGACGCAACTTCAACTGAGTGTGGCTGCCCAGTGAAAAAGGAGGTGAAGAATCAGCCAACTTACTCATAGCGTCCCTGGGCATAAAGCACTGCAATATGAAAATCCAGCCCAACTGGAGAGAGCAACAGAAGCAAAATTAGTGTCAAATAAAAAAAAAAGAACGCATGCTTAACCAGGAGCAAGAACAGTGCTATCAAGGTTATAATTAAAGACAGAATTCAGTCTAACGTTTCACTATGTGTAGAGAGATTAAGGAATGCATTAATTATTTTTCTGTTTGTACTATATCTCCCAAACCAGACACCGATCATAATTAAAGAAAGTCTGTAAATCATTGGTGTTGATAAATATCAAGCCTCTGCATTATAGATTTGTTAGTTTTCTCTTTATATAGTAACCTGAATATTCTGTCTTTAGCACTTATAAATACACACCCACACACACACCCACACACGTCTTTTTTTTTTTTTAATTTTCTTTACTTTATTGTGTTGGTTTTGCCATACATTGACATGAGTCCGCCAAGGGTATACATATGCTCCCCCTCCAGAACCCCCCTCCCTCCTCCCTCCTGATTCCCTGCCCCTGGGAAATCTCGGTGCACCAGCCCCGAGCATCAATCCTGGGCTGGCGATTGATTTCACATATGATAATTAACATGTTTCAATGTCATTCTCCCATATCATCCCACCTCTGCCCTCTTCCACAGGATCCACGAGAATGTTCTATACATCTGAATTTCTTTTGCTGTCTCGCATGCTGGGTTCTCGTTACCATCTTTCTAAATTCCATATATATGCGTTAGTATACTGTATTTTTGTTTTTCCTTTTGGCTTACTTCACTCTGGATAATAGGCTCCAGTTCCGTCCACCTGAGTAGAACTCATTCAAATGAATTTTTTTTTAATGGCTGAGTAATATTCCATTGTGTATATGTACCACAGATTTCTTAGCCATTCGTCAGTTGATGGGCATCTAGGTTGCTTCCATGTCCTGGCTATTGTAAACAATGAGGCGATGAACATTGGGGTACACGTGTCTCTTTCAATTCTGGTTTCCTCGGTGTATATGCCCAGCAGTGGGATTGCTGGGTCATATGGCAGTTCTATTTGCAGTTTTTAAAGGAATCTCCACACTGTTTTCCATAGTGGCTGTACTAGTTTGCATTCCCACCAACAGTGTAAGAGGGTTCCCTTTTCTCCACATCCTCTCCAGCATTTATTGCTTGTAGACTTTTGGATGGCAGCCATTCTGACTGGTGTAAAGTGGTACCTCATTGTGGTTTTGATTTGCATTTCTCTGATAATGAGTGATGTTGAGCATATTTTCATGTGTTTGTTAGCCATTTGTATGTCTTCTTTGGAGAAATGCCTGTTAAGTTCTTTGGCCCACTTTTTGATTGGGTCTTTTATTTTTCTGGAATTGAGCTGCAGGAGTTGCTTGTATATTTTTGAGATTGTTTGTCCGTTGCTTTGTTGGCTATTATTTTCCCCCATTCTGAACGCTGCCTTTTCACCTTGCTTATAGTTTTCCTTTGTTGTGCAGAAGCTTTTAATTTTAATTAGGTCCCATTTGTTTATTCATGCTTTTATTTCCGATATTCTGGGAGGTGGGTCATAGAGGATCCTGCTTTGGTTTATGTCGGAGAGTGTTTTGCCTATGTTATCCTCTAGGAGTTTTATAGTTTCTGGTCTTACGATTAGATCTTTGATCCATTTTGAGTTTATTTTTGTGTATGGTGTTAGAAAGTGTTGTAGTTTCATTCTTTTACAAGTGGCTGTCCAGTTTTCCCAGCACCACTTGTTAAAGAGATTGTCTTTTCTCCATTGTATATTCTTGCCTCCTTTGTCAAAGATAAGGTTTCCATAGATGTGTGGATTTATCTCTGGGCTTTCTATTTTGTTCCATTGATCTATATTTCTGTCTTTGTGCCAGTACCATACTGTCTTGATGACTGTGGATTTTTAGTATAGCCTAAAGTCAGGTAGGTTGATTCCTCCAGTTCCATTCTTCTTTCTCAAGATTGCTTTGGCTATACGAGGTTTTTTGTATTTCCATACAAATTGTGAAATTATTTTTTCTAATTCTCTGAAAAAGACCTCTGGTAGCTTGATAAGGAATTGTACTGAATCCATAGATTGCTCTGGGTAGTATACTCATTTTCACTATATTGTTTCTTCCAATTCAAGAACACGGTATATTTCTCCATCTATTTGTGTCCTCTTTGATTTCTTTCATCAGTGTTTTATAGTTTTCTATATATAAGTCTTTTGTTTCTTTAGGTAGAAATACTCCTTAGTATTTTATTCTTTTTGTTTTGATGGTGAATAGAATTGTTTCCTTAATTTCTTTCTGTTTTCTCATTGTTAGTGTATAGGAATGCCAGGGATTTCTGTGTGTTGATTTTGTATCCTGAAACTTTACTATATTCACTGATTAGCTCTAGTAATTTTCTGGTAGAGTGTTTAGGGTTTTCTATGTAGAGGTTCATGTCATCTGCAAACAGTGAGAGTTTTACTTCTTCTTTTCCAATCTGGATCCTTGTATTTCTTTATCTGCTCTGATTGCTGTGGCCAAGACTTCCAAAACTATGTTGAATAGTAGTGGTGAGAGTGGGCACCCTTGTCTTGTTCCTGACTTCAGGGGAAATGCTTTCAGTTTTTCACCATTGAGGACAATGTCTGCTGTGGGTTTGTCATATATAGCTTTTATTATGTTGAGGTATGTTCCTTCTATTCCTGCTTTTTGGAGGGTTTTTATCCTAAATGGATGTTGAATTTTGTCAAAGGCTTTCTCTGCATCTATTGAGATAATCATGTGGTTTTTATTTTTCAATTTTTTATTGTGGTGTATTACATTGATTGATTTGCAAATATTGGAGAATCCTTGCATCCCTGGGATAAAGCCTACTTGATCATGATGTATGATTTTTTTAATGTGTTGTTGGATTCTATTTGCTAGAATTTTGTTAAGGATTTTTGCATCTAAGTTCATCAGTGATATTGGCCTGTAGTTTTCTTTTTTTGTGGCATCTTTGTCGGGTTTTGGAATTAGGGTGATGGTGGCCTCATAGAATGAGTTTGGAAGTTTACCTTCCTCTGCAATTTTCTGGAAGAGTTTGAGTAGAATAGGTGTTAGCTCTTCTCTAAATTTTTGGTAGAATTCAGCTGTGAAGCCATCTGGTCCTAGGCTTTTGTTTGTTGGAAGATTTCTGATTACGGTTTCAATTTCCATGCTTGTGATGGGTCTATTAAGATTATCTATCTCTTCCTGGTTTAGTCTTGGAAAGTTGTACTTTTCTAGGAATTTGTCCATTTCATCCAGGTTGTCCAGTTTATTTGCATATAGTTGCTGATAATAGTCTCTTATGATCCTTTGTATTTCTGTGTTTTCTGTTGTGATCGCTCCATTTTCATTTCTAATTCTGTTGATTTGGTTCTTCTCCCTTTGTTTCTTGATGAGTCTGGCTAATGGTTTGTCAATTTTATTTATCTTCTCAAAGAACCAGCTTTTGGCTTTGTTAATTTTTGCTATGGTCTCTTTTGTTTCCTTTGCATTTATTTCTGCCCTGATCTTTAAGATTTCTTTCCTTCTACTAACCCTGGGCTTCTGCGTTTCTTCCTTTTCTAGTTGCTTTAGGTGTAAAGTTAGGTTATTTATTTGACTTTTTTCTTGTTTCCTGAGGTGAGCTTGTATTGCTATGAACTTTCCCCTTAGCATTGCTTTCACAGTGTCCCATAGGTTTTGGGTTGTTGTGTTTTCATTTTCATTCATTTCTATGCATATTTTGATTTCTTTTTTGATTTCTTCTGTGATTTGTTGGTTATTCAGCAGTGTGTTGTTGAGCCTCCATATGTTGGAAATTTTGAATGGTTTTCTCCTGTAATTGATATCTAATCTCACTGCATTGTGGTCAGAAAAGATGCTTGGAATGATTTCAATTTTTTTGAATTTACCAAGGCTAGATTTATGGCCCAGGATGTGATCTATTCTGGAAAAGGTCCCGTGTGCGCTTGAGAAAAAGGTGAAATTCATTGTTTTGGGGTGGAATGTGCTATAGATATCCATTATGTCTAACTGGTCTAGTGTATCATTTAAAGTTTGAGTTTCCTTGTTAACTTTTCTGTTTAGTTGATCTACCCCATGGACACACACGTCTTTATACACCAAGGCTTAATGCGTAGCATACTTGGAGGACACTGATCCGGATCTTTAAGAATAAGCAAGATTTCAAATGGGCTGAGAAGAGGATGACTGTGGCACAACTTTCCCTCTCCCACGTGTTTAATCACTGACTTCCCACTCAACTCCCCTCTATTTTCTGCTGTGCCTTCACCCACCTCTTCAAGCATTTGTCCCTATCTTGAAAATGCTCTCTCTTTGAACCTGCTACTTTTAAAATTACCACATATTTCTCTCTTGCTTTTGTTTCAAGGCCGAAGCCCTCATACAGGTTACACACTTTCTTTTTATTTCTACTCCACTGACCCTTTTAATAACCTCTCCAGAATCAAAGCTTTTTGAGTTTGGAAGGGCAGATAAAACGTCTTTCTCCTTTAAATAATGATTTTAAAGGACCATAAATATTGTAATAATAACTAGAACTATCTGAAAAGGGCATTTCTCTTCAGGCAAATGGTGTTAAATTAAGTAATCTGCCTCAAACTGCTGTAGACATATTTTTGAATGGCTTATCTAGAATGTACACCTCATAAGCCAACAGTTCACTGCAGGGGTTGGGAGACAGAGGAATGACTTCTGTTTATCCTCAGTCCAGTGCTCCGTTCCATTAACAGCTCTACTTCTAAATATGCATGACATTTTCTTTTAAAAATCTTCTGTTTAATGTTTCAAATGCACAGAACAGTCCTGACCCAGCAAATAAATTTCCTAATGTTGAATCATCCTGGCCAAACATGAGTCAGAGTAATAAAGTTCCTCAGGACAACTCAGCTATTAGAACATCAGGGACATATGTGAACCTGTGAACAATTTCACAGTCTCAAGGGAGACAGAGTGTTTAGCTTTCATGAATGGCCAGGGTAAGAGAGAAATCGCAATAAATTTGTTTCATGTCCTTTTTTAAAACTAAAGTATAGCTGATGTATAATATATGTTATATATGTTATAGGTGTACAATAAAGGGATTCACAATTTTTATATTCCATGTCTTATCTTTTCTGAAGTTCAACATTTATTAGAGGAACCTCAATTTGCTATCTTTTTTAATTTATGTGGGTACAATGATCATGTGTAGCATTTAAACACAAATTTTACAGACACTGTATTTCACTTTCTATTTATTTAGTTTGATTCTTTCAGACCATTTGGCAACTATAATCAACATAGGGTTAACTCACCAGAATATTGTATATGGTTGCAAAGTAGCAAATGGCATTTGGTTTCTGAAAATGGAGTCCAAATATAAAGCCAAAGAGCATGGTTTAAAGTTAGAATATTCCCCACCCTGAATTCTGATTCTTATTTTGGTTAATGTTTCTATGATCTCCCAGTCTCCTGAATAGAACTTTTCTGGAAATCTTTTGGTTTCTCCTCTACTTCAAGCTATGTTCATTCAGGTACCAAGTAATGCCCATTCTATCAATAACTGTCTCTTAAATTTTTGTCTTCTTTTCTTTTCTCGATATTATGACTTTTCAATTTCTCATTTCTCATCTGAAACAGCTGATTCCCCTACTATAGAATTACAGAAATAATAATGAGGCAGTTGCCTTATATCAGGCATTTTATAGAACATACAAAGGAGAACAAATTTTCACTGTTAGTTTCCAATAACTGTTCTGCAATGATCTTACCTACAAACTAGTTATTTTTTTATAACTTTCATTTTATATTGAAGTATAGCCAATGAACAATGTTATGATAGTTTCAGACACGCAGCACTGACTCAGCCATACATAAACATGTATCCAATTTCCTTCAAACTCTGCTCCCATCCAGGCTGCCATTTGCAACAATATGGATGAACCTAGAGATTGTCACACTGAGGGAAGTCAGTCAGCAAAGAGAAACATCATATGATACCCCTTATGTGAAGAATCTAAAAAGAAATGCTACAACCTAGTTATTGAATGGGCTTACCTGTTAGCTTGGCTGGTGAAGAATCCCCCTGCAATGCAGGAGACCTGGGTTCAATCCCTGGGTGGGGAAGATCTCCTGGAGAAGGGAACCTCTACCCACTCCAGCAGGCTGGCCTGGAGAATTCCAGGGGGTTGCAAAGAGTAATTGAATAATATTTTCCTTCTACTCTTTTCTCTGTACTGGGATACTGAAATGGTATGTGATGACAGGAGAACAACTTGAAAGTATTAACACATGAAAAGTCTTCTCTGCTGTTTAGACATTGTTGTCTCATTACTATTTTCCATGTGCCTCCACGTCTCCTCCTTTGGATGTTAGTCTTTCATGCCCTCTCCACTGCGCTATTACAATGAAAGTGGACGTGTCAGTTGCTCAGTTATCTGACTGTTTGTGACCCCATTGTTTGTAGCCCGTCAGGCTCCTTTGTCCATGGGATTCTTCAGGCAAGAATACTGGAGTAGGTTGCCGTGCCCTCCTCCAGGGGATCTTCCCAACCCAGAGATTGAACCCAGGTCTCCTGCACTGCAGGCAGATTTTTTACCAGCTGAGCCACCAGGGAAGTATTACAATACCTCAAGATTATTAATTGCTTCATCTTTGAAAGCTATTATCAATTCTTTAAAAGCATTAAAATGACATCATTATTTGTAAGAAAAAACCCCCAGTATAATCAAAGCATTTTTTTGAAGAAAAAAAATGTGTTTAAGACATTTAAAATATGTGTTTAAGAGACTGGTGACTCTGTTGCTGCTGCTGTGTCATTATTTTTACATTTTATGTACCAATGTATTCTATATTCTTGAGAGAATGACTGTATTATTGAGAAGGTACTATTTGTAGAACTCAGTCAGTAATTCATCTTCCTTGACATGTTGGAAAATTACTCCCAGAGTAGATTAAATAGGTCTGAGTGTCTCAAACAATGGCCCAGGAGCCCAGGAGACAGAACAGAGGGGCTCTGAGCCTGCATTAGAAGGAAGGGGTTGAGGCCAGGAACTCCCTACAGCAGTTCTGCTTTCATATGTTTTGTATACGGGGCTATTCCATCAAAGAATTCACTTGAATAAAAAGTTCCACGGTTTAAAAAAAAAAAAAGTCTGAAAATTACAGAACAAATTTTAAGTCCAACAAGGAAATAAACCAATTTACGTATGGCAGACAAACATGCATGAACTGGCCAGCTCCTTGAGGTCAAAAGTAAATAATGAGAAAGAGACAGCAGTGAGTTCCTGTGTAGACAGCCCGGGATGTGTACTCAAACCCTGCTTCTGAGACGGGGGAAGGCCTCCAGCTCTGGGGAAGTGAAGTAACACTTACGTGACATGACAATGTGGCTTGGCCACAGTTACACACAAAGATTTAAAATTAAGAGACTTAGAGGAGGGACTGGAAAGATTATATTCAGCATTCTTTAAGGAATAAATCATTGAAAATTTTCTTTCCCATCAGTAGATTTTTTGCAGTGCTTGTCCTTAAAATCCAAGAAAGGGAAACCTCTGGTATTACCTTTTGATCTCAGTTGTAGGGGGTAACTAAGGAGCATGCATGGCAACAAACGTTCCTCTCATCTTGGCTTTTCTCAGTGTCTGCAGAGCTCTTGACTGACTCTTTGGTCCAGAAAACAACAGCAGAAGTCAGCAGTAACACAACTTACTGAGGTGGTTTATAAGCTGTTCAGGAAGTGTTTCACTAACTTGAAGAGCAAAAAGAAGAGCTCGCCAAAGTGGAAAGTTTTCCTAAGTGACTATTTTTCTAAAAATAAAAGCAGATATGCTATTTTTAGCCATTTTAACTGAGACACAAAATGGATGTAAATTAAAAACACTGTTTTACAAGAAGCAAAGCCTTAACATCATAACTCTAAAATTACAGGTGCAGAGCTAAGCACAAAGCATTGTCCAGGCTCTATGGTCTTGACAGTAACCCAAGAGAAAGAGAGAAACATGTAACTGAGTGTATGTTTGTTTGCATACACTTGACACCTCGTCTGAAACAGCAGCATATTCGCATGACAGAAATAGAGAGGAACAGAGTTCATACACCAGGTTTTCTTGTTGGTTTCCTTTTTTTAAATCAACCATTTAAGACACTCTAGATGTGCAGGGTTGTGTGGTTAAGTGACAGGAATGATGAATTCACCCAGTCAGTACCATCCTGGGACCGCCTTGGGGCTGGGCAGCCATCCTTGCTCCAAAGGGCCCCCTCCTCCACATTTACTATGATGCTTTAAAGGTCTTTCATCTGAAGTATTAGGAAGTGGCTAAACTAGAACTCAAATGCAGATCTTCTGACCACCATTTACTCCTCTTCTCTTAAATTATACCATAAAATGAAATAAATAAATAAATATATATAATAAATAAATATATATATAATAAATATAATATATATATATATATAAAATGAAAATATATATACTACTTCAATCCTTCAAACATCAAGGAGTCAGGCAAAGGAAGGAGAATGGAGAAACAGGGGCTATTTTTCATCAGTGGGCTTTGAAGTGTACAAGGTAATTGTCAAAGAAGTTTCCATAAATTATGGCTTTACCTGCCTGAGTAAGTACTTTTTGTTTCTGTTTTTGCTAACAGCAGAATGAATGACCTTAAAGTTGTACTTAATTCATCTTTTTCTTTCCAATCATACAACCCACTTGTAGCCTACCCCAAAATTCTGTCTGCTCTGCCTGTGAAACACAGCCAGAGTTAACCCTCTCTGTCACCCCTCTCCACACCCCATCATCTCTCAGACAGGTTAGTGCTATGGTCTCTTTGCTAGGTGTCTAGGTCTTCCTGCTGTAAACTGTATCTCTAGGATCTACCCTCCACACACCTGCCAAAGCAATTCTGTTTACACCCACCCTGGGTCATGTCACCCCTCTGCTCTTCACTTAGAATGGACGTCAGAGTCCCTGCCTTGGTCTGCAATGCACTACAGGATCCGGGTCCCTGGACCACCTTGACCTCACTTCCTCCTACTCTCCCCTGCCCCTGTCTGATCCAGCCAAGCTGGACTGGCCTCTCGACGCTAAGTGTGCACACCAGGAGTGCTCCTGTCACAGGGCCAGTGCGCTTACTGTTCTGTCTGCCTGGAGCAGCGACACAGGAGGGTCCCTCCTTCACCTCCCTCTTAGTGAAGCCCTCCCTGACCTCCATGATATTGCCCTCTTCACCCTTAATCTCTTAATTTCTGCCCTGTTTCCTGGGATGTTTTCCTTCACAGGGCATATTGCCTCCTGTGAATGCTAAGTCGCTTCAGTCGTGTCCCACTCTGCGACCCCATGGACTGTAGCCCTCCAGGCTCCTCTGTCCATGGGATTCTCCAGGCAAGAATACTGGAGTGGGTTGTCATGTCCTCCTCCAGGGGATCTTCCCGACCCAGGGATCAAACCTGCATCTCTTATGTCTCCTGCATTGGTAGGTGGGTTCTTTATCACTAAGCCCATAGCGCCCTCAGCACACTATATATCTGATCTAGATGTGTCTCCTAGGAATAAAATAGAAACAGCATGAGAAAAGGGAGTTTCGGAGGTTGCATTGACTGAAATATTTCCCAGTGCCTAGAACAGTATCTAGCAAAAAGTAGGTGCTTAGTATTGAATGAATGAATAAATGAGTTTCAAGGAAATAAAAACAAGAAGCCCACCTAAATCAAGGATCATTACCTCCTGAACTATTAACTGGTAATAGGAAGCTTTAGGAAGACTTACACCAAATTTGACAAATGCATAGTTTCTCCCCTATAGAATGTCTAAGGATTTGCATTTAACTTTTGGGATTTCCTTTACAAGACTGAGAAATATTTTTAACATTAACATTCACCTACCTCACACATTTGTGATGTGGATTAAGTGACAATATAAACATTTGCCTCAAAAAAACTCTAAATTACTTTTTTTTTTTTTTGGTTATTTTGACATCTGAGATCATTCAGAGCCACACCAGAAGGGAGATGTGCAGGACTTCCTTGGTGGTCCAGGGGTTACGAATCCGCCTTCCAATGTGCTCTAGAGCTGTGTGCCACAGCCAGAGAGGAGCCAGTGGCTAGAGAAGCTAGAGAAGCCTGCGGGCCACAACTAAGCCCCTCCATAGCGAAAGGAAGAAAGAAAGAAAAGCAATCCGAAAAGTGCTACTGTTAGAACCAAATCATCAAATTATCTTAGCAAATCTCAGACTACTGATCCAAATAGCCCAATTTTCTTTTAAAGGTAAGTGATGAGAATGAATTCCTCAGCTAAGTGAGACTATGTACAACCCTGTAGAACATTAGGATATACATGTATATGAAACTGATGCAAACTTGATCAAATTCATAGTTCAAGTTAAACAAGACCCCAAAATAAATGTCTTCTTTCTTTAGGTTGGCATTGTAGTTGAAAGGTTCTAAAAGAAAAAAGCAATGTGTCAAAATGCCTACATTTCCTAGCACCTTTAATTTCAGGATTGCATAAAGTGAGTGCTATATAAATGGTTAAAAAAGAAAAGAGAGAGAGATAAAGATGGTAATAAACAGTCATGGAACATTAAATGCCAAAACTGTACTGTTACTGGAGAAGGCGATGGCAACCCACTCCAGCACTCTTGCCTGGACAATCCCATGGACGGAGGAGTCTGGTAGGCTGCAGTCCATGGGGTCACTAGGAGTTGGACACAACTGAGCAACTTCATTTTGACTTTTCACTTCATGCATTGGAGAGGAAATGGCAACCCACTCCAGTGTTCTTGCCTGGAGAATCCCAGGGACCATGGAGCCTGGTGGGCTGCCGTCTACGGAGTTGCACAGAGTTGGACATGCCTGAAGTGACTTAGCAGCAGCAGCAGCAGTACTGTTATCAATCAATGTATTATCAATATGTTATCAGTGTAGTTCTCAGATGCACAACTTCAGCATTACCAGGCAGAGTGACAGAGATGTGGCATTTTTTTATGAAAAAAATTTCTGAGGAAGAGCCCAGAGGAACGAAAGGAATGAAGGCTTTAACAAATTCTCCAGTAGTTAATAATTTGATTAATAATTTAGGTATTAAAAATTCTGAAAGGTAAACTCATAATGTTATCCTTAATTTATATATAAAATAAATGAAGAACAAGAATGGACTCCAAAACCAAACTGAATGGGAAAGCCAGTTTGAAATGAGTTCTGGTTCTTAGAATAACTATATTTAACTCTTTGCTGTTGAATAAGATATTCATTTATTTCTACTCTAAAGATAAGCTGTACAGCTAGCTATACCAAATCCATCCTGTCAACCATCTGTGTAATGTAGTGGAAAAATCATAGTTTTGGGGTTGGAGCTCTAGTCTCAGTATTTACTATAGGACTTTGGCAAAGGGATTTTACTTTTGAGAGCTTGATTTTTTTCTTATGTAAAATGTGGATATTAATATTTATACACAAATTATGAGGCTTATACAATATATAGTTTAGAAAATATGATATATTAATACACATATATAAAATATATATGTGCCAAATAATACTTAAGTGCCAAATAAATGTCACATCTCTACTTCTAAGATTTTATCTTCAACTAAATCATTTAGCTAGAAAAATGTATAATTAAATTAATTTTATAGCATTACAAAGACATACAAACAAGACTCAAAGTAAAACACTGATTTTAGGTATTTAAACTGATACTTTGAAGAGTGTTCAAAAAATCTAAATTAAACTTTAATTGATGAGTATGAATTACTCAGTTCACATAAATTTATTATGCATTTATTATGGCTTTATCTTCTGTAAGAGCTTGATGTGTTCAAAGGATATAACATAGTCTTTAACCTCATGATATTCAATCTCAAAGATAATTTTTAAGTCTAATAAAGCAATTAAAAATTTCTTGAGTATTTCAGATCCAATATTATGACATAACCTTTCTGTAAACTTCTCACAAATTACAGATTTAGTGAAGATCTTAAAATTATTGATCATCTATAGTATACATTAATATTATAGTTTACATTATGGCATAGAGCTGATGAGGGGATATTGGCAGCTTGAAGAGATGAGAAATCTTGAAGTAGTAGTTTTGAAGAACTGTACACATACTAGAGGACACAATTCTGAAGAACTGGACACATACTTGAAATCTTGAAATAGTAGTTCTGAAGAACTGGACACAATGAGCACAAAAATGCCCAGTGATTAAAGGGTCACTGGGCATTTTTGTGTGCCTATTTTGGATATGTGATCATGAATTTAATTTAATCAGATACTGGCTGTCACTCAGATGTCTGCTTCTATGCCCACCTACCCCAGTGGACCTTCTCAGACACTGAATGCTGCTTATCCAGTTTGTCTGGACACTGTGCATGGAACAAGGATCTTGTCAGTTTCCCCAGCCTTTTTCTCATCCAGGGCTACTTCCTTACCTCCTCCAACAAGTAGGAGAACAATCCAAGTATTGAGAAAGCAATCAATGTATCTCCTCAGCAAGAGGACAATGACTTAGTGATTATTTTCTGGCTTTTCTATCTGCCAAGCCCAGGTAGTTGGTAGATTGATACTCATCATATGATAGAGACATGATACTGATTCAGCCTGGTCAGTGGAGAGAAGAGTCCCATTCATTGTTTGAAAATGATCAACAATGTTCTTTGTTGGAAAAAGTCGTGTGCAACATGCCTCTGAAGTCTAAGAATTCTATCACTTGTATACTGACTGCTGCATCTTATATATGCCTAAAAACATGTACCTGTGTATAAAGGTGTAAAATGATCAGAGGAGTAGTGGAGGGGAGATGGGCGACGTAGATTGTCAGGAAGGATGCAATGGTATCTTCCCAGAGGACAATGAAGAACATTCTAGAAAAGGGAATTCTGCTCAGAAGGGAACAGGACTTTAAGGGGAAGAGCCTTGGTGAGAAAGTACAAGTATCCTGGCAGTGATAATCCAAAGAGGGCATAAATGGGAAAGTGTTAGGAGACTACCAGAATCTTGTCAGAGGCCAGATTTTGAAGGTCCTTATATGAAATGGTTAGGAATTGGGCTTTAGGCTACAGGTAATGGCAGCTTCTAAAAGATTTTCAGCAGGGAGTGGCATAATTTTGGCTGTGTGATTTTGACAGAGATTTCACTCAGGTCTTAGTATGCACTGTGGATTCAAATGCTGCAGGCAGTATAATCATTTAAAGGTAATGAAACAGTGATCTTAAAGCACATGAAATTCTAATCATCATGAAGCCTAGAACAAAATCTTAATCCAAAACTCTACTGCACACCTCCTGAGCGGTCGTCCCTGGGGTAAGCTAGCATTCAAACGTAAATAAGTTATAGAAATTATATTCAATAAAATGTTTTAAAATTACTGTTGATTGAAGGAATTTGAAATAATTAATCACTGGCCTTTCCACTACCCAATTTTTAATTCTCATTTAGTGTGGTACTCTTAATGTTACTGTTTAAACATACATCTGGCTTTTGCTTGTCACAGGCTTAGCAGGGTTCCAACAGATTCTGCCAAGCATGATGATAGCAACATGCCAAGTGTGATGACCAAAACAACACATACAACCTCCAAGTGCAGAAACTAAAAAAAAAATAGAGCCCTAATCACCTTCTTGGACGTTTCAGGACTAAAAATATCACGTGAAAAACCCTGGTGGATAAAATAGATTAAAATTGAAACATATGGGATTTACTTCTAAATTTTTGTACTTACAGATTGAAATTGGAAAAGAGACATGAGTACACACACAGCTTTTTTAAAAAAAGTAGTCAGTTCTTTTAAAGTTAGTTTGTGATTAAACATTATGGAGATGTAGCTCTAAATATAGAGGAATTTTTACTTAAAAGTTATATAATACTTAAAAATTTTCCAATTATTTTCCTCATAAGTTATCTCAGTTAAGTGCTACAACCTTTGAGCTTATCATTACTCCTATTCTATAGATAAAATCATGGAGTCTCCAAAAGATTAAATTACTCATTCAAGGTCATAGTCTGGACTTTCCTAAATCAGAACTGTAATTCCGATTTCCTCACTATATTCTGTTATTTCTGCTCTGTCACATGGTCTGCCAGAGGGAAATAAATAATTGTTTATTCATCTTTTCATTCATTCATTCTTCATGCCTGTTAGTACAAAGCATTGGATTGGCTGCTGTGAAATTTATGGAGGTAATAAATCAGCCTTGCTACTCAGGGGACCAGCGTGTGAATGAGGTAGAAAATCATGCCTAATAAGACAGTAACAGAAAGAATTATGTAAGGTCATCACTGGAATAAATATTTCTGACTAAGGAATCATGGAAACCTATATAGGGAAGGTGGCATTTCAGCTGAGTCTTAATGAGCGGTTGGCATTAGGGCCAAGTGAGATAGGGTGTGAATTCCAAGGAGTGGAAGCAAACTATGCAAAAGGAGGGAGAAAGTCAAGTATGAGACATGCTCAAGAAAGAGTGAACCATTCTTTTTGCTGGAGTACAGAGTTTAAAGATAAAGAAAGATTAGGCTCAAATTGTTTTCAAAGACTGGACTAAGGTATTTACAAATTTCATGGCAGAAGGAACGGGGTGATGAAAACAGCAAGGATTTTGTTGAAGCCACATGCGTTTAGATTCCAACACATGTTCTGCTGCTTAGAAGCTGTGTGAACACCAAAAACTTACATAATTTCTCTAAAACATTCATGTACCTATAAAATGAGGATATTTGTTAAATATTTGATAAATATTTTTCAGAAGTATAAAAATATTCTACCTTCAAGGTGATGTGAAGGTCATATCTGTGACAGGATGTTTGAAAGTAACTGGCACAAGGAAACCCTCAGTAAAAATCACTTTCCTTCCCCATTCTGCAGTAGTCATTGGGAACTAGAGACTCCATAGCTTGCTGAGGCTGGTGAGTCCTGTTTGAGTAAAGTAAATGTGGTGGGTGAATCAGGGAGAGAGAGGAGGAAAAGCAGGAGGGACAAAAAGGCTTTTTTTGCAATAAAGCACACAGGGAAATGAATGTCTCAATGAAGTTACACTCCTGGGAATATTTAATATCTGGAATGAGAAAAGAACATTGCAACCCACTTTAATTATATCAAAGTAAAATGCAGAAAAAGACTACATAAAAATGAATTCCATAATATTGCTGTAGTAAAAAGTCCAAGTGAAACTAAACTTTGAAATAAAAAGTTTCCATGCTGAGCTCCTATTAGAAGCAGGAGTTCCAAGCCTTTTGGTTCCTCCCCTGTCTTTGATCTCTGGGAGAGGTCATATGGATGAAACAAAATAATCTGAACTTCAGCACCTGGATAAATTTACACCTTACAGGAGAGCTATTCAGGAAACTCAGCAGATTTATCTGAATAGGAATTCATTTCAAAGGGTGTCTTTTTAAAAGGACTCATTTATAAGTAGGGTCTTTGATCATCAGGGTGTGCTGATAGCTTACTTGACCCTGATTCTACTGTCAGGAAAACCCATATGGTAAAACAGGAAGAGACAGCTATTTGTTGAATGGTGTCATCTATCTGAGCCATTCTTTTTGAAATGGATATGTGAGGTTTTTAAAGCCACCCTGTCCATTTGCTGTTACATTCATTTTCCAAAGCCAAAGTGTTTCTTCCAAACTTCTCCAACTACAAACATTTTTCTAAATGTTTATGTATTATTTAAATATTTATGAATGCAATAAGTGAACTCTTAGTAACTGGTATTTATTGTGTACTTTAAGGGTGTATAACGCTGTTTAAAACTAGGTCTTAGATAAAAAAAATGGATGGAAGAAGCATGCGTGATTCTTGATGTTTACAATCTTAAGTGTGTGTGTGGGGGGGTGGATATTGTGTGTATGTACCACATGTCTGTTAAATGAAACAATCAAGAAACCTTTGCTTCCTTGAATAGTTCTCCCATGAAAGTCGTGAAAGTGAGACAGGCTGGATCCTAGAACTATTTGCTTCAGTGCAGCAATGTCTGTACCTGCACACACCTCTTTACAAGCTACACAATACACAGAAACAATGTAGGGCTAAAAATAACTGTGCCCATGTGCACCTGGGGCAAATTCTGCACAAAAAGATACAAAAAGACAACACCCAAACTGCCATTTATGAAGAGCTAGAAGGAAAAACAGGGTACTGTGCATGCGCCCTGCATGCAAAACCACAAGCGGGTGGGCAAACCATCTAAGCCACTCCTCCAGGCTGACCCCCTGGACACACCCCTACCTTCAATCCATATAAGGAATAAGCTTGCCCCCTCTCCTTGGGAGAGGAGCAATGGAAGTTGTTCCTTACTTTGCTCCATCCGGCAGCCAGCACAGGAGCCCCAGGAAAGCCCTGCCTGAATTCCTTCTTTTGGCCTGTAGTCAATGTCTATTGACTGGAGAAGGCCAAGAACTCTGGTTGATAGCAAAAGAATTCAATTACTCTTTCAAGGTTTTCAATACTGGGGTAACTGTTAGCTGACTATTTCATATCTGAAAACGGTAGTTTCTAAACTACTGGAAGACACATTCCCTTGCTGCTACTGCCCACTGCAAAAAGCCAACACAGCTCCTGCCTTCCTGGACCAAAGCCCCAGGTCTCCTGACTGTGTGCCTGACTGTACAATGTGGCTGCAGTAGTTGGCTACGGATAGGGCGGAGGCCCAGCTCAGTCAATCTCTAGAAAGAAGCTGTAATTACAATCTGACACTTGGTATTTCCTAAGAGGTCACCTGGAAAAATTCCCACCATGCTTCTTATATTTCAGTCCTCACCGGAACTGCAGTCTTTCTCCAATCTTTCCAAAGTATATTTCAGAGTATATAATCTCTATATATATCGCTGTATATTCTCTGCTTTGATTAAATCCTTCTCCCCTCTTAGCTCCTTCTTTCCAAAGAGCCTTCTGTTACTAAAAATCTGTCATTAGCAAAATCCTCTATGACCTCATCTCTTTCCTTAACATTCCTTCCATCCTGTTGCTCTGGCTGATTGCTGGTTATCCTCTCAACTTAAGACTGTTCTTCTACCCATTGGCCAATTATCAAGGATTCCGAAGCAGGGATTGGGTACCCTCCTAGTTCCTCACTGGCACTTCTACATGGTTTGGCTCCTATTTCTTTTTAAAGGCTCGATTTTTTTTGAAAAGTCAGGCAACAGATCAGAGACTTACTATCTTTCCTATTATGGGCTTCCCCGATGGCTCAGTGGTAAAGAATTCGCCTGCCCATGCAGGAGATGTGGGTTCGCTGCCCTGGAGAAGGAAATGGTGACCCATTACAGTATTCTTGCCTGGAGAATTTCATGGACAGAGGATTCCAAGGGGTTATAGTCCACGGAGTCACAAAGAATCAGACACAACTTAGAGAAATAAAGAAAAACAACAAGCTTTCCTGTTAGAGTCCTCCAATTCCAGGCTCTGCCCTCTCACTGCTGTCAGATTCCAGCAACTGGCTTACTGCGCTCTTTAATACAATTTCTCCCATTGTTCTTAATGGTTTAAATATCCACCCATGTGAGCCATCAACTCCATGTCTAACACCTTGCCTTCACTTCCAAAGCTTTATCCTCTGTCTCACAATTCTCCTATCATTTCTAAAAACTACGCTACTTATAAAATTTTGCTTCGGCATGCATTTCTTCAACTATCATTATCGACCTTTCCAGTTTTCCAAGTTTACTGTAGTGTCCTCACTTCAACCCTAGACAGACAATCCATTGACCCCGGCACTTTTTTAGAGAACATAAACCGCTTATAGTCTTCCTCTTCCCCTTGCCAAGTTTAGAGTTTAAAGACCCACTCTATTCACTTCAAAGCTCTAGATCCAGTGAAATCCACCCTTCAACAGCGCTTCTGCACTCACATACCTGAACGTGGTACAGGAAAAACCAGCGAGGGCTGGTCTCTGTTTAAATTTATGATCGAAAATCTCAAATGGGTTCTCATCGCTGCCCAGGATTTTTACAGCACTTCTCTACTTAATTCACTTTCTCACTCTCCTAGAATATTTTCTATCTGTCTTTAAATCTTAAGATTCTCATTTTCATCTAATGACCTCATTTATTATTTCCCTTAGAAAGCAGAATAATCAGAAGAGAACCACCTCATATTCTCCAAAACCAAATTCTTCAACTTCTTTGAATCTGTACATCCATACCCTCCCTTCTTTCATATTAAAATGAATGAACTAGTAAAGAAGAGCTTAGGCAATTAGAAGAACAAGTAAAAGGACTTACATTCTAAGTATCAATAGTTATTATAGAGCTACAATAGTTAAGGGAATGTAGGGTTGGCAGAAGAATGGACAGAGATTAATGGTGTGGAATAGAGTCCAGAAACAGACCCAAACACATACCTTTTCTGGTTTATGAAAAAGATGAGACCGTAGTAAAGTGGAGAAAGTATATTTTTAATAAATAGTGTGGATTAAGTGAGCTTACATATGGAAAACAGTTTGTTTGAATCCTGACTTATACCATATTAGAAATTAATTCCAGATGAGTTATAGATGTAAACAAAAAGAAAACTATAAAAATTTTTTAAAAGACCATTGGAATGATCTTGATTTAGTCAAAGATACATCAAGAAAAAGATTATAAATAAGCCTACAATAAATTTTAAACCCTCTGTTCATCAAAAAACATTAAGAAAGTGGAAAAAACAAGCCACAGAATGGAAGAAGTCATTTGCAATTCAAATATCTGACAAAGGAATAGAATATAAAAATAACTACCACAAATCAATAAGGAAGAGCAATCACCTAATGAAAACTTAGGCAAAAAATCAGATACAATGAAATATCTAGTCCATAAAAATATGAAATATGCTCAGCTTCTTCAGTCACCAGGGAAATACAAACCAAATCGTAATGGTATATCAGTACATAATAACCGAAATGACTAAAATGAAAGAGATGCCAACCGATGTTAGCAATAATGTGAAGCAACAAACTTTCCATCACTAATGAGAGTATATGGTGGCTGAGCCACTTTGGGTAAGTACTGGGAAGTATCTACAAAAACTGTATATATATTCCAATTACCCAGGAATTCTGCTTTTTGAGAGATACCTTAGACATATACAAATATATTCACCAAAAATATATGCAAATATGTTTATGGCAGCACTATTAATAATGGCCCAACACCAAAACAACCCACATGTCATTCAACAGAATGGAAAAATAAATATAGTATATTTATATAAAAGAACACTATTCAGTGATGAGAATAAGTGGATTATATCTCCAGCCAATAATACGGGTAAATTTTACAGCAAAATGTTAAGAGAAAGAAGCCAAACATGAAAAAATACCTTTTCTACAATTCTATTTATATGAAGTTCAAAAACAGGCAAAATTAATCTAAGGTGTTAGAAGCTGGGTAGTGATTACCTTTGGCGAGTCACAGGGGTTGTTTTTTTAAAAAAATAATTTATCAATCAAATATCCTATTACAAATACACATTATTTGGTTTATCTTTACACTTGTTAAATGATCATCATGGTATTTCAAGAGGGGAAAAATGAATAACATAATAGTCAAAACACAAAAGTATTGCCAAAGATATAAATTCAGCTCAGATCGCGAATCTTTTCAACTCTAAAGTCTGCATAAAACACATCTAAATTTTGCAAAATTTATAACTCTCTTCTGAGGCCTTCATTATATTCTCTTTAAGCAGCAATGATGTCATTGCTATATGTCTTTATTTGAAAAACTATTTTTTTTAAAGGTGGGAAAATTACTTTGAAATAAATCAAATGTAGGCAGCTGCTTTCTCAATCAACCTTTATATCTCCAGTCCAACTTTGAACACCTACAGTGTTGTTTCTCAAAGCATAGTATACAGAATGTCTGCATCACTCTCTCTCCTGGAATCTACTGCCACATCTACTCAAAGTAGGGATAACAATAATAATCAGCTCAGCGAATTGTTGTAAAGATTAAATGAGGCAAAAATGCATTATCTTGGAACACAGTAACTGCTTAGTAGATGCTAGTGTTTAATATTCACACTCAGTTTATATTAGTATCATTATTAGAATAACTGGATACACTTGCTAAATTTCTATTAATTTCCGGGCACAACCCCAGACCACTGAAGCTGGAAGACCGTACTTCAGCTACCAGCAGTTGGGCTGATTCTTTTTGCACAAACTTAAGAGTCACTGTCCAGAGATTAGGGCTTAACTTCTTTGCTCCTCACAGTTCCAATATAGGGATCAATACACAGTGAATGCTTATTGACAGGCTGGCTTATGTTCAATACTGCCAGACTGATATAATGTAAATTGTTAAAGAAATTGGAATTCATCATAGGTATGTGCAGTATAAGGGAATAGATTTTTACATTTTGACTCCAGCAAAATATAGAGGGAGGATTGTTAATAGTATCAAAAGTAGCTCCAGCTTCAATCACTTAAACTCTTCCTTCATAAATGTGACAATCTTTGAATTCTATCATATTCCATACAGCCTGTTCTTTCCCTTAGTGTACTTCAGTTAATTTAGGTTTTCTACTAACTTTAGAGGATCCAGAAATCATAGAAAAGTACTCATGTAGAGGACAAATGACCATATTTTCTGGGCCTGCATTATGAATATTAGACCCAGAACTAGGCTTCTATCACCACTTTCTTTCTTACATCTGTGTTCATTTAAGGAAGGTTCCAGCAATTTGTCTAAAAGGAGAACTGAAAGTGCAAATGTCTTCAACTGTTTAATTCAAACAGAAATTTAAGTCAAATCACAGTAGTTATTTGAACATTTTTTCTATAAAACAGTTACACAACTTGTTACACCGAACAGAAAAATTTAACAAGGAGAATAAATCTTTTCCTGAGATGTTTGCATTGAAAAGACAGGAGAGTCAACCTTTGACAACAAAGAAAAATGAGAATTTATTTCCACCTTGATTTCTGCTTCATGTCATTAATTAAACCTCAAGATTAAAAGATAAAGCCTAGATATTTTATCAGTGCAAGATAATGCTTAGGAACTAGATAATTCTTTGGTGAAAAAAAAGTCTTAAATACTCTATTGTGAAAGATAAATTAATACCAGTTAGGTATATGTTTTTCAATTACTCCTGGCTATCTGAATAAATCCAAATTCTATAAAGTTAGTCGAAGGGTTTCAGGGAAGCACTATGACAAATTTATTTCAAAAACCAAATATAAGGATGCTTGGATTAGACATAAAGAACTTGACCGCCAAGCCATCAGATGGACTTGTTATTTTCCAGCCAACAGTCTGCTACTTTATAAATACCAAATGCCCCTGACTTTCCGATGCCACAGTTAACCTTTAGAATGACTCTTAAGCACAGTGAGTCTTCTTTACTCTCACTCTCAAGATAGGAAATGATTGGATTTTTTAATTTTTTTCTGGCAGTGATGCTAACTTCTGACAGTTTGCTAAGCACTGGAAATCGGGTAGTAAGCAAAAGTCTCGGGAAGACAGAGATTCCTACAAAATAGTCTTTATTTTTCCAATGGATACTGGCTACTCTTATAGGAACCAATTCCAAGAACAACTTCACTGAAGCAAGCCTCCCCTGAAACTGCAATCACAAGACTCATTCACTGAAACCTCTAAGGCTTTTCTTCTACCTCTGTCCAGTGGTGGCTAAACCTCTGGGTCTCCAAGTTTACCTCCATTTCATGGGCTGAATTTGGACAAGCAAACTAGTTATAGTAACCTATATTCTGTCAGGACAGAGTAAAAATATGAATATGAGTGAATGCCCTGAGTAGGAGGTTTAGCTATTTAGCAAAGTAACAATAATATTAAAAACACTTTTCTTAAGCATCCAAATAATCTGATCTTTCTTAGAGTTAATCAGAAAATTCCCAGATGTGTGAGGTACAGTGGCAAACTTCTGATGAATTTTTAACTCATACTGAGCATTTACCACTGTATTTTCTCCCATTCTGAGAACTGCCTTGGTGATTACATACTGCCTTCCCTAATGATCTTGTAAGATAAAATTACCTAGCAAAGACCCAGACTGAGTCCCATCTACACTGGTCAGATTTTACACTGCCTTCCATATGTTTCTTTGCCCTTCTTCTCTCTGTGATTACCTGTGGCTTTGATTACTCGATTCTAGATTTACAAATAAACCAAGAGTCCAGAAAAAGTTCGGTCTGTTTCTCTTATCAGTGATTAGGTATTCTATTAGTACACACCAGAAACAAAATCTGAGCAAGCTCAAAAGCCAAAATCCATTTAGAAAGGAACACTTCTGGAGATCTCTGGTTGGTAGGTGGGAGTTTATAAGTTCTGATCTCATTTTAATACTCTGAAAACACTTCACAGCAGGCTCTGAGAGTAAGGAAAATGAGACTAATCTAGTGAGGAGACTTTCAAGATCATCCATTTTAATACCCACCACAGCTACATGCATTTTATTCATCCATTCATTCAGTTTCCCATATTTACTGCAACAGCATTAAGTTAGGAGCTGCATCTCAATTAAACGCTTAAGATATCTGCAAAGAATAAAGTAACACTTACTTTCCAGTAATAAACTGACTCCTGGACGGTGTGCAAATAGGCTGGACATAGTAGTTCTCCAGTTTAACTCCTTCGGCAGCAAGCTTGTCAAGAGTGGGAGTCTTTATCTCTGATCCATGGTAACCCACATCTCTAAATCCCTGATCATCCGCTAGGATGAAAATGAGATGGGGCTGGGACAAGGCAGTTACGCTGGGCTCCAGTCTCTCTCCAGTTTGAGCTCGCAAAGCCCCTTCTTCCTCCTCCTCCAAGCCCTGGCCCCAGGACAAGTAACCGTAGGTGAGGAGGCTGAGAACCCAGAAGCCTGCCAGCGCCCCCATGGCTAGCATCTTTCGGGGCCAGACCCAGGTCTGTGGAGAAGGTGGCGGAGGCAGAGGCCCCGCGCAGCCCCTGGGGGCCATTCACTCTGGTCCCAGCTGAGACTCCAAAGCAGAGCAACGCACCCCGCGCCGCCGCGGGCGCACACATGCACGCAGGAGGAAAAGACTCAATAGGCGGTGGAGGGTGTCCACCTGAAAAGAAGTCCTGTTCTCCTCTCAGCTGCCCCCACGTCCAACAACTTTAATCTTCTAGAAGTGGTGGCTTAAGGGATGGGACGTATGAGAAAATAAGGAGTCGCTTTTCTCCATCAAATTGCACTTTTCCCCCCTCCTCGCTCCCCAAAGTAGCTTCCACACAAAAAGTCAAAGCCTCCACCCAAAAGTTCCCAAGAGGAAAACAAAAAATCAAGTAAGGAACTGAGAATCACCTTGGGCAGGAACTACTCGTGGCCAGAACTTTTCGCCCTCGAGGTTGAGGACTTGAGAAGGGTCTTCAGGAGGAGTTGAGAGGCGCGCGCACTGATGGATGTGGGAGCGACCGTCTGTCCAGCCGTCCTCTCGGCTGGAAAGCACTGGGAAGCTGAACCGCCGATAAAAAGCACTAACTCAGGCAGACAGAGGGCTGCAGGCAGTGAACCCGCTTCCGGATCACTTTCTCCACTCTTTCAGGGTTCTCTGTTTCTCTTTCCTCTCCCAGGCGTTTGCCAATCTCCCCGACACTCACCAGGCGGCCAAAAAAAGAAAAAAACACCCCGCTTAACCGATCTCCCTCCACCGTCGACCACCCCTTCTTTGCAGGAACTTGTCGCCCCGGAGCGCACGGGGACGCAAACTGGTCCCTGAGCCCGCGCCAAGCCCACTTGGTCTCCGCAGGGTTGGTGCACCCGCGGAAGCGCTGCAGGCTGCGTGCGTTTTGTCAGCGAACCAACTTAGTTTTGGCACTCGGAGTTCTTTGCTGCCTCCACCCTCCTTTCTCTCCAGTGAATCACAGAACCGTACTTTCTGCTTCAGCTCCCCCAGGAAGAGGGGGAGGGGTAAAGTCGGTTTCGAGGTTCGATCTTGCCTTTTTTCTTTCCGGGAGGAGGACGGAAGAGGTAGGGGAGGCTTTGCTAGAGAGACAGTGCTGCTCGCCGGTTGAGCCCTGAGGGATCCTGGGCTACAGCTTCCCTGGGTCTCCAGGAGGACTGCCTTCCATCCTCCCGAGAAGGGAAGACGGATGCGGGAATGGGGAAGAGGGAAGCGGGCGCTTTTCCTCCAGGGTCTGCAAATCAACATCCCGCTTACCCATCCCAAATGCTGCTCCTGCAAACTTTTTCTAGCTTCTGGAGGGAGTGAGAAAGGAAGAGCAGGAGAAATAACAAAATGCGCAGACACTCTCTCTGTTCTGGTTTTCCTTTACTAGCCTCCCCCTCCCCCAATTTTTCCTACTTCTTTTATCCCCGCCTCTTTTCTTTTTTTTTTTTCAAACAGTCGCGACTACAAGTTGAATTTCCTTTGGCTATAGCTGACCTTTACAGTCTGACTTCCTGGTTAGCGTCTCTCTACGTGGAGATACTGAAATCGCCTTCTCTTTCCATCTCCCCAAACTTACCCAGAGCTGTCTCCAGCTGAGAACATGGAGAAGAATGAGTTGCACGTTTCACCCCCAGGAACCACGAGGCCGGTCTGCTCCCCTGCAGTAAAGAAACCATTTCCCATCTAGAAATTCGGGGAACTCTGCCCCCCCCACGCTTTTTTAAAACTGTGGAGTATAACAAAAGCTTGTCTTGATTGTGAAGAGACGCCTGCTTTTACTAGAGTCGTGTTTTTAGAGCCCTGCTCCAAGACAGGAAGGGGGTTTATAGCATCTGGTGGGGAGGTAATCAATGCCAGGAGCCACTGAGACATACTTTACCCCTCCTCAAAGTTATTCAGCAGTTATTTATTGGGCACCTACTATGTGCTGGCACATAAAATGTCAGATTCCCTTTGTTGCCTAGATATAAATCTAAGTTTTACTTAGCTATTTACTTTTATGTTTTTAGGTACTTATTTATTTTATTGAAGTATAATTGATTTACAGTGTTATATTCTGTCATGTTGCTAAAGTTCCTGTTAAGTTTCTAGGCAAAATGTGTAAAATGGAAACTTAAGACCTTTGAAACTTTCTGTGTGCTCCATGAAGTTAATTTTGCTAACGTGTAGCCTTCCACTGGGGTGTTCTCTTGTCTGAGGCCATTCTGGTTAGTCCGTGGAGAGATGGGCAGCTTTGGAAGACTGCTTGGGAATGTGATCTTAGCAAGTCTGTGAGTTAAATCACCAAATATGCAATGAGAGAACTGAGTATTAGGAGACTGAAAGCACTGTGAGGTAATGCTCCCAGCTCTGTGGGCCTAATCAGGTGCTTCAGTAGAAAAGATGCAAATGAACATTCAGATCAATCCACTACTTTTAGCTGGGGAGAGTCAGTGATATAACACAAGAAGTGTCTATGTTGGTACTGCAAGAGGGCGGGCTATTTTCAGTTTAGATTTCAAGCAAGAGTAAAAAAATAAATGTTAACATTTGCCAAATACTATGTACTAACTGTAGTACTCTATGTACTGATAAACACATACACACATATGCTCTAAATATTTATATAGTGTTTTACACTCTTTACCTCCCTCCTTCTCCACCAGCCTTATAAGGAATTTACCCATTCAACAAATATTTGAGGAGTTGGGCCAGTGCTATAGGCGGAAACATAATGGTGAACTAATCTGGCATACCTTTGTTCTGAAAAGTGTTAGTCAGTCATGTCTGACTCTTTGCAGCCCCGTGGACTATGGCATGCCAGGTTCCTCTCTCTGTGGAATTCTCCAGGCAAGAATGCTGGAGTGGGTAACCATTCCCTTCTCCAGGGATATTCCCAACCCAGGGATCAAACCCAGGTCTTCCGCATTGCAGGCAGATTCTTTACCGTCTGAGTCACCAGGGAAGCCCCACGTGAAAGTGTTAGTCACTCCTATCTGACTCTTAGAGACCCTATGGACTGGACTGCAGCCCGCCAGGCCTCTGTTATAGTGGAACTTAAATTGTGATGGGGAAGAAATATACTAATAAACTAATCACCACCAAACTATAGTACCTATTATTCTGTGGTATTCTGTATAACTATTCAGATAAGTATTCAAAAGTGAAGAAACAATTCAAAAAAATTTTAAAAGAAAGAAAGCTGCCTTAGCCTGGATGCGGTTAGTGAGAGAGGTGGTATAAGAAATGACCTTCAAATTGAAGGAGATATTATTTTGCTTGTTATCCCCTTTATGCAGGAAATTTAGACTTAGAAATCTGTCTGACTTCAAGACCCATGTTTTTCAAAAGATATTCTTCCCACAAGTGGCTTTAAGATGTTTTCCAGCCACACAGCCCAGAACACAGCTGCTAGAGTTGGAGAATTCTAATTCCCACACAAGGCATGCAGACAATCCACATGTAGGATGGAAAGGCAGAGCTCAGCCTTAAAAAAGCCACTTCTGGAATAAACAGAACACAAAAGGAGACTAGGAACTATTTACAATTGGTAGTAAGAGCCAAGAAACAAGAATGGTCATGCCATGGCAGACCAAATGAGATGTGACTTGAAGGGTAAAATCCATCAGCTGGGTGCCCTACCCACAGTAGGGAATAGGTAAGGGTTATACCCACATCCATAGGGAAGACTTGAGAATAAAATCAGAGGCAGTTGAATGGTCTAGTCTTTATTGTACCTCTGCTGATATTTTAAGTACATAAACCTCACATTTCTAATTATAGGATTGGGTTTCATGCACTCTAAGCAATAGTTCTAACATCCTCATGAAATCCAAAGTTAAAGACCCCCAGTAACTTCTAGTTCTTTTCTGAGCTGGCATTTTGGTATTCAGGCATCAGCTTCCCTATGGAATCACATCTCAGGTTTGGATGGCTTGGATGTAGTCACATTGCAAATATACTCTAGTTTTAGAATGATTATATAAAAACTAAAGGTATTATTTGATTCAGTTTAAAAGATGAGAAAAGCAAGATTGCTTAGAGATGAAATTAGTGTAAACTGATTATTCATGCAAAACTTAATCAGGAGGCGGGACTAAAGCTATGTCTTAAAGTGTGATGGAAATTTGGGAAGGAAAATAAGAAATTAAAGGAAGGGTAGTTCATGTAAAAGAAAGGAGAATACCAACAGCTGAGACACATTTGGACTGAAGGAGGTTGGGAAATAATGTTAGAAAGTTCAAGTGACACCAGATATTGAAGAGCTTTGAAAAGGTATGAAGGGCTGGAACTTGATTCCAAGGGCATCAGGAGTGATGAGATCCTTTAAATAGGACATGGCATGATAATATATTCTATTAGATCTTATTGAGGTTATTTCTGGGATTTACAGAGATAGACTACAAATGAATTGCCTTGGTCGATAAAAGTTTGAAGAATTGTATTTTCACCCTGAGAGTACCGGGTCTCTCGAAGATTTTTGTTTTAGAGCAAGACATGATGAAAATATAGGAAAATAAATCCCAGGACATATTTAGGGAGAGATTTTTTGGAGTAAAGACTAGAGTCACACAACTGCCACAATGAGTAAAATTTCTACAGTAATATATTCCTTAGGATAAAGAACTATGCTATGGCTATGTCCTCTGACACCATTTTCTCCTTCTGAGGAGGAAGATGATATGGCTGAATGGCATCACTGATGCAGTGGACATGAACTTGAACAAAATTTGGGAGATGGTAAGGGACAGAGAGGCCTGGCATGCTGCAGACTATGGGGTCACAAAGAGTTGGACACAACTGGGCAACTGAACAACAAAAGGCTATGTTATCTGATGGAAGATAGCATTCATTCAAAATTTAAAAGGAGTAAGTAAACCAACTAAGAGGAACACAAGGGACAAAGGAAGAAGAGCCACAGATATGACTTCATTTAATTGGATAATGTTAATGGAAAAGATAAGCAGAGTAAACTGGAAGGATCCTCACTACCAGAGAGGGGAGCTCAGAATAAGGTACCACAGTGTGGCCTGGGGCTCCTCAATGGACATACCATGGACATTGGATGGTCATGGGTGAAGGGTGAAATGAAGGAGTGGATATGAGGCACCTATCTGTAAATAGAGAAGCTAAGAGAGCCACAGATGAGCAAAGTGGGGAGTTGCATCAGGATATCTTTGAATTATTTATATTGCTTCTCATCATAAATATGACATTTTCTGTAGCCTCCCCAGTATGGACAGAATTGCCCTAACTTGCAAACCACATACCCCTAAACAAGATTTTGTTTTGTCTTTGCCTAGTAAGACAGCGTGCCTGTTAATGCTATTTTCTTTTCTTCTGTAGGTTATTAATTTTCAGCTAAACATGTACTCAGATGCTTAACAGATACAGCTAATAATTAAATGCATTGTTAAAAGATGTGAAAATAGTCAATCCAGAGATTTATAGAGTATTACAAGATTTAAAATCCTAATTGCTGCTTGTTTAGGTTTATAAGTATAGTAAGTTCTTAAAAATAAAGAATGTCACTAAGTTTAAACTTGAACACAAATTGTCTAAAACATGGTTGTCCTAATATAGTCATCTTCACATGGATTCCATATAATAAACTTCTTGTTGATCATTATTATCTCTTTATTAGGCCATGGATCTGAGACTACTTTGAGTTGTGTGTGCTCAGTCGCTGAGTCATGTCTGAATCTTTTGCAATACTAAGGACTGTAGCCTGCCATGCTTCTATGTCCATGAGATTTCCCAAGCAAGAATACTGGAGTGGGTTGCCATTTCCTCCTCCAGGGGATCTTCCTGACCCAGGGATCAAGCCTGCATCTCCTGCATTGGTAGGTGGATTCTTTTACCACTGAACCACCTAGGAAACCCCTACTTTGAGTCATGTCAAAAGCTCTCTGAATAAGACCAATTAGGATGATTAAATTCTTGGTTTAGTAATTAAGATCATTTACTTTCTCTGAGAAAGTCTCTGTTGAAATAAGCTGTAATAATTTATAAAGATGAGACACTAAATTTTCAACTTAGTAAAATTGTAACTAGGGTTCCCTGGTGGCTCATTGGTAAAGAATGCATCTACCAATGCAGGAGATGTGGATTTGATCCTTGGGTCAGGAAAATCCTCTGGAGAAGGAAATGGCAGCCCACTCCAGTATTCTTGCCTGGGAAATTCCATGGACATAGGCCTGGGAGGCTATAGTCCATGAGGTCGCAAAAGAGTCTGACACGACTTAGCAACTAAACAACAACAACAAAATTGTGGCAACCCCAAGTAGCAAGGCTTTTGACATTAGAAACTCGGAAAAGCTGAACTCTTAAAGAAAAGACCTTTCTTCCATTCTGTAAACATCCTTACGTGAAAGCAGGAAGTGAAGTGAAAGTCGCTCAGTCATGTCTGACTCTTTGCGACCCCATGGACTATACAGTCCATGGAATTCACCAGGCCAGAATACTGGAGTGGGTAGCTGTTCCCTTCTCCAAGGAATCTTCCCAACCCAGTGACTGAACCCAGTTCTCCTGCTTTGCAGAAGGATTCTTTACCAGCTGAGCCACCAGGGAAGCCCCATGTGAAAGCAGACTTTTAAACAGGCTGCTTATTATGGGAAAAGATGGTAATTTCTATAATTTTAAAATCTGTTTTTATTGCTTAAATTGTAAATAAACTTCTATATTATTTACATATAATTTTCTTTTTATAAAAATCAATTCCTAAGCCTGGCTTCTCATCTGAATTCTCCAGTGATTTTTTAAAAGGAAATTCCTAGTTCCACCCAAAATCTAATCAAAATATCCAAAGTCTGAAAATATTTATATTAGAAGAAACATTCCAGGTGATTCTCATGTGTATTGAGTTTTGAGCACTAATGATTTGAATCTAAAGCATTAAAAAAGTTTAATGGGATTGCTTAATGTATAAGGTTGGTGAAGTTTACCAAATATTAATATAATGTGGGAGACACAGCTGAAAAATAGGTGGATAAGTTTAGCGTTAGGACATCTTATGATTGAGCATCTAGTTTTTGTAATATGGCAGGAAGAAGTACAGTTGGGATGTGGCCACCAGGATCTACAAAAGAAGAGAGAAGCATTAACGTCTAAGTGGGTGATTATCTGGGACAACCATATGTGCAGGCATTGGTGGATTCCCAGGCCAAATGTAAAGGATGCTGACCTCTTGTAATTGAAGTGGTCTGGTGTCTGGTCTCAATGGGGCTAAACAGATATGAAATACAGAGTCAAGACTAATCAGTAAGAGTAACTGCTTGATTGCGTATGTAAGAAGTAGCATATTCCTGATTATTAGCTTTATGAAACTATAGTAATCATATGAATCTAAGAATTAAGAATTGATTGAAATAAAGACTAAAAATTGTATGAATTTATATGATATTCAGTAGTAAAATCAATAGAAGTTGTTAACTTGAGAAAAAGAATGAGGGTGGAATGATTATACCTCATTTCTGGCTTTGGAGAAGTTGAATGACTGGTTGTGCCATTTATAATGGTAAGCGTCATGAAGGAACTAGCAGGTTTGGGGAGTAGATGGCAAAAAAATTAGTGTTGCTGAATTTGAGGTCTGTGAGGATCTCAATGGAGGAGTGCAGTAGGTAGGTGAATATTTGTGTCTGGGTGCTTCCCAGGTGGCACTAATGGTGAAGAACTCACGTGCCAATGCAGGAGACATAAGACACACAGGTCCCATCCCTGGGTTGGGAAGATCCCCTGGAGGAGGACATGGCTACCAGTTCCAGCATTCTTACCTGGAGAATCCCATGGGCAGAGGAGCCTGGCAGGCTACAGTCCCTAAGGTCACAAAAGTTAGACTGAAACTACTTAGCCCGCACACCCCGCCCCCAACACACACACTCGGGTCTGGACCTCAGGGAACAGTGCAGACCAGAAAATTTTATCCACATCTAGAGTGGGTAAAATTTCCCAGGGAAAGGTAGAAAATGGGAGTGAGAAAGGGTCTAGGACAGAATTTTGCTTAGTTGCTCAGTCGTGTCCAACCCCTTGCGACCACGTGGACTGTAGCCCTCCAGGCTCCTCTGTCCATGGGGATTCTCCAAGCAAGAATACTGGAGTGGGTTGCCACAGCCTCCCCCAGAAGGACAGAACTGTACAGAACTATTTAAGGATAGGGAACATGAAATGGGGTTCACAAGGAGACTAAGAAGTAGCAGGAGAAATACAATTGCAAAGAAGGCAACATTTTTTGGATATTACCTAATAATGGAATGGTGCCAGCACCATATGAAGTGATGTTTCATGAACTCTCTCAGTGTTCTTCACAACCATACCTCTCCTTATGCAAATAAGTGTTGTAATTTTATAACAAAGTGGGAATTTTATAACAGAAGGACATCAAAGAGATTAGGATATCAGATAGCCAAGAGCCAGGGAGAGGTCAGTAGAGTCAAGAATAAAGAGGATAGTGAAATTACACAGTAGGTGTTAGTTCATTGGGATAAATTCTCTGTGAATAGTTTACAAAAGCTTTTTCCTTATGTGTTTACCAACATTGACACTGACAGAGCTCTAAAGTTTTGAAGTATTGATAACAAAGTAGGTTGACAAATAAAGTTTTAGTCCAAAATCTATAAAGATAAACCCTGATAATCATCAAATAATCTATATTTCAGAATAAACTAGATGAGACGTGTGGCATCCTTATAAAGAAAACTATATATTTATATTAGAAGATGAAAAAAATTGAATAAATGGTTTTGACTAAACTTTCTTCTAAACGAAAGCTCTAATATTGTAAAGATAGTTAAAAGCATGTACTCTGGAGCCATTCTGCCCATTTGCTAGCTAATAAGTTACTTAACCCCTCTTTGCCTCTTTTTTTGCATTTGTAAAACGGTAATAAAAGTAGTGCCTATTGAATATTGTGGCATATTACTTAGCTGTTGCCAAATAACACTGCTTAACAAACCACTCCAAAACTCAATGGTTAAAAGCAGCAATAATTTGGTCTTATAGATCTGTGCATCTATTGGACCAGCTTTGCCCTAAGTGTTTCCTGGCCCTCCTGGTTCAGTGGGATAGACACATGCTCTTCTTACGGCAATGACTGGAGCACAAGAGAGCAAGCCACGTTGGGCAAGCATATTTCTATACTCAGCTTATCTCTTTCCATCCTACTCACCAATGCAAATCTTATGACCAAGTCCAGAGTCAAGGGATAGGAAATACATCCTTCCCAGGATTGGGCCATGACAAAGCTGTGGATAATATAGGAAGAGCTGAAGAAATAGGGCCAATAATTAAACAGATCAAAGTTATTCTGAGAATTAAATGAGTTAATATTTGAAAAGCACATAGAACAATGTTACAACTGTAAGCATTTTAATATGTTTTAATTTGCTCTTACTATGATTATTATTCCTAAATTATAAATTATTTCTAAATTTAATGTCATTCAATCAAAACCTCAACATGAGGTAATCTCAAAAAGAAGAGTAATGGGAAGACTACAGCCTAACCAGATAATAGATCATATTATTATACAATAATAATTAAATGTTGATTAATGAAAGCAAGGAGAGGCCAAAAATGGATACATATATGAAAATAAACTTTTCAAAATGGAAGAAAGGATTAAGCACAGGGAAATAAACATACTTGGATAATTATGAAACCATAGGGGAAAAAAAAGGAATTAGCACACACCAAGGGAAAAACACATCCAGTTAAAGTTGGAGAGCTTAAAAATTTAAATGACTATACATTTAAACAGAAAATTTAATTGACTATACATCAGGTATATGGGGAAACTATTCTATTTTCCATATTTAATTGATACAGAAATTTCAGTGGTAAATGATTGATTATGAAATACTTTTAACAGAGTATTAAATCAGAAGTTTTAATAGAGGTGCCAAGATTCAAGCTGTGATTTTCCGAAGAGTTATGCCAGAACAAGATACCAGTTCTCAAAGGAGATTATTAAAAACCAGTTTGGCAACTCTGAAAATTCTTACCCATGCCAAGGCAATAAAGGGTCAGAGTGTATGGGGTTTGAAGAGGATTTGTGAAGATATATTTTTCATAAAGTAGTTGGCATGCCCTGGAAACACCTAAACCTGCCTATGTGGGTCTAAGGGGGGACATACTGGCTCTGCGGTTTTGTGGTCTGCTATTTAGATGTTGCTTCAGAAAGCATCGGGACTGGCTGTTAATGAATAGCATAGGGAGAGAAAATTCTGGCCAGTTCTCCCAGAGATTGTTGGGGCAAAGGATGCTTGAGAGTTCCCTGGGAACCAGATGTGGGCTACCTGTGAAAAGAAGCAGGCCTAGAATTATCTCAGTCATGTTCAGAAAGGTCTCCTGCAGGCTCAGGCAGACCTCCATAAAGAGATTCAAATGGTAGCCGTCCATTCTGAGAGGGTGCCTCTTGAGACTAGACCTAGAGATGCCTGTTCCCATGTCAAGAGAAATGCAGATAAGACACAGTAGGGGGTCCATTTGAAGAAAAGTCACCCTGAACACCTGTTAGGCCTAGATGCAGCATAGGGTTCATTCTAGAACTTACCTGACTCCCTTCTCTGTTCTCCCTCCCTGCACACTGATCCTAGAGGAGTAGAATTTGAAATTAACAAGTTAGGGAGGGAGAAGTAGAAATACTAGGCAGGGAATAGAGCACTAGAGAAACACTCTAGGTTTCCAGACTGAAGTGATACTGATCTGGGGAAGGTACAAAAGATTTGCTTTATGATGAAGTTCAGAGTTTTCCTAATTATATATGATTGAGCATCCCAATTCTAATTAAGATCAGCTTTTGTAATATATTGGCTTCCCAGGTGGTTCAGATGGCAAAGTGTCTGCCTGCAGTGTGGGAGACCCGGGTTTGATCCCTGGGTTGGGAAGATCCCCTGCAGAAAGAAATGGCAACCCACTCCAGTAGCTTTGCGCGGAAAATCCCATGGACAGAGGAGTCTGGTAGGCTGCAGTCCATGGGGTCGCAAAGAGTCAAACACAACTGAGTGACTTCACTCACTTTTGTGATATACAGTGACCACAAGATTATTTGTTATTTGGGAAGGAGGAAATCTGTGTGCAAGAGACATAAGGCTCATAGAATTTAAAGAAGCACTGAGAAATAAAAACAAAGTCATAAGAACTTTGTTGTGCTTGTTCAATGTAACATATATAAATTTTAACTGTATGAAAAATAGTTACTAAAGCTAAACCTTGAAATGAAGATAAACTGGTAAAATATTGCTAGTATGATAGTAAGAAATGGGGCTTCCCAGGTGGCTCATGTGGTAAAGAATCTGCCTGCCAATGCAGGAGCCTCAGGAAACACAGGTTTGATCCCTCAGTTGAGAAGATTCCCTGGAGAAGGAAATGGCATCCCACTGCAGTATTCTTGCCAGGATAACCCCATGGATAGAGGAGCCTGGTGGGCTACAGTCCATGGGCTTGCAAAGAGTCAGACATGACTGAAGTGACTGAGCATGACAGAAAGAAAAGAGATCATATGCCTTGCATATAAAGAGTTAATCTGAATTTATAAGAAAAATATCTTGACCACCTATATAATAAGTATGTAAGAATTTGGGCAAACAATGCAAGCAGAAATGGATCAAAGCAATGTAACATTAATTAACTTTTTTCTAATGAAGGGAATATAAAGTAAAGCAAACTATCATACATTTTTATACCTATTAAATTAGTAAAAAGAACTGTATATGATATGTAATATTAGTTAAGATTGACATGGAATAGGTACTCTGCTGAGAGCATTGGTTTGATATATCCCTAAAAAACAGTATGACAATAGATACTGCAATACCGTATCACAAGCCATACAAATATCACAACTCATTAGATCAGTAATAGCAGTCTTTGGCATTTATCATAAGAAAATAATTCAGTAGAATAAAAAAGGTTTATTGATGAAAGAGTCAGTAAGTAAGTGTTAGTCACTCCGTAGTGCCTGACCCTTTGTGACCCCCATGGACTGCAGCCAAAGATTTTTCCAGGCAAGGATACTGGAGTGAGTTGCCATTTCCTTCTCCAAGGGATCTTCCCAACTCAGGGATCAAACCCAGGTTTCCTGCCCTGCAGGTAGATTCTTTACCAACTGAGCTACAAGGGAAGATGAAAGAGTCATGTGACCACTATTTATAATACAAGGCATGCAGAGAGAAGGGAAGCCTCAGAGTTCTGAATCAGATGTGGTTTCATGGTCAAATTCTTCCTTCTGTCGCTCTGTGATTAAGGGCAATTCACTTAACCTTTCTGAGCTTCAGTGACATCAAGTAAAAATTAAGAGTAAGAAGAATTCTAGCCCTACTATGATATCCTTTGATTCATTTTTATATTCCTTTTCTTTCTCCTTAATAAACATATAGGATTTCTAGGCCTTCAGCTGTTAGAACCAGTAAACTGAAGAAGTCAAAAAGATTTCAAAACAGAAGCTGGAGAGTAGAATTTGTCTTTCCAAAGAGTACTACATTATCTTCTTACAGTGAATTTATATATGGTCATTCGTTGTAGGTTTTCATATCTTATTTCATTAAAATATATCCTCAACATTTGTAAATACATTACTTCTATCCTAACTTGAAAAATAAAGGGTATTTGAAGACTAGATTCAAGTTCTAGGTCTGCTATCCACCATGGTTCAAGCTCTCAACTTTTTCAGCTGTCGAGAAAGAAAATAATACCTTCCCATCTACTTGCACATGGCTTCCCAGGTGGCTCAGTGGTAAATAATCTGCCTGCCCATGCAGGAGACATGGGTTGGAAAGGTCCCCTGGAGGACGAAATGGCAACCCGCTACAGCATTTTGCCTGGGAAGTCCCATGGACAGAAGAGCCTAGCGAGCTACTGTCCATACAGTGAGAAATGACTGAGCTATTGAGCACTCACACAGCTACTTGTACAGTGTGGTTCTAAAAACAAAATTGAGATGATAAAACATAAGTGTTTTAAAACCATCAAGCACCATATAGGTCCTTCATCTCCCCCCAGTTTTCTTTACTTTTCTGACTTCAGAAAAACCCTTTGCCTCTGGAGACTCCTGAGTAAATGAATGACTCAGTATTCATCTGAAAAGAGTGGGTGGAACTCTAAACCTAAGCGAGTAGTTGTGGAACAATCTGGTTAACTTTCCATGTAAAAGTAAGAGTAGTTATGGATACTAAGAAATCCACAACCAGCCAAGATCAACTCATAGTGAAACATCATTACAAAATCATAGCCCTTAAGCATAAGGTAAACATCTTGGCTAGGCCCAGCCCTAACAATACAGAGCTGGTATCAAGACTGAAACTGGATACCTATGTGTCATATTGAGTATTCAATACTTATGTCATGCTGTGCTGTGTGCTCAGTCATGTCCAACTCTTTGCGACCCCATGGACTGTAGCCCACCAGGCTCCTCTGTCCATGGGATTCTCCAGGCAAGAATACTGGAGTGGGTTGCCATTTCCTTCTCCATATGTCATGCTAATAAGCTGTTAAATAAAATAGCTTTAACTCTCCTCTATACAGTGAATTTCTTTGGTTTGAAATCTCTGAAGTCTCTTCTTCAGTTTAGCTGGTGTCTAACTTGTTTGTGGCCTAGAAATCCTGCATTCTCTTATTATAGGAAGAACAAGAGAATGTACTTGGGAAACAGAGATATCATTTGACTCCTTTATTTTTTGGCCATGCCACACGGCATGTAGAATCATAGTTCCTCAACCAGGTATGGAACCCCTTCCCTCTGCATTGGAAGCACAATGTCTTAACCACTGGGCCACCAGGGAGGTCCCGAAGATACCATTTGAGAGCTGGAATGTATATTTCCCTTCAGAATGATCTGGAAGCCTATTTAGAATTCCTGAACTTGTCAGAGTTCCCTGTCATTAGTTGGTGGTTCAGGGGGCCCTAAGTACATGTTCATGCTTTTCTCTTTCTGTCCCAGCTCTTGCACCAGAAGGCTTTAGATGCTTGGTGTGCAGACCCTCCAGACCACACAGGCCCAAACTGTATAAACTGGCTTATTCCCTCCTTGATCCAGGGAGCATACTCTTGTTGTGCTGCCAACCCTCAGGATAACAGATCTGTAGAGGGATCTTTGCATGGAATTTTGTGGTCCTGTATATTCCAAATGTGATCTAAAATAGAGTATGTGGACTCTGAGTAGATTTCCTGCCTTCTGGGAAGGAACAGAACTGGAAGAGAGCCAGAGAGCAGGTCCTTTATAGGGTGGGACCCAGGGTGGGTGCCCCTCTTGCTAGGTTTACAGTACTGTTTCTGGCTTTTTAATTTATCAGCCTGTTCAACTGCCCAATCTCTTTCCTGCCTCCACTATAATCACCCTTAGGCTTAGTTTCACTTTGGGCCCCCTAATCCCTCAAAATGAGAAGTCTTTGCTCATGCCCTACTTCTACTTTTATTCCTACCAAACATATTTTTGTTATAATTATTTCAGTGGATGATCATTTCCTTTCTTAACATGTGTAACCAGGCTCCTCTACTATTTATTCCTTCACTCAGCTCACATCTTCTCAATCAACTTTTAATGTGCTTGTTTTACATCTTTGTTTTGTCCCTCCTCCTGCCTTGCCATTCATTCATCTATCCCCTATCGAGGGTCCGCTATTGGTCAGTCATTGGAAATACATATAACAGGGCATAAGACACATATTGTCCAGGCTTTCATGGAGATTGCAGTTTACTGGGAAAATTGATGATGAGTAATTAGTTACAATTGTGATGAGTGCTTTGAAGATGATATGTATAGTTCTATGAGGGTCTAAACAGAGGCCCTAATCTATATGGGAGGGTTTCCCAGGTGGAGCAGTGGTAAAGAATCTGCCTGCCGATGCAAGAGATGAGGGTTTGCCATCTGGATTGGGAAGATCCCCTGGAGTAGTAAATGGCAAGTCACTCCAGTATTCTTGCCTGGGAAGTCCCATAGACACAGGAGTCTAGCAGGCTACAGTCCATGGGGTTGCAAAGAGTCAGATACAAGTGAGTGTGAACGTGCACTCATGTGCACACACACACTCTCTATGGCAGCAATCGTATCCCAACTTAGGAAAATTCAGCACTATTTTATTTACTTTGGTTTCCATGCTGTTGAATACTGTTTGATTTTATGCTATTCAGTCTCAGCAGAGATTTTCTTGCTGTTTAGCACTTCTTTAATGATTTTGATGCCCCTTTTCCATACCTTTCTGAAGTCTAAAATGTAATCAGTGTAAAGTAGGCTCTGATGTAACTGTCATCTACATGTGTTAAGCTCACGCCAGAAGGATACAGCCAAATTTAATAGTGAAAACATGACAGATGTAGGTTTCCCCTTCATTTTAGAGCCTAGACACTCTCAGCTTCTATCTATGTCTGCATGAAATATCTCCTAAGAATCATCATATCTGTTTGCCTTGATTGATTTCTCACTGTTTGACCTTTTATTACTATTTAGACTATAAGGAATTAGAAAGGAGTTACTTCCATTATGCAGCCTGTTTGGCTACTGAAACCATAATAATAAATTAAAAAAATTAACTAGTATTGCTGAGTTTTTGATCCTTTTCTGATAGTTTTGGTTAGTGTAAATAACACATTAATTGCTAATCTGTGCACATTTAGATAAAATAATACAGCAGAGCTGGGTTTCTGAACCTAGCATGATGAGACTATATCTTGAATCCATGTTAATATTACGAGTATCATAAAATGAGAATGTACTGTTAAGTTTCAGGTTTACCTCTGAAACTGCTTCTTCTAAAACTGCATCAACTATGGATGCAAACAAAGAAGAGGAGGACTGAAAGTAGATCCCTAGAGTTTCTAAGTGCTATGATCAGAATGTGTCTCCCCAAATTGCATTTATTGAAGTCCTAGCCTCTCAGAGGTGATGGTATTAGTAGGTGGGGCTTTTGGGAGGTGCTTAAGTCATGAGGGTGGAAACTTCATGGGGAGCAATGTCTTATAAAAGAGGTTCCAGAGAGATCCCTGTTTCCACCATGTAGGGACACAGCAAAGAGGCACTGGAGAGTAAGAAATGGAATATTTCCTGTCACATCAGTAAACAAAGGATGCCACAATCATCAGCAGTTGCAACCACCATGGATGGTGTCAACAAAGGTCCATCTAGTCAAGGCTATGGTTTTTCCAGTAGTTATGTATGGATGTGAGAGTTGGATGGCGAAGAAAGCTGAGTGCCAAAGAATTGATGCTTTTGAACTGCTGTGTTGGAGAAGACGCTTGAGAGTCCCTTGGACTGCAAGGAGATCCAACCAGTCTATCCTAAAGGAGATCAGTCCTGGGTATTCATTGGAAGGACTGTTGTTGAAGCTGAAACTCCAATACTTTGGCCACATTATGGGAAGAGTTGACTCATTGGAAAAGACCCTAATGCTGGGAAGGATTGAGGGCAGGAGGAGAAGAGGACGACAGAGGATGAGATGGTTGGATAACATCACCGACTCAATGGACATGGGTTTGGGTGGACTCCGGGAGTTGGTGATGGACAGGGAATCCTGGCATCCTGGACTGAGTGAGCCAGACACAACTGAGTGACTGAATTGAACTGAAAGAAAACCAGATATTCCAAGTGAGTCCTAAGGGAATTCAGGAAAGAAAGAATATCTGCCATCTAGCAGCCATCAGACTGCAGTCACTCCCTACGGTGAGTCTTGGGGAAACTCATGATGCGACAAACACAGGAGCCTACACCCAGAGAGCTGAGATGCATATTGAAGGAATGCTTTCTGAGAACCCAAATGCTTGCATTTTTCCACACATAGAAAAGTGCTAAATTCCTTAACTTGGGATATCTGGTTTTCTTTCAGTTCAATTCAGTCACTCAGTTGTGTCTAGCTCACTCAGTCCAGGATGCCAGGATTCCCTGTCCATCACCAACTCCCGGAGTCCACCCAAACCCATGTCCATTGAGTCGGTGATGCTATCCAACCATCTTATCCTCTGTCGTCCCCTTCTTCTCCTGCCCCCAATCCTTCCCAGCATTAGGGTCTTTTCCAATGAGTCAACTCTTCCCATGAGGTGGCCAAAGTATTGGAGTTTCAGCTTCAACAACAGTCCTTCCAATGAATACCCAGGACTGATCTCCTTTAGGATAGACTGGTTGGATCTCCTTGCAGTCCAAGGGACTCTCAAGGGTCTTCTCCAACACTGCAGTGCAAAAGCATCAATTCTTTGGCACTCAGCTTTCTTCATCATCCAACTCTCACATCCATACATAACTACTGGAAAAACCATAGCCTTGACTAGATGGACCTTTGTTGACAAAGTAATGTCTCTGCTTTTCAATATGCTGTGTAGGTAGGTCATAACTTTCCTTCCAAGGAGTAAGCGTCTTTTAATTTCATGGCTGCAGTCATCATCTGCAGTGATTTTGGAGCCCCCAAAATAAAGTCTGCCACTGTTTCCCCATCTATTTCCCATGAAATGATGGGACCAAATGCTATGATCTTAGTTTTCTGAATGTTAAGCTTGAAGCCAATTTTTTCACTCTCCTCTTTCACTTTCATCAAGAAGCTTTTTAGTTCCTCTTCACTTTCTGCCATAAGGGTGGTGTCGTCTGCATATCTGAGGTTATTGATATTTCTCCTGGCAATCTTGATACCAGCTTGTGCTTCTTCCAGCCCAGCATTTCTCATGATGTACTCTGCATATAAGATAAATGAGCAGGATGACAATATACAGCCTTGACATTCTCCTTTTCCTATTTGAAACCAGTCTGTTGTTCCAGGTCCAATTTGAACTGTTGCTTCTTGACCTGCATACAGGTTTCTCAAGAGAAAGGTCAAGGTCACACTCAAGGTCAGGAGGGGTGGCCATGAGGAGATACTCCTCGTCCAAGGTAAGGAGCAGCAGCTGCTCTTTGCTAGAGCAGCTGTGAAGAGATACCCCATATCCAAGGTAAGAGAAACCCAAGTAAGATGGTAGGTGTTGGGAGAGGGCATCAGAGGGCAGACACATTGAAACCACAATCATAGAAAACTAGCCAATCTGATCACAGGGACCACAGCCTTGTCAATGAAACTAAGCCATGCCGTATGTGGCCACCAAGTCGGTCAGGTCATGATCTGATAGAATGGGGTCCACTGGAGAAGGGAATGGCAAACAACTTCAGTATTTTTGCCTTGAGAACCCCATGAACTATAAGATAAGAAAGATAAGACACTGAAAGATGAACTCCCCAGGTCGGTAGGTGCCCAATATGCTACTTAAGATCAGTGGAGAAATAACTCCAGAAAGAATGAAGGGACGGAACCAAAGCAAAAACAACACACAATTGTGGATGTGACTGGTGATAGAAGCAAGATCTGATGCTGTAAAGAGCAATATTGCATAGGAACCTGGAATGTTAGGTCTATGAATCAAGGCAAATGGAAAGTGGTCAAACAGGAGATGGCAAGAGTGAATGTCAACATTCTAGGAATCAGCTAACTGAGATGGACTGGAATGGGTGAATTTAACTCAGATGACCATTATATCAACTACTGTGGGTAGGAATCCCTTAGAAGAAATGGAGTAGCCATTATGGTCAACAAAAAAGTCTGAAATGCAGTACTTGGATGCAATCTCAAAAATGACAGAATGATCTCTGTTCATTTCCAAGGGAAATCATTCAACATCATGGTAATCCAAGCCTATACCCCAACCAGCAATGCTGAAGAAGCTGAAGTTGAACGGTTCTATGAATACCTTTTAGAACTAACACCCAAAAAGATGTCCTTTGCATTATAGGGAACTGGAATGCAAAAGTAGGAAGTCAGGAAACACCTGGAGTAATAGGCAAATTTGGCCTTGGAGTACAGAATGAAGCAGGTCAAAGGCTAATAGAATTTTGCCAAGAGAACACACTGGTCATAGAAAACACCCTCTTCCAATAACACAAGAGAAGACTCTACACATGGACATCAACAGATGGTCAACACCAAAATCAGATTGATTATATTCTTTGCAGCCGAAGATGGAGAAGCTCTATACAGTCAGCTAAGACAAGACTGGGAGCTGACTGTGGCCCAGATCATGAACACCTTATTTGCAAATTCAGATTTAAATTGAAGAAAGTAGGAAAAACCACTAGACCATCAGGTATGACCTAAGCCAAATCCCTTATGATTATACAGTGGAAGTGAGAAATAGATTTAAGGGACTAGATCTGAAAGACAGAGTGCCTGATGAACTATGGATGGAGGTTCATGACATGGTATAGGAGACAGGGATTAAGACCATCCCCATGGAAAAGAAATGCAAAAAAGCAAAATGGCTGTCTGAGGAGGCCTTACAAATAGCTGTGAAAAGAAGAGAAGCAAAAAGAAAAGGAGAAAAGGAAAGACAGTCCCATCTGAATGCAGAGTTCCAAAGAATAGCAAGGAGAGATAAGAAAGCCTTCCTCAGTGATCAGTGCAAAGAAATAGAGGAAAACAACAGAATGGGAAAGACTAGAGATCTCTTCAAGAAAAAATCAGAGATACCAAGGGAACATTTCATGCAAAGATGGGCTCGATAAAGGACAGAAATGGTATGGACCTAACAGAAGCAGAAGATATTAAGAAGAGGTGGCAAGAATACACAGAAGAACAGCACAAAAAAGATCTTCATGAACCAGATAATCATAATGGTGTGATCACTCACCTAGAGCTAGACATCCTGGAATGTGAAGTCAAGTGGGCTTTAGAAAGCATCACTACAAACAAAGCTAGTGGAGGTGATGAAATTCCAGTTGAGCTATTTCAAATCCTGAAAGATGATGCCATGAAAGTGTTGCACTCAATATGCCAGCAAGTTTGGAATACTCAGCAATGGGCACAGGACTAGAAAAAATCAGTTTTTATTCCAATTCCAAAGAAAGGCAATGCCAAAGAATGCTTGAACTACTGCACAACTGCACTCATTTCACACACTAGTAAAGTAATGCTCATAATTCTCCAAGCCAGGCTTCAACAATACGTGAACCATGAACTTCCAGATGTTCTAGCTGGTTTTAAAAAAGGCAGGGGAACCAGAGATCAAATTGCCAACATCTGCTGGATCATTGAAAAAGCAAGAGAGTTCCAGAAAAACATCTATTTCTGCTTTATTGACTATACCAAAGCCTTTGACTGTGTGGATCACAATAAACTATGATTTCTCTAATGAATAACAATCTTTTGATGTTCAGACTACCTGCTCTTTGTTGCAAAACTTCTGTATAATCTGACTCCTCCCCTTGACTCCTGGTAGCAGTTCTTTCAGGGTTACTTAAGATGCTGTCTCCAAGACCTGAAGTCCTAAAAATTCCAACTGAATAAAATATAACTCTCAACATTTAGACGACGCATATTTTTTAAGTCCTTGATAGGAACCAAGAAGAAGGTCTTCACGAGGACACAACTATGCTGCCACTTTGATCTTGAATTCCTAGCCTCCAAAACTGAGAAATAAAGCTACCCAGTCTCTGGTGTTTCACTATAGCAGCCCAAATGGACTAAGACTCTAAGTAATGAAAAGTAGTGCCCATTTTTTTCCATATATTATTTAAAACATCAGGATCCTATATTGCCATAAGAAAATCCAACTTAGTACTGACTTTTCCATAATAATGACTCTAATGCCTTTTTGAAATTTCCAATATCAAAAATTTCACCTTTTCCCTAATATTTGTGATTTATTGGCTTCTATTTTTAAGCTCAGCCTTTTGTGCAAACTAGTCATAAATTCTTCCTATCTCTCTTTTTGCTGCTCTTTGCAAAGGTCCTTCCATCAGGAGAGGGAATCACTATTCCCCTCCTTGAATCTGGGCTTGACTATGTGACTTGCTTTGCCCAAAGGGACCCAAGTACAATTAATATAAACAGAGTTTAAAAAGGGCTTGTACTTGGGGACTTGCCTGTTCTGTTTCCATTTTTTTCAGAAGCTTGAGGAACCAGAACTAGCCTACTGGAGGATAGGAAAGTACATGGATCAGAGATTAGTTGTCTGTCCCTCCAGAATTGAAGCCCACTAGACCTAACTAGTTATGAAGGAGGCCATCCAAGATCATTAGCCACAGGTGAGTTACCTTCTAGGGCTTCTCTGGTGTCTCAGATGGTAAAGAATCGGCCTGCAGTGCAGGAGACACAGGTTTAGTCCCCATGTTGGAAGATCCAATGGAGAAGGGCATGGCAACCCACTCCAGTATTCCTACCTGGAGATCCCATGGCCAGAGGAGACTGGTGGGCTACAGTTCATAGGGTCACAAAGGGTCGGACACAACTGAGTGACTACAGGGATCTGTCAAGCTTGCACAGACCAGAATTGCTCAGCTTACTCAGGAAATCATGAGCAAATAAAGTGACCATTATTTTAAGTTCCTCAGTTTGGGTGTTGCTTGCTATACAGCCACATCATGTTGTCAAAACGCCCTGTGGTTAATTTGGCTCTGCCTGTTCCCAGGCCATGATTCATGGCCTGACAACAAAAGGTCAGAATTAAAGCACGCCTTTCCTAAAAAAGAAGCATGCTGACCTGAGAATGGAAAGACCAGCAAGGACTGATTCTGGGTACCAAAATGAGGAGAAAACGAGTTGAATGGCTTCTTAGAAAGGATAAGCAAAACCAGAGGGCAAAAGGCACCTGGGAATAAAAGTCATGAATCTAACAGACATGGTAGAAAGTCTATTCTGACCTTAACTTTTGTTTTCCTTCAATTTTATACACATAGCGTTTCAACATATTTCTGGCAGTATTTGTGGAAAAGAAGTAAATTCAATGGATGTTTTTCCACTAGGCTATTTCAAGGGTAATAATTTCTGAGTTTCTCCGTGATTGTGGGTCTCCTATGGAGCGTGCTTGTTGCGAGACTGTGTCTCAGCCACTCCTACGTATCTGCGGATGTGCGGCTTTTCCTATTTCCTCTTATGAAGGAGCTAGCTATTCAGCTAGTTTTCAGGTCTCTGACAGAGCCTTGCTCCATATGTAGTTGTAGATTTGGTGTGTCGGTGGGAGGAACGATGCCTCCCCGGACCTTCTGCTGCCTGCTGCCGCCTGTGTGGTGTTGGCCACGTCGGAGGCTTCGTGATGGAGCACGTGCCTTCTGGTCCCATACAGGCTGAGCCAGGCTCGGCTGATGTGCATGTGTGTGACATGGGAAGATCCCACCCAGACTCACGGACCCTGGAAACAGCTGGTAACCATCACTTTGTATATGCTTCACAGACAAGTAAAGGAGGCTTTGAGTGGTTAGTTGACTTTTCAAGGTCACATAGCAAATCCGAGACACAATGGGCAATGAAAGGCCAGGGGTCTCTCTTGCCTCTGCTTTCAAGCTTTCCCTTATTCATGACATCATGCTCCCTATTGTTATTTTTTAAAGTAGAAGCCTTCCTTCTTCCTTATAAATTAAATGCTAAAAGATTTTAATTTAGAAAACATTAAAAAAGCATAAGTGAAGTCGCTCAGTCATGTCCGACTCTTTGCGACCCCATGGACTGTAGCCTACCAGGCTCCTCTGTCCATGGAATTTTCCAGACAAGAATACTGGAGTGGGTTGCCATTTCCTTCTCCAGGAGATCTTCCCAACCCAGGGACTGAACCTGGGTCTCCTGCATTGTAGGCAGATGCTTTATCGTCTGAGCCACCAGGGAAGTCCATAGCCCTCTGTAAAAATATTAATGAAGTCAGTTTTTATGCTCAGTTATTCAGAAGGAATTTAATTTTCAGAAAGTGGAAAATAAGTGGAGTTGGCAATGAATATGCTATGATATTAAGATGGAATGTAATATAATGCTTAGCCCCCAACCGTCCCCACTCCAGTCTCTTAAGAAGCTTTTGATTTTTAAGTTGCTGGGTCAACTGTAGCAATACTAACTAATAATGTTGTTTGGTGATACCAAAACATATGCAGATGTTTTACATTACTCTTAATCCAAATTGGTGGACACTAGTTTTGCTGATAAGAGTCTTTTTAAGTAGCTTCTAAAATTGCATTCCATATTTTAAAATATTTTTCAGATTTCCATATGAAAATACTATGGGAAAGGCATTGCTTTAAATGCATTTAAAGCACTGCATTGCTTTAAATATTATAGTAATTGATGTAATTTCCTTTTGATACCAAAGATTCAGCTAATAAAAATAAGGTTTTATAGGTCATGTTTTCCTTTGTGGCTATTTTCTGTTTACTTGCCACAATAAATAAAAAAAAATAGGGTTTCTGCAGCTGTTTCTCTTAGCATATTGAGAATTCTGAGCCATAAGGTCTGGTTATAAACTACAGTCTGATTCTAGTTTATAAAAAATATCCACCTTAAAAGCTTTTGGAAATAGAATATATTCTGTCACTTTTAGTTTAATACTGCATGGAAACTAGTTTTGTAACATTCATAAATTTCTTTGGGTGTGAATGAATTTAAGGAGTTGACGCTTCCTTTTTGATATGTTAATAGTTTCGGCAAAAAACTTAAATGTAAATATACATTAAATCATATAGTATCTTTTTTTGTGAAATTATCCAATGAACTTATGTGTCTCTGAATTCAACATAGAATAATGTATGGCTAGTCTAACGGGAGCTTTACAAATTTATAATTAAATAGGTGGAAAATAATTCTGATTTGATTAAGCATTCTTTCCCTCACTGCTCTAAACTTTAATGACATTTGTAGTGAGAGAATTTCTAGTTCTTATTTTGTGAGGTAGAAAAAGTCAAAATGTAAGGGAAGGAAGTAAATACTGTAAATACTAGAAACATTCGATTGTATAGCGAATGGTAAGCAAATAGTGGTGTTTCAAATAATTTGAGATTAAATGGGAAAATGTTGTAGAAGAATAATGGAAGGATAATTAAATATTTAGATAAATAAAAAGTATATATAAACATGGAAAGAAGTCACTTTCAATAAAAAGGTATCTTTTTTCCGTATTTATATTTTTAACATGTTGATGTCATGTCTATTAGTTGAATTTCTTAAATCAGTGTTATTTTCTGGAAATAACTAGAGGAATCTGTTATGACAAAGTATATTTTGTGTTGTGGTTCTTTTCAAAGATCCATGTTGTTGAACTAATACATTGATTCTGAAATAACAAGCAGTTGAATGTAGTTCTGCTGTTACCATATCCTGAAGCTTTATAGAGCACATGATTACAGCAAGTTTAACAAAGGTACTTGCCTCCCACCCTCTCAGACCCTACTCCAGTTAAAACATGCATGAAAATAATACACAGTGAAACGTCAAAAGTACCTTGAATGTAGAGTAACTTTGCCTGGGTGTTGCCCAGTTTATATGTTTTCCCATATGGAATATAAAACTTATTTTTCAAAGGTCCAAACAAGTGCACATAAGATGAGGTTTCTTCTGTGTATATTTTTATTAATCTAATATTAAAAGTCAGTTACCTTGCACAATGATGAATTATTTGGGTTTCCTCCAATTGATTTTCTACATTCAGCAATTATATATATATATATATATATAAACATTTTATATATATATATATAAACATTTGTTTGTTTTGTGTTTGCCCCTTCAGGACATTAAGTGCCTTTTGTCCAGAATGTTTATTTTAGCTTACAATGATGGTGCATTTGATTAATGCCTGCCTCCCCAACCCCGGAGAAGTTAATGGCACCCCACTCCAGTACTCTTGCCTGGAAAATCCCATGGACAGAGGAGCCTGGTGGGCTGCAGTCCATGGGATCGCGAAGAGTCAGACATGACTGAGCAACTTCACTTTCACTTTTCACTTTCATGCATTGGAGAAGGAAATGGCAACCCACTCCAGTGTTCTTGCCTGGAGAATCCCAGGGATGAGGGAGCTTGGTGGGCCGCTATCTCTGGAGTCTCACAAAGTCAGGCACAACTGAAGCGACTTGGCAGCGGCAGCCCCACTGCAGTAGTGAGTAGGTCAGGCTTTGCTGGACTTAGGGCTTGCTTAGCACAGTGTCTGTTCTATAGCAATAATGAATATCAGCTGAAGGAAGAGTGCTCCTGGATACTGACATTGCATGGAATCAGGGGCCTTTCTACACTGTGTCTAATTATCTCAGTGAATATTAAGGTCCTGATATTTGATATTTGATATTGTTTCTTAACTTTGAAAAATGTCTCAATTAACTCTACTTCTCCAAACACCTCCCACCCCCATCCCCTTGCCCCTCTGGAAGTGAGAGATTGATTGGGAAGTTATGGGGACTCCTAAAGTCCATCAAATATCTGGCTGAAAAAAATTGCTTTTATCTTTCATGGGCACACTGAGATAACTCATAGTTATTAATTTGCTCTTTTATTATTTCTTCACTCAACAAATATTTAAGAAGTATGCTACAACAAAAAGGTTTTCTTAATGGCTCAGTGGTAAAGAATCTCCCTGCAATACAAGAGACGTGGATTTGATCCCTTGGTTGGGAAGATCCTCTGGAGGAGGATATGGCAACCCACTCTAGTATTCTTGCCGAGAGAATCCCATGGACAGAGGAGCCTGGTGGGCTGCAGTCCATGGGGTCGCACAGAGTCAGACATGACTTAAGTGACTGAGCATGCATACATATGTTATAGCAAACACTGGAATAAAGGGTAATGAAGTTTCGTCTATGTAGCCAAGTCTGCTTTTGCAGTAGACAGTATGGCAGCAGAAAGCAATGGTACATTGGCTCAAAGGCCAGTTTCCTTGCTTGAGAGTCACTCCCCTGAGAGGACTGTGTTACTTTTTCAGAAGGGATGGGTTGAAGAACTAATATGCAGCTTAACAGGCTGAGCAGGGCTTCTTTCCTCTTTAGGAATATGGAGCCCAAATTGAAAAATAACCATACCAACCCCCCACCCCCTCCATCTCCTTGTGGAAGATTAAGATGAAGCCCTGCTCAAATCAGCTTAAATAGAAGGCAATGGATGTATTTGATTTTCTAGAGCACAGTTAGCCAGACAAGTTGTTAACAGCTGTGCCCCAGGAAACAAGATTTTCATTAGGGATGCCATCCTTAACTAAGGGGATGAAAGCTGAAAGTCTATTTGGGTGACTGCTGGGAGAGTTCTTCCTTCTTGCTGAAGGTGAACACCATCATCATAAACAGATCACACAGCATGCTTGAGAAGGAGAAAGGGCTTAAGGAGTGCTTCTCCACACACCTTAGAGGTCTAGAGATAGAAGAGTTGCTGAAGTTAATGGAGGAAGTGAGAATAAAAGAGAACAATGTGAAGATTTCAGTAATATGAAAGGAATACACATCTGGCAATAGGAGAAACAGAGAGGAAGAGAGAGAGAGGGGGAAGGAAGAAAAAGAAAGAGCGAATATGAAAGAGAGGGAGAGAGAGAGAAGAAATTGACAAGAGTACAAAGAAATGATATTCTGTAGCCCTGGAGACATTCTTTGAAGGGTCTCATTTTTTTTTTTTTTGAAGAATTCCAAAGCAATAAGAAACATCCCCAACTCTGAAAGCTGCAAGGAAATCTGCTACTGGTCCTGTGAGGAAACAAGCGTTTTTGATAGCTGGTGATATTGAGTATAGTCTCTTGGGGAGGTTGGGGGCTGCTTCGTCAAGCATGTTTTTAAGACATGGGAATATGGCCATAGAAAAAGGGCAGGATCAGAATCAGATATATTGAAGCTCTGCCTTAGATAAGACCTTTAGTAATGTGTTTAGCTTCTTTAAATAGCCTAGTTTCTACATGAATGGGCTAATGTCCTTTATAAAGATTTTTATTGTGAGGGTTACATGAAACAGTTGGCATATCACAGGAGCATCAAAGTGTGATTTCTATGTTAATGTGTTATTTCTATCTTCCTAAGGTTTTTCAGAGATCAAGTGGTTGATGTGGGGGTGAATGATAATTTCATGAAAAAAACATGGAGGTATTTTTATGGTGTACAATTTTTCTTGTGTAGAAAATTCAAAAGTTTGGGTTCATAATTGAAGTTTGCATTCCTACTGACAGCTGAATCTTTCAGACAGAGAACAAATAAAGAGTGAAAGGTCTGTTTTGCATATGCTGTAAGTAATAGTTTTCTGATGTACTCCTGGCTTTTAGTTAGGTGTGGGGTTAGGGATGGAGTGCAATCCAGAAAGACCAGCTTTCATTCAAGGCTGTGAATGCCAAGAGGTGAGGATCATTGGGATATCTTAGAGGCTGCCTTCCACAGTAACCAAGAAAGAAAGAAAGTGAACTCGCTCAGTTGTGTCTGACTCTTTGTGACCCTGTGGACTGTAGCCTGCCAGGCTCCTCCATCCATGGGATTTTCCAGGCAAGAATACTGGAGTGGGTTGTCATTTCTGTCTCCAGGGGATCTTCCTGACCCAGGGATTGAACCCGGGTCTACCTGCATTATAGGCAGGTGCTTTACCATCTGAGCCACCAGGGAAGATCCCCCAGTAACCCAATCCTACTTCTAACAAGCCCATGAAGATAGTTGGAATTACTGTCATTGTCAGAAAGGACCCTGTGTTATCAAAGCATATGTAATGTTTCCTTGAGCGTATTGCAATTTACACTTGCTGAAATATATGCACTATTTAATACATTTGTAGACTTGACTATAAAGTCAAGAATTTTCTTTTATGATCTTTATATTTTTAATGTATTTACTGTCTTTCTACATTTTTAATGGCATTTTGTTCTTACCAGTCCTTTGTTACCACTGCACCATCCTCCCCGATGGAAAAGAGAGCTATAAAAATGTTTAAGAACAACTGATAGAGGAATTGTATAGGGAATTGGATGCTGTATTCCATTTATGGCCAAAAGCAATAAATTATAAGTTGACGATTTGAATACCAAAGATCTTTCTCTCTAAAACAGGGGTCTCCAACCTCTAGGATTTAGTGCCTGATGATCTGAGGTGGAGCTTACATAATAATAATAGCAGTAAAGTGCACAATGAATTTAACGTGCTAGAATCATCCCAACCTACCCAACCCTAGTCCATGGGAAAAGGTCCAGTTACTTCATAAATAACAACAAAAACAAAATAAAAGTAATATAAAAAATAAATATAAATACAAGTGAAAAATAAGTAAAAATAAATTCAAAAGCAAATAAAAATCAGTATTAAAAAACATTTAAAGGAGACCGAATAAAAGTATATAGTTGAAAGAGAATCTTAGAAATGATTTACTTAGTCTCTCATTTTAAAGGTATGGAAAGTGAGCCCTATAAACCTCAGTTTCCAAGCTTGGATCAAAGGTACCCCGATCATAGTAATGTAAAACCAGACTCCTCACCTTCCCTGCAAACATGGCCCATTTCAGTCAATGGTGTATGCAAGCCCCGAACCTGTAGGGCCCTGTGGACACTCTCATCTGCTGTCTCCAATTTATCATAAAATTTGATTCATTTCACTCCTCAAATATATTTGAATCCATTTACTTTTCTCTCTCCTACTAAACATCTCTCTGGTCCAAATGACCATAATCTACATTCTGGATTCCTGTAAAGTTCTCTTCTCTGGTTGTGCTTTTACAGCTTTCTAATCCTACTCCACAGATTTGGTACAATAATTTTTTCTAATGCAAATTCAATGCCATCAATTCCATTTTTTTTTTTAACATTTCTGTTAACTTTGAGACCAAAATCGCTAACGAGTCCTCCTAGATTTTGCAGGATCTGGTCTCTTTCTTTCATATATGATTCTGTCTTCTCCTTACCTAAGGACCTAAAGTTCTGTTTTAAATTACTCTGCTGTTTTAGTTCAATTCATTCGCTCAGTCGTGTCCAGCTCTTTGCAACTGCAGTACTCCAAGACTGCGGTATCCCATGGACTGCAGTACGCCAGGCTTCCCTGTCCATCACCAACTCTCGGAGTTTACTCAAACTCATGTCAATTGAATCAGTGATGCCATCCAACCATCTCATCCTCTGTCGTACCCTTCTCCTCCCACTCTCAATCTTCCCCAGCATCAGGGTCTTTTCAAATGAATCAGTTCTTTGCCTCAGGTGGCCAAAGTATTGGAGTTTCAGCTTCAGCATCAGTCCTTCCAATGAACACCCAGGACTGATCTCCTTTAAGATGGACTGGTTGGATCTCCTTGCAGTCCAAGGGACTCTCAAGAGTCTTCTCCAGCACCACAGTTCAAAAGCCTCAATTCTTCAGTGCTCAGCCTTTTTCACTGTCCAACTCTCACCATCCATACGTGACTACTGGAAAAACCATAGCTTCAGGACCTTTCTTTAAAGACTTTACTCTTCCCACACCAGTGTTCTTTGCTCTGTGTGTCCAACCTATTCATATCTTGGGTCAGATATCACTTCCTCTAGGATATCTAATGCAGATATTAACCTTTCAGATGCAGTCAAGTTTCGCCTACATTTATAATAATATTTTTAATTTGTGTGATTATTTGGTTACTTCTTATCTTCCTCACCAGATTGTGTTAGGACTGAGAAAATGAATGTTTTGTGCACTATATTATTTCAGTATTGGGCACAGAATCTGAGATCTAGAAACACTTTTATTAATAGTTCTCAATGAATGAGTTGGACCCTGGATTCAGGAATTATTGTACCAACTCAAGATTCTGGTTGCTTAAGTCAGGTCCAGTGTGATTTCTACCACTTTCACCTGCCTTTTCCTCCCTTGTTAAATAAATAGTTCTATCTTTTAATTGAAAGTGAGAGAAGCATGGGGATTTTAACTTCATAGTGAGTTCTTAAAGTGGAAGGTGAAAGATCACTGAAATGAAAAAACAAGGTCAGTTGTTCATAATGGAGTTTGTAAATAAAAAAACTTATTGCACACAAGTCTCAGTGCTAAAAAATACAGAGGAACATGGAACAATAGGGAAAAATTATTTTACCATTATGATGATAAAATAAAAGCAGGGACTATAGACATAGAAGCCCAGTGTGTTTCCCTTTACCTGGCAAAGCAATAAAGCTATCCTTTTTTATCTCATACGCCCCAAAAAGTAAAAATATTAAAAGCAGGGACTGTATGTGTATGTTGTTATAAGTGGGCACAGTGTAGAAAGTAAGTTAAAGGACACAGGACCATAGAAAAAGCACTAGTCACACTACCATTGCTGGTATCCTTGAGAGAGATGGGCAAAGCCACGACTTCTTTTTAAGCTGTAAAATGTAGTATCACAGACTTTTCACTTTTTTCTAGTTAGTTCTCAAAAACTTTAGAAAACCTGATCATGTTGATATTTGTGTGTGTGTATACATGTGTGTCACTGGCTCAGTCATGTCCTACTCTTTGCAGCCCCATGGACTGTCACCCACCAGCTTCCACTGTCCACTGGATTCTCTAGGCAAGTGTACTCAAGTGGGTTGCCAGTTCCTTTTCCGGGGCATCTTCCCTACCCCGGATTGAACCCAGGTCTCCCACATTGCAGGCGTATTTTTTACCTTCTGAGCCCCCAGGGAAGCCCTGTTGATATTTGGTGCATTCCCCAGCCCTCTCACCCACTGGAAGTATTAACTTAAAGGAAGGGAAAAAGAATTTCAATGACCTACTAACTTAGTTAGATTGTTAGAATCATACTTTGTCCACAGAAAGTTTCCTGTGATTCACATGGGGCTCTAAATAAACATTCTAACTTTTGGAAGTAGTTTTTTTTAAAAAATCACACTATGTTTTCTCAAACAATGAGAAGATCTATCTTGAACATTGTAACTGAAGAGCTTGGAATTCTGCTGTCTCTATGGAAGAAGCAAATAGAAAAGACTGCCAAAAATATACTAAACACCTGGAAAGGATGGGCTTTAAGCCCTCTCTCAGGAAGTAATCATGCTGTACATCTCACACCTGGATGGAAATATGCATTCTTGCTAACTTCCTGAGTAGGACTGTGTTATTTTAAAACTGACAAATGAAAGACTTGCCTAGACCATATCTGATTGTGTAATTGTTGTTAAGGATGATCACTCTGATAAGAAATTGCTGTTGCGCCAGCATTCACAGGTATTCATTCAAGAATTTTTGGATTTCTATTCAAAAAAGTAAAGTAATAAATGTAATTTTAAAAGTACTTGTATTTGGAAAAAGGAAAAGTTAATGACTAGAGAGAGAGAAAAAAGAAATAAATCTTTATCTTTTTTACTTCATACAAAAATATTTGCTATTTACAGATGGTAGGTGAAAAGTTTTCAAGTTTTGTTTATGATTTAAATGAACATTTATTAGTTTCTAGTGAAGATGTCTAATTTGGATTTGACACTGAACACACAGGCATATTGTCTTTAACCTCAAGGAAACAAAATATATTAAATCAAGAATTGTATTTAAACTTAAAAAATCATTAATTGGAGACAGAATTTTCCTTTGTTGTTTATTTTATATCACATGAAAACCCTTCAAGAAATAGTTTACTTGTGATATTTGAACAGTGAATATCAGTAGCATTATTGAATTGAAGGTAATAATGTTCATGGCAAGTTATTTGTGTTTTGGGAGCTTCAGTGTCTTAATCCATAAAACAAGGGTAGTTGTTTGTGAAGATACATGCCTATTCTAACAACTTTAGATAACTCAGTATTAAACAGCAAGATTAAACTATAAAGGAAAACTAAAGGAGTTAGAAATTAAACACACCCCAAACACACACAGAAAGCAACTTTCCAGTTTCCCCATCTTTTTGTTATAGGAGAAGTAAACACATTTTTGGTTTTCAAAGGTATATTTTAGAAATATCATTTTATCAGTGACTATAAATGTTAAGCAAAAAGAAACAATAATAAACTTTTCAAGGTCATGACTTGATTTGGTTTGTTTTTCCTATCTATCTCATTGGAATGTTTTTCTATGTACAAATGCCCTTTCCAAAGGCTCTAGGAAGCAGAGTTGGGCATCCTCTGTCCCCACCCCCCCAACACCAGGGAAAGTGTTGAATCTGTACCTTGCAGCAGAGAAACCACAACAGATAAAACAATAAATATATCTTTTTTAACTAAGAAAATTTATGGTGTAAGGAGATACTATTGTTTAAGTTGAGGATTTGATTATTCTAACTACTGATTTGCAGATAAAACTTAAGCAAGTCACTAGATACTAATTTTATGATCTATAAAATAAATTGATGAGAATTCTGAAATGCCTTATTCCAATTTCAAGTTATAAATGGAGGATTTATAAAACCAGGACAATGTACCTCTTGACTGCCAAAAGAGGACAATCTTTTGACAAGGTAAAAGCCCAACTGGCCACCTGATGGGAAGAGCCAACTCATTGGAGAAGACCCTGATGCTGGGAAAGATTGAGGGCAGGAGGAGAAAGGGGTGACAGAAGATAAGATGGTTGGATGGCATCACTGACTCAGTGGACATGAGTTTGAGCAAACTCAGGAAGATAATGAAGGACAGGGAAGCCTAGTATGCTGCAGTCCATGGGGTCACAAATAGTAAGACACGACTTAGTGACTGAACAACAAAGTTCATGGATTTTATCAAGGTAAAACAAATTAGAAGCATTCTCATTTTGCTTGACTTTCTAAGGCATAAACCAATAACTGGTCTTTCTTTTATTTCTGAGATTTCTATCTGATAGTTTGCTCTGGGTAATATGATCAATGGAGAACTAGAAAATTTCTTATATCCTTTTAAATTCATATTATCAAATCTCAGGGCTGTAGCCATTTGCTAAAATGCTCAAAGTTTTAGCACCTAGCATCTTCCTGATTTGTCTCAATTAAAAATGCATTAGTTGAACATGTGGATGAATAATTGTCAGAAATTCAATATTGGCTCATAGAAAAGGCCTAAGCTGCATATAGTTGATACTGGAGTAAGTCCAAAGAAGGAAGAGAGGTCTGCTTCTGAGATGGCAGCCCAAGAAGGCACTAGCTCAGGAAATAACTTTAAAAGTCAGGAAATGAATCAGAATGCTTGCAAATGGTGGCAGTCCATAACACATCACCAAATCAGGAGGACCAGGCAAATGGAAACCAGAAGGATACACTCCACTTTGGAAAACGCCCATTACAAATTTGATTTAGGCCAGGTAAGCTGCTGGTCTGATCAGCCAAGGCCCAGATCTGTTTACTTTTTAGCTCTAACAGATAACATAACCAGACAGAAGCAAGATTCCTTTGGGTCTCCTTTGCTTTGGACTTTAAAGCCTCAGTTTTTAAATTATTTTACTGACTTGTAGGCAAAGCATAATTGATAGCATTGACTAGAAGGGGAAGTGTGGCAAGCACATTAATTCAGCATGATGAGACACTTCTGTGTCCAATGCACGGTCTCTGGTCATACCTCCTGGGTCTTCTGCTTGTATCTCCCAGTAAATCCTTAATTGATTCAGAGGATTGCTGGCTGTCTTCATACTTCATTTCTATCCCTTGTATGAATGAGGAAAAAGTTGTGGTCCCTGCCATGTTTGGTAAAATAGCTATCTAGTTGTTTTGTTCTCCTTTTTAAAAATTCATCATTTGAAGATTTACTCACTATTCCTCTAAAACCTCTGAAAGTTTTAAAAATACATTTGATATATAGTACCAGAAGCAAAAATAATTGCAGCTATCCTATGTATCTCAATCTTTATTAAAACAAATTAACACTTGACTTCAACCTGCTAAGCACCTAGAAGGTTTCAGTGGGAAGAATTAATGATTTTGTTTGCTTCTTGTTTTCAGTTGGAATATAGTGATACAAAGAGTTTATTTTCAAGTTATGAAAAATATTCATGGTTAATTTTGGTAAAAAGATTCATTTTAGACTAGCTAGTTTAAAGTTTGATCTATTTGTGCAATACAATTACTTGTACTTTTGTGCTAGTGACTGTAGAGGAGCATGCTTGCATCTTATTGGTATTTTTTGCCAACACATTAATGGAAACTTGATGTCCATATGGTTATGACTTTATAGTCATGATTCTTGTCCTTATGAAGGTCTTCCAAGCCTACAGAGAAAAATTCTCATTCCAAGACTACTGGTATTAACCAGCTGCTATATAGATTTGAGGTCTGGGTAAAAAGACAGAGGAGAAGAGAGAATGAGAATAGCACATCATCCAGAATGTGTAAAATATTCGTCATATAAGCAGACTGATACATGAAACTCCTCCGAGCAAAATTATGTCTCATGAATCTAAGACACTGTCAATTTTAACAATGATTTAAGTTTCATTTCAAGGGTGGAGTACCCCACAAATAGAGGTTACAGTAGGCAACAGGTGCAGTGAATTGACTCCCAAGCCTGGCTCATTGTTCGAATCTCTTGGTGTGGCCCAGCAATGCTGGATTCAGAAGTTCTATGATACAGCCTGAGAATTCTATTTTACAAGCCTTTCTAGTAAGCGAGACCTGTGTTTGGTCCCTGGGTCAGAAAGATCCCCTGGAGAAGGAAATGGCAACCCACTCCAGTATTCTTGCCTGGAGAATTCCACAGACAGAGAAGCCTGGTGGGCTACGGTCCATATGAGGTCACATCGGACATGACTGAACAACTGTCACTTACCACTTGGGTCTGAGGAAGGCAAAGACTTTGCTTGTGAGAAGAATATAAACTGAAACTTAGGTAAAAGAAACAGCATCCTTTCAGAGGGGAAAGTGGTCAGTCAACAGAATTACTAATAAGCTGGAAGTGTACACAATGATTGAATATTGAACAATTAGCATATTACTGCTACATTTATTTGGGTATTGTACTTAATGAAATTTTCCTACCTAGTCCAGATCATAGGGTAATTTTAGATTTTAAAAAGCCAATTTTTGTATTCTTTTTTTCCTATTTGATTTTGAGAAAGTCATTTTATTCCTTTGAGTTTCATGAAATTATTCACATGGTTTTAATTCTACCATTTAATTGTGTAAATCCCAGACAGAACTAGAGATTGATTTCTTGTTTGGATATTGTTCACTCAAAATGTTTAACAGTGTCATCTGAATACTTTGACTAAGGCATGACCATTTAAAAGTCTTCATAGAATCTAGGAAATTTTAGAGCTCTGACTTTCTCTTGTAACAAACTAAGATGCTACCACATTCTACATTAAATATTTATGCATAATTAAATAAGTTGGGTCTCAATGCAATTGAATAGTTGATATACAATTTTGTACATATGGTATTATCAATTAATAATAATTTCGATTTATAATTTTCTTTTCATATTTTTGAGCCCATGAAATTTTTAAAGACTCTTAAAAATCTGGCAAGCCCAAGATGCAGTGTTTTTAAAGATTTATGGAAAAACAACTGGCTTAGGAGTAAGGATTATTTTACATATGTAGGATAACTTCTTAGAAAAAGCATCTCTTAAGATTCATTACAAAGATTCATTACAAAGAGTCAAGAGAATGTTGATCCATTAAATATCTTATTTCTCAAAATAATAGGATTTAGTGATTAGTTTGGAGAAGGCAATGGCACCCCACTCCAGTACTCTTGCCTGGAAAATCCCATGGACAGAGGAGCCTGGTAGGCTGCAGTCCATGGGGTCGCTAGGAGTCGGACATGACTAAGCGACTTCACTTTCACTTTTCATTTTCATGCATTGGAGAAGGAAATGGCAACCCACTCCAGTGTTCTTGCCTGGAGAATCCCAGGGACAGGGGAGCCTGGTGGGCTGCTGTCTCTGGGATTGCACAGAGTCAGACACGACTGAGCAACTTAGCAGCAGCAGCAGTGATTAGTTTGGGGGGGTTGATATATTTACATTTATGTGGCTTCATTCCTAAAGTATTTTGTAAACTTCTTAAGGTATAGTTTTCATTTTTAGGCCTCATTTTATCCTCAAGATTCATCTAGTGACTTCTACTTAATAAGAGTTTATAGATTAATTATTCCTTAAAATGTAGCCACCTCCTTTTTTTTTTTTTTAACATTGTGAGTATAGTTCTTATGTTGGTACCAGCTGACAGAAATCGTAAAAATGTGTTACCAATAGATTGATTGTGCAATATTTAAGGATTTACTGTGAATTCCTATATTCTAACCAACAGAAAAAAAAATTAAAGGTCAGTATTTGGGTCTTTGTATTGAAATTAACCTTCTTAAAGTTTACATCTTTGCATATTCCTGAGTTAATGCCAGTGCTGAACTAATATATGAGTGGAAAAAAGAATGTCCATTTCACAGACTTGCTAATAAAATTGTTACAAATTAACTGGTTCATTTGCTAAGAATTTTCTAGTATGAAGAAATTTGTCTTTTTAAGCAAAGTAAAATCTACTGTATATATTTATGCCAGATCTAATTGCAGCTACTTTTCCTTTTCAACTGGCTGTTAAAATCAAGTAGTGGTGAAAGTTGTTGGGCCACAGGTAAGCCTGAAATGCTTTAGAATTGTAACTTGGGTGGAAGTGGGAAAACAGAATAGTTCACAGGAGGTTTATTGTGAAAAGACCACAAGGACCACTGATTTCATGTTGTAAGGCAGATTCAGAAAACTGCCTAAGGCTACAACACCGCTGTCTTCATATAGTCACATCAAAAGACTTGACTTTTTCAGTTGCTAAGTCATGTCTGACTCTTTGCAACCCTATGGACTGCAGAACGCCAGTCTAAACTCATGTCCATTGAGTCAGTGATGCCATCTCATGCTCTGTTACTGCCTTTTCCTCTTGCCTTCAGTCTTTCCCAGCATCAGGATCTTTTCTAATGAGTCATCTCTTCATATCAGGTGGCCAAAGAGATAGACTTGATAATATGGTGGAAGAATAGAATGGATAAAATGAGCATAAATTTCCTAAATTATTATTAAATTGTGGAACTGACTTTCATTTGAAACTGTTTGTTTTTCTGTTGTTTTTTTTAAATTTTAATAGAAAATGGTATTATCTGCTAAAACATCACTCATTTGGAAAAATATAAAAAATATACCAGGCATATTATCTCTGTATGTAACTGAGAGGGAATAATTACAAATATTATTCTACTATATGCCTTTTGGGAGCAAGAAAACAATGAAATCATTTAGCAGTTTTTGAGTTTATAAAAACATAATATGACAAAAGAAGCCAGCATCTCTAGCCAACTTAAATCATTACAGATTCTTACAACATGTCTATATTCCTAGGAAAGAAACATAAACAAATGTTAGAGGATGACATATACCATCTTAGTCATAACTTTTGATATGTTTCCTTTAACAAGTTTTTCTTAGATATAAATGCTTCTAAATAGGAGCAAAACAACTCATGGGATTGTAGCCTGAGCATGTGCAAGAAAGTATTTATTCATTAGAAAAAAGAGAGGGGAATGAAATGAAAGTGCAAAGAGAAACAAGGAAAAAGACATCTGTGTGGTGTGATAGGAAAATGGGACACAGAGTCCTGTAGAGAGATCCCTATGGATTTGAGAAAGAGCTGGAACCCCTGACAAGAACTTACTCTAAGTAAAATAAAAACACTGCCAAATATAGAGGCCATAAATTAGGGTCCAAAGTATATTTACTGAACCTGATTGGATAGCTTACGATGTATTTGAATATCTGGTTCATGTTTTTTTTTTTTAAAAAGCACTGTTATAAAATCTGTGGCTGCTGCCCTCCTTCCCCAAAGTTGTTACCATAGAAACCACACTCCACTTTTAAACAAGTATGAGTGTTTTGGTCTCACATACATAGTGACACTCCCTTGGCCCTTTTCAAGATGGTGGTTTTTCTTTCCCAAACATGAAAGCCCAGATGCTGATGTAGGGGGTCCTGTGATGAAAAATCAAGGGCTCACCAACTGTCTAGGATCAAAACTTAGAATTCTTCTGAGCAGAGGGGAAAGAATTTGGAACTAAGAGTTAAAGAATTTTGTTAGGCTAACAATTTATGTTTATTTGTGTGTGGGTGCTCTGCCTGGCTAAAGAGCATTATCTCTAGCTGCAAGTTGGAATTTTCCAGTATTAGGCTGGAAAAACAATGATAGGAAAACAGGTCACATTAGAACTTTTCATGGCACTTACTTTCCAGAAGAAACTTAATTTTAGAGAAGGCATTCTAGTTTTTCCGCGTTTTGCTTAGGACATCATAATCAAAGTCTTGAAACCTTTTGTTAAATGGAGATGAAATACCTACTTTTTAGTATAGCTATGAAGATGAAGTAAAATGATGTTTTAGAACAGACTAGTATAATAATTGTGACATAGCACTAATAACAACTGTTATGATTGAATTGTAGTATCTTAGAATGTGAATCTATTCAGAAATCAGGCCTTTTAAAGGGTCATTAAGGTAAAATAAGGTCAGCAGGGTGGGTCCCAATCCAATTTGACTGATGTCCTTATAACCAGAATAAATTTGGACATAATGGAAAGACAGTAAGCATGTTTCAGCACAGAAGAAAGACCACGTGAGAACAGAGAGAGAAGGGGGCCACCTGCAAGCCCAGGAGAGAGGCCTCGGAAGAAACAGAACATGGCGATTCCTCAATTGTGAACTTCTGTATTAGCTTCCTGTACTGTGAAAAATGCATTTCTGTTGTTTGAGCCACTCATTCTGTGGTATTTTGTTATTGCAGACCCAGAAAACTAATGTAATAACAGGGACTGGAAACTTAGAGTGTTTAATTGTAAAAAGTGTTTATAATTAGTAGTATTTCTTGGGACAGTTGCTAAATCAATGTAGAGAATAGGTGAGGCTGTGAAGAGAGTGAGCATTCCTCTACCTTTGCCCGTAATATCCCAGCAGACCAGCTGTAGTTTAGCAATTAATTTTGTCTTAGTATTGCAAAAGCAGAGAGAAACCATCTCTGACAGTAACTGACAGGGTCTATCACAGTTTATCTTTGATGTGTTACTTAGTTCTAGATGGAATTTACCTAATTATCAGATAAAATCTTCATATTTTATTGAAGTTTTATTTATTATTCTTCCTATGGAAATTTAAATTCACAATAGTGGCGTAGATTTTTTCCTTGCTTTCAAATTTTCTTTCTTTTAAATTTGAGCATGGAGTTAATGGCAATGAAAATCCATTCCATAAAATGTTTGCTATATTCTTGCAAGGCATCCTTCATATTGGTTCAACTTGGAAGATCTACAGCTGTTTCCTCTCTCTTTAAGTATGGCCAATTTTCTTTCTCACATTTATTATAAATTTCTTTATTCTGGTGAATATGGATATGTTTATTCTTTCTTTTCTAGCAAACAGGAGGAAGTCTGAACCCCAAATCAAAACGCAAATTTAGTCTAAGTTCAAAATTGGGGGAACCACTAAATAAATGTGCCAAAGCATTATGATGCTTTGGGCTCCCCAGTGGCTTAGTAACAAAGAATCCACCTGCCAGTGCAGGAGACATGGGTTCGATCCCTGATCTAGAAAGATCACTCAAGCGTGGAGAAGCAAACCTGTGCACCACAACTATTGACCCTGTGCTCTAGAGGGTGGGAGCCACAAATTTTGAGCCCACGTGTTGAAACTGCTGAGGCCTGTGTGCCCCAGAGCCCATGCTCTGCAACAAGAGAAGCCACCACAGCGAGAAGGCCATATGCACCTCAACTCGAGAGTAGCCCCTGTGCAGCAGCAAAGTCCCAGCACAGCCAAAAATAAATTTATTAAAATTATTTTTTAAAAGTATTATGACGCATTAAAAATGTCGTTGCAATTTCTCTTGGTTAAGATTTCTGTATGTGTGTATATTATATATGCATATATATATATGTATTATCAGTTATATATTAAAGATCACCTTTACTGCATGTTTATCAACCTACCCACCTGTCTATTATTTTCTATCAAATTCATTTTAGCTTAGGACATATATACAGTCCATGCAGTTTTCTGGGCAGAATACTGGAGTGGGTAGCCATTCCCTTCTCCAAGAGATCTTCCCAACCCAGGGACTGAACTCAGGTCTCCTGCATCACAGGCAGATTCTTTACTATCTGAGCCACTGAGGAAGCCCTATATATACAGATTAGGTGATAATTACACCTTAGAAAATTAATTAAAATAGCTCTTTTTGTGAGATGAGACATATCTAAGGTTAACAGATATGAACCTGTGGGTTGTTTTCTGTGTTGCTATTTTCCTTTAAAGACCAAATCTGATTACCATTTGTAAATTATTTTTAAGATAGTTACTTGACTAATATCTTGGTTCATTTACCTGAGAGAGAAAGCAAAATTGAGAAGATTCATTCAAAAGCATATTGACTGCAAACTGTGGTAATGCTAGAGTTCCTAACAAACATCAACTATGTATGGTTTAGTTATACAAGTAACTAATTCCTTGGGGCATCTTAAATTTGCAGTATGTGTATACCAGTTTTTCTGAAATCGAATTGAATAAGGCATACTTTGTAACCTGCCTGCTTTGGTTACTGTTAGTTTATTCACGGCTCTTCAAGTTTTTATTCCATGGTCAGTTAGTTTTTCTGTGTTTATTAAAACACATGTTTAATCTCAAAATGACATCATATAAACCAAGGAACAGACGTCTTTCACAGACTACCCTAGTACTACTAAAACTGTGATAATTTTGTGTTTTCTTTGCCATGTATTTTAAAGTAAGTTTTGACAAGCCCTTACATTTGTTTTTCTCTTAAACTGCATATTTGTTATTTTGAAGTCAGATAGTATTGCTCATGTACTTTGGTAAGAGAGTAATTTTGGAATATTAAAGAGCAGGTGGAACGTTTAAATATTTTTGTTTTTGCATTGGGATAACTTACTTGGAAATGTAATCAGTATAAACAAATGTTTTAAGATTTTCTGGGTTCTTAATGCACAGTAGAATTCTAGTAGTTTTTTTGTGTGAATAAATGAACAATAATAATTTTAAATGTGACTATCATAATTTAGACAGAGCCTGAATTTTTAGTTTGTATTTTTTTTAAAGAGTCATACATGAGGCCTACCACTTTTATACATGTTTTAGCTGGCAGATTCTTTTCTCAAACACTGGTTCATTTGTAGTGTGAAGGTAGTGTTTTATTGAGAATAAGTTTCAATAACCCATTGATAGTAGTTGCCTCCCATACTGTGACTTGTACCCACATTCCATGTGAAAACTGATTCCTGTCACTGTTACTGAAATTATCTGCCTTTAGAATATAAGAATACCAGATATATTATTTTCAATATGTTTCGCCTGAGTCTGGCCACTGGCTAACAACAGTGGCTGTGGCGGTCATGTGGAAAGGTATGGTTTCTCTTCCACACCGTCCTCAAAAGTTGAGGGCTTGCTTTCAGTTTCTTCCCTCCCTGTCCTCTTTCCTTTCTCTTTCCTTTCCTTTCTCGATAGTATATATGAATACCATTTTATAGATCCATCATTGTTATATACACAAAAATGTCTATTTATAGTAAATACTTTATATTCATATTAATACTTTGAAACCTTTCTGATCCAAGCAATTGTGTCTCATCAAGTTTTTTCTCCTATTTATATCCATTATAGGTTTTGAAATCAATAGCATATATTGAATGTCTGTTGAATGAATGATTGGCCTGAATGTCCTTCCACGAAGTGCTCATTTATTAACTGTGTGAGGTAATGCCTAATTTGTTTTAAATTATGCTTTCAAGTTTTAAAGCATAATCTTTTCACCCAGTATTCCAAGACAGGTGGACATACATTATAGATACCATTTATATGTTTTTAGCAAACCTATAAACTCATATCTGGAATCAATAAGATTAAATTTTCTGCACTAAGAGAAATGGGCAAAGACTGAATGGAGTTGCAGAAAAATAGAATTGCTGTGTATAGACTTGAAATTGCAGTTTGAGAGAGGTGCACCCTAAGGGTAAAATGTGGTATATGCATTCCATGAGCTCACTATATGCTTACTAAATATTTACTAAATACTATGAAGCAATAAATTACATGGGTATGAAACAATTCCTAGACTTAGTTGATATATAGTTAAATAATCTGATAAATGATATAGGTATTAATAGTAAGTGCCATGAGTTCAAACACTATGGTCTGGAGGAGTGGGAGAAAAGATTCACTGAAGTAAGTGGGATCTGAGAAAAGCTGGAAGCTGATGCAACACTATATGGTTCAAGGTCCTGGGAAGCTGCTACCATCCTGTGCTGGTATCACACTGTCCCTAGACTTGGGGGCCATTGACTATGCATGGTCTTATTAGTCCAAGTCTTGGGAGCTACCTGTCTAATAAGCTTCCATACCATCAAGGGTAGTGCTTTTGTACCAGATTAATAGTTCTGATTGCCCTTCTTCCTCAAAAAGGTGAATCAATGCTGTCATATGTCATATCCCTGTTTAGCTCTATCATAACTAATAATTTGATTACAAGAATACTCCCATCTTTACAAAACAATCTCACCTTTGTACCACTCTGTCCAGCACTTAATTTGATTCTCCTACTCCCATCCTATTTCCCTTTAGAGCCCTTGTTCTTGATCAGAATACTACCCTGTATGTTCCAATTCTTCTAGGAACATTCTCTTAGATTCCTGTGTTGGTGAAAACTGCCTGTCCCTTAATAACTGTTAGCTTTAATATGGCCCTCTCAAGTAAGAGCTGCTTGTTCTTTCTCACACTGACTAAATGAGGTATAAGAAGATAAAATAAAAATTCAAATTTTAAGGCAAGATAAAAACTTGAACATAAAATTTTCTTTGCCATTTGGGCTTCCTCCCTCCCCTCCAGTGTGATTATGCATCTGCATTATGTGTTACCTAGACCTCCCCAATGGCAAAAGTACATGCTCAACCATAAGGATCACTTTTTCTCTTTCTGGCACCAGCCGTATAGCTCCTGAGATGATAACATTCCTTAAGTCCTGTAAGGGGTTGTGATGACCCAACTCACTGTGTAGGTGCATGCATGTTCTGTGAACTTTATGTGCAGTGACAATGTAGCTCTTCCCTTAGAGATAGAGGTTGGTGCAGAAAAGAGTGGTCAGAGGACCTAGGAAGATACTGCGCTGTACCTGGTAGAAGTTCTTAGACTAAACACTTATGATCTTATCAGTGTGACTAGCTGCATTACTTGTATTCTGCCTATTTTACAAGATGATCGTTTCTTGCATTACTAAATGTGTGATGGAGCCTCAGATAAAATTAATGATGACTTGACTAAAAGAAAAGCAAGTATTGTATATTAACACATATATATGGAATCTAGAAAAATGGTATTGATGAACCTAGTAGAGAATGGGCTCCTAGATACAGTGGGGGAAGGTGAGGGTGGGATGAACTGAGAAAGTAACATTGACATATATGCACCCCAATGTGTAAAATAGGTAGTGAGTGATAAGTTGCTGTATAACATAGGGAGCCCAGCCTGGCACTCTGTGCTGACCTAGAAGGGTGGGATCGGGGGACGGGGAGGGGAGGCTCAAAAAGAAGGGCCTATGTGTATAATTTGACTGATTCATATTATATGGCAGGAAATAACATAGCAATTTCCCACCAATTAAAAATTTTTTAAAAAATAATGATGATTTGAAATGATTTACTAAACATATAGTCTCATAAGATCAATCAGTCACAAAATGCCTCCCAAACCTTTTTTGAAACTAAGACTGAAAAGGCAAAGGATTATAAAATGAAGAATGTTGCCCATCATCTAGCTCTACAAAAATCAAGCCATTAGCTTCTGCAGGCACTAATGTATGATAGATACACCCTGAAAGGAATTCAAGGTGAAGGTCAATATGAGCCACTTTGTGCCCTTGGAAAACTTGCAGAACTGGCCCTCAGATACTTTGAAATTTTCAGGAGAAAATTTTATGAACCCAGTTTCTTACTCTTTCCATAATTACGAAAGCACCAAAACCTTTAGCAGCAACCGTCTGCTGAGATGTGTGCTTGAAAGCACATGCCTCCTTTGCCAAAATCTAGCATACCAGCTTCCCCACTTGCCTCATCAAAACAGTTCTCAGCTCTCTGAGGACTGTCTCCCAGGTTATAATCCTCAGGCTGACTTGAATAAAAATTTCCATTTCTTTCTCGGATTGACTGTTGATTAATTTTTCATTGACCAAGAGATTGGGTTGTTGTTTTCTTTGGTTTTTATTTCCTCTGCTAGTTCTTGATTCTTTTCTTTCCTGCAAATGCCCACTACTACTTTTGAGGCTCATGCCACTTTCGTAATATCCCTCTTCCATATTTTTTGTCATAGTTGTATATTTACTGACATATTTATATTTATTCTTTTATTCAAGAATCTAGGTTCCTTAATCCTGTGTATTTCTTTGTGACTTCAGAACCACATAAATAAATCATCCAAAATGATATAGCTTTTTGGTTCTTTGGTCTTCTCCACTTAAAATTTCTTTTTATTTCTCTTGGGCAGCCCCTTATATACTGAATCTTTTCAGAAAATATACCACTTCTGAAATCTTGGTTCTCAATGATAGAATCACCTGAATCACTATTTTTCTAGAACATTTATTCAAGTATCTCTACTGCCAAAATTCTTCAAGTGCATCAAGGTTCTACCCCCTACTAACATGTTTTAGTGGTCCACTCCAAGTTTCATTTTTTCCCCTCCTATTTGGCCTACCTTTTCTCTTCATTCTAATAACTTGGTTGCAGTTTTTCTTCAACTGCTTGGCCCTGTGTTCTTCCATTTCAATTACCTTGCAGAATTCTGCCATTTGCTTTTGTAAATGAACTTCAGTTGGAAAACTTTGGTAGGGAAAGATCACATGGCTCTGTGATCTAAAATCTCAAACTTCCACTCAGTACTGCTCATTGACTCCTGCTTATTCTTCTAGTGGGATCATGTTTCCACTTCGAGATAAGACCTGGCTATCTTCCCTCTTCAAACCACCTGTAATGGCTTCTTCACGGCCACTCTCAGTGGATCACTGTGCTGTTTCATTTCTCCCCCTTTCATTCTCACTGAAACCCACTGTTACTAGGTTTCCATACCCATTACTCTGTGCCCAGCATTCCACTGAAATCTTAGCTGGATCAACAATAACGTACCACCATCTGCATCTTGCTCAGTTTGCCACTTATCGATAATTCCTTTTTCTTCTTTTCACTCACCCTTTTCCTTTGGCTTCTGCTTCATGACTGGTGTTGATATTTTAACTTAATGGTATCGTCATTGATTCCTCTACTGGCTCCTCCTCGTCTAATAAATGCCCAGACTGACCCACCTAGATTTTCTTGGCATCTTAAACATGCTTTTTCTAAGTAATCATTTGACATAGATACGAATTCATTTTTTATTCTGATGACCTTGAAATGTTTATATTTATCCCTGAGCTTTTGACTTGCATTTCAAACTACTTATTTAAATCAAAATTGGATGTTTCATACACCTCTCAAACCCAAACTATTTTAGGAAGCAGAAATACGTGGTTTTTCCATTCTAAATCTCTTGTTTAAACTTCTCTCTTTCTTTGCCACCTTAGCAAATAAAGTCAAAATCCATCTAATTGTCTCTTCTAGAAGCAAAAGAGTAATTTGTTCTTTCTTTCTCTTGCTATGCCAATCTACCAGTATATTTTATTGATTATGTCCCCAAATTATTCTCCAAATTTGCTTACTTCTCTTCATCTCCACTTTCCTATGTCAGTTCAGATCACTATACTTTTTTTTTTTTGCCTTAAGTATAGATACTAACTTGCTTTTTTTCTTTCTTTTTTAATGTATACTATTATTCCCTTCAGATCCATTCCCTACAAAGCAGTAAAGTATGAATTGGAGTCTAATCATGCCATTTGTCTTCTTAAAATCCATCAATGATTTTTAATTATTCTAAGAATATAAAGCAGACTTCTTCCCATGACCTAGAGAATCACACATGCTCTGGTCTCTGCCTACTTTTCAAATCCATTGCAAGCCACTCTCCGGATAATTCACAATGTTATTGATACTGTAATCTTTTCAAAATTTAATTAGCCCATCAAGGTTTTTCCCATCCATATTAATTTGTAATCACTATGAAACCTTGCTGCATCACTACGAAACTCTTTTTTCAGGCTTCAATTTTAACACCACAAAGGTTACATCTTTGTCTTTCTCATTCCCTGTTAACTTCCCAGCTCCTAGAATGGTGCCTGTGACACAGTAGGTATTCAGTATGCATTTACTAAGTTAAATACATGAATAGATTCATCCCTAAAGGTTTAACTGGAAATTCCTCTCCTCAGATGGGCCTTTGCTAATACTGTTTCTGAGACAGCTCTTACCCCAGATTAAATTACATTTGATCTGTCCCTTATCACTTTAATAGTATTCCTCAGCATTTTAATTTTCTTCAAAGCATTGTTTTAATCTGCAATTATCTTGCTTATTTATTTACTTGCTTGATTATTATCTGTGTCCTCCAGTAGAATATAAAATCAGTAAGTGCATTTTCTAGCTTACTTATCACTGAAACTTTAGGGCCCAGCATGATATCTGCACACAATAAATCTGCACAGAAACCCCAATAAATACTATGAAACAAACTAATGAATAAAAGGGGTTGATATTGATATTTAATAAGATTGATATGAATAAGAGGGGTTGATATTGAACAATACTGAATCTGCCTGCTGTGTGGGAGATCCATGTTCGATCCCTGGGTCAGGAAGATCCCCTGGAAAAGGGATCTCCAGTACTCTTGCCTGGAGAATCCCATGGACAGAGGAGCCTGGTGGGCTTCAGTCTATGGGGTCGAGAAGAGTTGGACATGACTGAGCAACTTTCAGTGCCCAGCGTGTTATCTGCACACAATAAATCCATACAAAAGCCCCCAGTAAACATTACGAAACAAACTAACGAATATGTAAAGAAACAAAAAGAGCAGTGCAGAAAGATTCCTGAGGAAAAGATGAAAGAAACTGACTGAAGGCAGACTATGGTAAACAAGTGAAAGTAAATGTAAAGACTGTGGCTTACTCCCATTAAGATTACTTATAAAAATGCCAAATTACACAGGTTCTTTTGTAAACTCACCCAGAGAGTACAATTTGTTCTTCCCCTTTATTTTCCTCCTTTTTCTGAGCCAATTTCTTACCCATGACAAATGTTCTCTCAACTTCTAGTCATGGTGGAAATATTTTTTTCCAGCCTTTGATGTGGAAATTTTTCAGTGGTTTTGGAAATTTAAATAGATTAGTCAGACGTAGTTTTTTTTTTTTTTCCTTTGCTAAACCAGGAACATTCCTTCTCAGATAGGATTTTATCTGGATGTTTAGTAATCCCACCTTTTGTACATGCCTGAACTTAACTCATAGCTATCTCAGTGCTGTATTATGGTTGTCAAATTTTTCTACAAAAATATTGTCGACTGTGGTTTTGAGTTTTTAATTTAAAATATCCGTTCATCAAAAAGTGCACAAAATGTGAGTGTAGAGCTCCATCTTCTCGATCAAGAAATAAAAAGTTGCCAGTAGCACAAAAGACCTACATCTTAGCGCACTCCCAATGTCTATCATTTCTCTCCTCCACTATAGTTTGGTTTGATTTAAAATTCATAATTAATATAAATAGAATTATAAAATATATATTTTTGTGCCTGGTTTATTTCATACAACATTATGCCTCGAAGATTCATTCATGCTGTTATGAGTAGCAGTATTTTATTCTTTGCTATTGCTAATTTTTGTTACACTGGATACATTATCACAATTTATCTATCCATTTCATTATTGATGGCAATTGGCCTTGTTTCCAGTTTTTGGCTCTTACAAATTATGCTGAGATTTCTTCCACATGTTTCTTGAGATACATGTGTAAGCATTTCTCTAGGGGATATCTTGGTATTAGGATTGCTATCTTATAGGGTATATATATATTCAATTTTAGAGAATACTATTTAATAGATTTCCAAATTCTTGACAAGAGTTGAACACTAACCAACAGAATATGAGAATTCCAGTTGTTTCATGTTCTTTTCCATTTAATTTCAGCCATTCTAGTGGGTATGCAGTAGCATGTAGTTATGCTTTAATTTTCCTGATGACTAGTTCTGTACCACACTTTTTCATCGATTTATTGGTCATTTGGATATGTCTCTTGTCCATTTTTCTTTTGGGTTGTGTATTTTTCTGTTATGATTTTTCTAAGTATGTTTTATTTATCCTGCTTATATGCTCCTTCTCAGTCATATATATAGCAATATTTTGCTCATTTTTTGGAATTGTTTTTAACTTTCCTAATGCTATCTTTTGATGAACACAATTTTTACATAGTAAGGTGGTTTAATGATCATTCTCCCTTATTCTTAGAACTTTTTGCTTCTTGTGTAAGAAATGAGCTACCTGGCTCAAGGTTGTAATATATGACTTTGTATTACCTTATCAAACTGTATAACTCTTTTCTTGTGTAGATCTATTCTCTATCTAGAATTGTTGTTTATGTGAGAGATATGGCAAAATTCACTTTTTTACCCATGCCTCCCACATCCATATTCATGTTTTACCCATACCTCATGGATGGTGGGTATCCAATTAAACTAGCCCCATTTATGGAAAAGTCCATCCTTTACTCACTGTGTTTTAGAGCTAATTTGGCATAAACCAGGTGAGTATATTTATAGTCTCTCTGTGCCGTTATGTTGGTCTATTTTTCTATCCTTATGATGACAAAACACTTCCTTAATTATTTCAACTTTACAATGTTTTGATTTTGGTAAAACAAGTCCCACCTTATTTTTCTTCAAGAGTGCTTTGGCTCTTTTCTTTCTTTCTTTTTTTTTGAGACTTGTTTTTTTAGAGAAGCTTTAGGTTTTCAAAGAAATTGAGAGGAAAATACTGACATCCTTCATATATTCCTTACCCCTACACATGCATAGCCTTTCCCATTATCAACATTACCCAGCAGAAAGGTACTTTTTTGTTTGTTTGTTTATTTTACTAAGGATGAACTTAAAGTGACTCACCATGATCATCCCAAGTCCATTATTTACCTTATTCACTTTTGGTGTTGTACATTCCATGAGATCTAGGCAAATGTATAATGACATATAATCATCATTATTATATCACTCAAAGCATTTTCACTGCCTTAAAAATTCTCTGTGTTCTGCCTATTCACCTCTCCCTTCCCTTTCCCCACCTAGTAGCAACTGATCTTTTCATTGTCTCCACAGTTTTGCTTTTCAAGAATATGATATAGTTGAAATCTTTCAGTATGCAGCCTTCTCAGATTGGCTTCTTTAGCTTGGTAGTGATCATTTAACATTTTTCTGTGTCTTTTTATGGCTTGTGACAGATTATTTCTTTTCAACACTAAATAATATTCTATTAAATAAATATTCAAACTTTATTTATTCATTCACCTGTTGAAGGAGGTTGCTTTTAGGTTTTGCAGTTGTGAATAAAGCTGCTATAAACATCCACGTACAGGTTTAGGCATGGACACAAAGTTTTTCACTCTTTCCAATAAATACTGAGGACAATGATGACTGAATTGTATGGAAAGAGTGTGTTTTGTAAGAAACGATCAAACTCCTCCAAAATGGCTGTATCATTTTGCAATCCCACTGGGAATCCATAGAGCTACTGTTGTCTACCTTCTCACCATCGTTTGGTGTTGTCTGTGTTCTGGATTTTGGTCATTCTAATTTGTGTGTAGTGATATCTTGTTTTAATTTGCTTTACTGTAGTGAAGTGTGGTGTGAAGTATCTTTCTTATGCTTATTTGCCATCTGTATATCTTCTTTGGTGAGATGTCTGTTGAGGTCTTTGGCCCATTTTTTTACTTGAGTTGTTTGAACTTTGATTGTTCTTAACCTTTTGTGTTTTCATACACATTTTTGAATCAGCTTGTCTAGCGCCACAAAAGAAAACAAAGAACCTGTTGAGATTCTGATTGGGACTGCACTGATTTCACAAATCAATTTGGGGAAGTTTGCTCCTTTATCATATTGAGTCCTCCAATATATTATCACAGCATTTCATTTTTGTAGGTCTTTTGAAATTACATGCAAGATTTATAGTTTTCTATGTGGAAATGTTGCACATGTTTTGTACATTTATTTTGAGTATTGATATTCTGTGCTATGTATATTTACATATATTAAAAATTATGTTAAAAATCCCTTTTTTGAAAGCACAATGGTAGGCAACAGACAGACTATGTAGAATAAAGGTAATACTGAACATTTTAAAGGTAAAATTCTTATAGTTTTTAATGTTAATTGTGAATCAGTCATTTATTCATTCAAACTTTAATGAATGCTTACCACTTACCAGATTCCATGAGATTCATAAGGGACATGAAATGGTCCAAATACAATGCAATAATTCTATAAAAGAGGCATGTATACAGAACTATATATACATATACACATGGGCATATATATATAATACATACATATTATATATCATATAACATTATATATATGCACATATAATATATATTGCATATTATAGAATATATATGAATTATATGCATATATAAGTATATGTATACATTATATACATATTTTATAAATATATTTATAATACACTTATATAAATATATTTATATATAATTTTAAAATTTATGAATTCTTTTTTCATGTTTATCATCTAATTGAATCCCTTTGGCAATCTTGTGAATTTAGTCTTGTTAATTATTGTGGTAGGAATAGGAACTCATACAGGTCCCACAGATTATAATTATGGGGCTGGTACTCAGACTCAGGTCCTGGACTCTGAAGGAGGAGCTCATCCCCCTGTATCACAAACTTTCCCTGGCACTGAAGTTCTACCAACTTATAAGGTACAGGGTTCCCGGGGGAAACATTCTGATCAATAGAGTCAATGTTGAGATCATCATGCATTCTCCTGGAATGTAAACTCCCTGAGAGCACACGCATAGTAAATGACATGGCAAGAGAATGGTCTGCACAAATAAAATAATTACAGACATCTGTTTGATCTTTAATGGAAAGTTTGCTTTTCTAAGTTGTTTTTCTCCAGCTTCCAAGCTAGGGTCTGAGTCACCCCACAATAAAGTAGTTGAAAGAACGTTTTAGCTCAGACTTAAAGATCCTAAAAGTAACCATAACAATTTTGAAAGAAAAAAGTGAATCATTTTTAGATATCAGTTTATTCAAGTCATTTGCTGTAACTCCTTTGTAATATATGATTAGCTGGCTTATCAACTCATCTGACCCTCAATAGATTTGAGAAACTTATAAAAATATGTAATTTAATTTGAAAGGAATATAGGGCTGTATCCTAGTACTCACCCACTAGTACTTTGTCAAAACCTTGGGTATGTGAGTTACTCTGTTTCAAATTAATGGAGTAATTTTAGATATAAGTCTTCCCTGGTGGCTCAGTGATAAAGAACCCGACTGCCAACACAGGAGACATGGGTTCGATCCTGGGTTGGGAAGATCTCCTGGAGAAGGAAATGGCAACCCACTCCAATATTCTTACCTGGAAAATCCGCTGGACAGAGGAGCCTGGTGGCTATAGTCCATGGGATCACAAAAGAGTCGGACACAGCTTAGCAACTAAACAACAGCAATAACTTTAGACATAATTTACTTAATATCTTCTGTTAGTTCCATATGACAACAGTAATTATAAATTGAATTTAGAATTTTAATTAATTTACAAATTATTATAGAATCATAGAAATGGATTATTTTTCATGTGTAAGTTTTCTATTCTGTTTCCCAGGGCCGTTTATTTCTGTCCCAGTGGTACCAGACTACCCTGATCATTATCATTATAACTTTGTGCACTTCTAGGAATTGAGGACTTCCCCGGTGGTCCAGTGGTCTCACTCTAGGGGCATGGGTTTGATTTCTGGTCTGGGAGCTGGTTCTGCATGCTGTGCAGTGTGACCTTCCTCTCTCTGCCCCCCGCCAAAAAGAAAAATAATTCAGGTAAAATGAACATAACATGAAATTAATCATTTTAGGACATACAAGTTACCCACATTTAGTCCATTCTCAATGTTGTGTAATCACTACCTCTACCTAGCTCCAAAACATTTTCATCATTCCAAAAGAAAATCCCATATGTATTTAATAGTTCAGTCCTAGCACCCATCTCCCTAGACCCTGGAACCATCAATTCGCTTTCTGCCTCTGTGGATTTACCTATTCTGTATATTTCATGTATATGGAATCATATAACAGGTGGCCTTCCGTGTCTGGCTCATTTCATTTAGCTGTTTAAATGGAGCTGTTTTTAAGGTTCATCCCTATTGTAGAATGTGTCAGTGCTTGTTTCACTCTATGGCTGTATCGCATTTGTTTGTTCACTCATCAGCTGATGGACGTGTGGATTATTTCCACCTTTTGGCTACTGTGAAGTGCTGCTATGAATAGAATGCTCTTTAAAGATTACTTATTTTTTTAATCTCCCACCTACTGCACTATTACCAACACTGGTCAAGTATATGCAATATGAGTCCAATGGGTTCTTTTTTCATTCTTTAGCTGTTAAGTCTCATGAGGGTACCTCATAAAAGAAGCTATTCCAGTATTGTTGTTGAGTCACTAAGTCGTGTCTGACCCTCTTGTGACCCCACGGACTGTAGCCAGTCATTTCCTTCTCTAGGGGTTCTTCAAGATCCAGGGGTCGAACCCAAGTCTTCCGAATTGGCAGGTGGATTCTTTACCACTGAGCCACTAGGGAAGTCCTAAAACACAGAACCGTAGTGTAAGGACAGGGACTTAAACCCTGAATCCTCACATTAAAAGTCTGATGCTCTACCAACTGAGCTACACAGGCTCTATTCCAGTTTTAGTCAACAGTAATTATTGGATAATTCTCTGTATCTAGCCAAATATTTGTGTTTTCTAATTCTATTAAAATCACTGTAAAATATACATGCATATAAATCACTCAAAGAAGAAACTGAAAAAGCATACTTTGTTGCATGTATTTAGAAAACAACCGATTTATCTAATATTTTAGTATTTTAACTCCTTTTTGCTTTAATGAGAAATCTTTTATGTGTGCGGCTCAGAGCACACAGCACTGTGAACCTTGATTTCATTCACTTGGTAATTCCTAGAGACTTCTTCTCAGACTATTCCCTGCTTCCACAGGGATTTTTTATTTTTGATTTTTTACAAGAATTTTTGAAAGCTCTCTTTTTACTTAGAGCTGAGAATTCTGAAGTATCTTCTTAAGGATTCAGATTTGTTTGTGTGGAAAATGAGGGGGGCAGGAAGAGGGAATCAATTCTCATAATATTGCAAAAGGGCTACTGTTTAATGCTCTTCTTCTCTAAAAATAAATGCAAACTCCCATACTTGCAGCTTTTCCCCCCTTTAACCTTGAATGCATCACATTCCATCAGTCACTGATTGACATTATTTATCATCCTAGAACACTTTATAACAACACTTATATCTGAGCCACTTCCCCTAATAAGGGCTTTAGATGGACATGGACATGTAATAAATCTAAGCTTTATTCTCAGGTGAATTTACATTTTCTTGGCTTTAGATAAGCAATAATTGAAGGGCAAAGCTGTCTCTTCTTTCTCTCTTTGGATATTAATGCCCATATAAGTGTCTCTTTGCCATCTCTGTGCTATTGACAGTGTCATTAGCTCACTCTCAACAGGGGCAAAGCATTTTATACATGGAGCAGAGATGCTTTTATACTGCTTGATGAGTTTTCTGGGATTTTAAACACTGCCAGTTTTATTAAAGGTGGATGCCTACAGTGTGTATGACCATTAATTGCAGTTGGTTCAAAGCAACCATTGTGAGAAGCTTGTTTTTTAAAGAATAACTATATTTTCTTTTACTAAACTTCATTATGGAGGGTTCTTGCTTTATCATCATTACTTTTCTAGGGTTGTCTACTTTTGCAGTCTGGCCAAACAAAAGATAAGCTCCAAGTTGTATGCAAATATCCAACAGGCACTGCTAAAATTATTGGCAAGATAGCCTTTTGGAAAATAGTGCTTTCTATTACAAGCTGTTTGTGTACCCCAAATTCATGTTGAAACCCTTCCCTCTCTCATGTCATGGTATTAGGAGGTAGGGCCTTATGGAGGCAATTAGGGTTAGATGAGAACACGAGGATAGAGCCCTTATGAATGGCATTAACACCCTTGTACGAGAGTTTGCTCGCTTTCTCTGCTCCACCATGAGGATACCAGGAGAAGATGGCGGTCTACAGCCCAGAAGACGGCTCCCATGGCAACCTGAGCCTGCTGGCTCCCTGATCCCAGACTTTCAGCCTCCAGGACTGCAAGAAATAAACTTGTAATGTTCATAAGTCACTCCATGTATCATACGTTTGTTATAGCAACCTGAATGGACTAAGACTTTGCTTTCCACTTAGAGCCTCTTATTTCATTATTGTTGTTAAAACAAAAGGAATGTTCCTAATAAGCTGTTTAGTGCATTTTAAAGAACAGAATTGTTTATCTATTTCCTCTGATATTTGAAATTGCCTTATCTCTTCTTTGGTCAACAAAAATCAAGTCCGTGTTCTGTGGCCCGAGTGTAGGTGTGGTGTATATCTCCAGTGCTGTGCATGGGATAGCGGTCTGAACATGATGCAGGGTTTTAGAAAGAGCGATGCATGAGTCCCTTCCATCCTCATGCTGCAGATGTAAAATGAGATGGAGTGACTTGCCCGAGGTCATGAATATATTCAATGACAATATTGGCAGAAGCATGATATCTGCATATCCCAAGTGTTTTTTTTTCCACACAGTGTCTTTGGTGTGAAGCTATAAAGAATTATACGGGGCATGGCAGGGGCAGATGACATCAATCTTGAAGTGATTCTCCACTTATGTGACAGTTGACTCTATCAAGAAATAAAGAGTGGTACTTGTTTTACTGTTAAAAATTGTGTAAATTTGAACTTTTAAAATAGTCTAGTTTTTTATAATCAAGTCCTTCTACCTAATATTGTAGAAGAGAAAGGTGAAAATGTACAGTAACTTATAAAATAAGCAATGATAGCAATTTGATAAGTAGATTTTGTATTTCATCTAAGCATTGCTCCTATAGATAATATGTAACAACGAGAAGAGTGGAAAAAACCATCTGGGCTGAAAACTGTAAAGAAAGGCACTTAGTTTAAAGCTTGTATTAAATGAAAATATTTGTACTAGAAGAGTTTGATTTTTGCATGCATGGTGACAGGCAATTAATTTCTTGGTTATTCTAACTCATGTATTTTTCTTTTTATTTGAAGCTAAACATCTGGCATTTGAAATAACTCATTAAAATGCAACTTATAGATAAACCTACTTAGAATTCAGTAAACTAAACTGAGGGCATTGGGTAAATAGAGTTATGAAAAAATCTGTTTGTAAACACCATGATGTCTTTCATGATGCTTGCCCATTTGACCTGCCCTCAACTGTCTTCCTACTTCTAATGCATCTCTCAGGGGACCTCTTTTCAAGCAGTCATTTAATGAGGAGTTACTATGTGCCAGGTTATCATACCAGGTGATTTACACAGATTATTGTATTTAGTTTTCAAAACTACCCTGTGAGTGAAGGCTAACTGGAGCTGCTATGAAGCCTTTTATGATGTAGAACCCATTCTGAACTGACAACTCAAACCCAGTGTACTTTGTTCCAGAATCCAGAAGAGACCCAGCAAGCAGTGTGCCTCTCTCTTTATGGTAAGTGATAGAAGATATAGCTAGTTTCTGTCACTTTCTAAGTAATATCCTGACATTGCCTAGTCATAGACCCCTGAAACTTCTCTAGTTTATCTTCCACCCTCTGGTGTGCATGGATCTTATTAAGGCATCTAGGTTTCTTTATTTCTAATCCAAAAATTCATTTAGTACATGTGGATTGTCAATATAATAAACAATCCAGTATAACATTCCACAGCATATAAAGACTGTAGGGACTATGTGATGAGAGAGGGCTGAAAACAAAATGGTAAAGATATGCTTTGTCTCTGAAAAGCCAACTGCTTCTAATTATCTTTGTTAGATTTTCAAAATAATAGGTTAAGTCAATAACTTTATACCAACTACTGGGGACCACAGTGATTTTTCCTTATCCAGAACTGCAAAATTAAGTTTGTGATAAGGCTCAATCTTCTCCAAGACTTATTAAGCTTTGCACCAGCCAACTAGGCTATTAAATAGACATATGGTATGAATCAACTTCTCTGCATTTAAAAAATCTTTTATTATGGATTTAATGTTTTCAGCTCACTAAGGCAGTGTATCACTTTTAGATTACAATAAAGTTGTCCTGGCCAGTTCTTTTTTTTCTTAATGTCCAAAGATGTGTGTTTTACAATTACATGTTGGAGGAAACTGGTGCCAACCAAGTGGTATGCAGTGGAGAAGCTTTTGCTCTGTTTTGTTCGGTTTTGTGCTTCTAGGTGGGTTTTTGAGCTAATAGATTTTGAAATACCAAAATTATATATGTGGAATCTAATGAACAGCTATTTTTGAGTCATAAATAAGCTGTAAGTAGTAAACTGAGATTCCAAATACTTTAAGACACAATAAAGCAATACCTCTTCAATTGTCCATTTCAGAGAAAGCCCCTCACCAATTAAATGTTGTTTGCCTCACACTGAACTCTAAATAGTGCAGGGGAATTGACATTCCAGAAGAAAGATACTCTGAAGACTAGCAAGAATCCTCATTCTTTTCTAAATTTATATAGGCTAGAGTTTAATAGCTAAATGAAAGTTTAAAGAAAACTTATTAAAACTTAGAACATATATTTTCTCTTACGTTGGTTAAGGGACTTTGGACTGTGAAAGAATAAAGAAAATAAATAATGAAATCACCCATGATAAAACATCTGGTTGAATTTTGCTAGTTCTTTATATTTTAAACATTTCAGCTTTCCTTATTTGAATAAATAATGCTTATGTGGGATAATTGTTATCGTTGATAATGCTTATCTTTCAAAAGAGAGCATTGCATTGTTTGTGGGATCTAAATAATGTGAGAAATTGTTTTTTTCAATTCAGTTTACTTGCTTAAACTTTTTGGTGAACATTGCATACTCTAGCAGAAATGGTGTGGTTTAGAAAGTTGATATTCTAGTTCTCAGTGATTCAAACTCTGTACTCAGTCAAACCCAGGGTGACAGTGTCTGTTGGAACATAGAACCTCTTGTCCAATAAGTGCATCCCTTAAAGAAAGGAATTTGGGCAAAGTCTGGCAGAACTGTAAATAAAACACAGCGTTTAGTTACAACAGGATGGGCTCCCACAAGAATTAAATGAATGCTTGTCCCCCAGGGGAAACTGCAACTACTAAAGACAAAATTTAGGGCTGTTTTTAAGCAAAGAAGAATAATCTTGTTTGATTTTATTACATACAGATTTTGCTTTTGCAAAATGTGGAACAGATGGAAAAATTCAATTACCATCATAGTTGTTTTTACATATCTATTCAATTTGAAAGATAAATATAAAGATGAAGATAATTTCCAAATTACTGTTAATTTATGTGTTTTAGTGAAGATCAGCTGGCATATTATTCCTTAGATAATGAAGCATTTTAAAAGAATTTTTTATTATGGCAAATTTTAATTGCATAAAAATTAGAACAGTATAATGAAATCCCATTACTTATCATTAAGCTTTAACAATCTTGAGCAAAGAATTAATATTTTCTTAACATAATTTCAGAAAATTTGAGAACTGTGAGGTCTACAAGGTATCAGCCCAACAGTATGACGGTGTTTTGCAGACGTGGCTGTTGAGAGCTAAAGGAGTTGAGTGAAAGCCATGTAAAGGGCTTAGATCCATTCCTGGAAAGTGGTAGGTCACCACTGCTATTGGTGGTAGGGAAATTTCAGCTTTGGTGAAAAATCTGTCAGAAGTAGAAGAACTTAGGGAAATAGATCATAAGCACAGATGTCTAAACCCCCAAAGGAAGGCGGAAACATCAACAGTTGGACCCACCAGCTCTCAGAGAGGAGTGACTTGAAATGGCCTCTGTGCAGCCAAATCCCCAGGTCCAGTAGTTGTATAAGCTGGACATCCCAGCAGGCTGACCCTGAGGACTGGGCACTGCTCTGGTCTGTCCTAGGAGCCAGCTCCTCTGTGCTGGAATTAAGGGTAGAGAAGAGCTGATACACTGAGAGACCAATACAAAGGGGAAAGGAAAGAGAGGCAGAAGCTAAGATCAGAATCAGAGATCAGTTTTGATTTCTCTCCTCCTTGTTTTTAAAAATGCTATCTAAAAGAATTTTGGGCTTTTATGATTACCTCCTTGTTTATGCATGAGATTTTTTATGTAAATGTCAGGTGGTATGCAACTTCTTGTAAGTTAGAGACATTTGGAAGCCAATACCATGCTTGTGTAGAATTTTCACTGAGATTTTTAATCTAGGGCAGGGCCTAAAGTTCCTAAATAGGGCTGGCCCAAAACTCTGACATGCATGTGCCAGTCTACTTTGAATCCAAGGTGCTAGGATTGTTTATGGACCAACTTCCTCTGAAGATAAAATGAGACAAGTTAAATTCTCATGTGTCTTTTATAGGGACCTCCAGCCTTTAAAATATTACTTTTCTCTCTAAAAATGCTCATTAGGTAATAATCTCTTAGGCATGTCTTCAGATTTCCTTTTTCAAATTATAAAATACTGGATAATTTTTATAATTTCACATATGAAAACATAATATTCTAAAAATAATATCACCCTATAAAACAAAATACTTAAAATCTGGCCAAATATTTTGCTTATTTCTTCTATTTAAACACAAGTGTTTTATAAAATCTCAAATCCTGTTGTGGTCCCTGTGTATTCATAAAGAATGTTTAATTTAGGCTACTATTTAGTTAATTGGTAGGAAACATCTTACTATTAATACAGTTTGTTGTTTTAGAAACTCACACCAGCATATTAGCAACATATAATTCAAAACTGAGTGTTTTGTTGTTGTTGTTCAGTTGCCCAGTTGTGTCTGACTCTGCGACCCCATGGACTGCAGCCCGCCAGGCCTCCCTGTCCTTCACCATCTCCTGAAGTTTGTCCAAGTTCATGTCCATTGCATCAGTGATGCCATCCAGCCATCTCATCCTCTGATGCCTTCTTCTCCTTCTGCTCTCAATCTTCCCAGCATCAGGGACTTTTCCAATGAGTTGGCTGTTCGCATTAGATGACCAAAATACTGGCGCTTCAGCTTCAGCTTCAGCATCAGTCCTCCCAACAAGTTGTCAGGGTTGAATTCCCTTAAGATTGACTGGTTTGATCTCCTTGCAGTTCAAGGGACTCTCAGGAATCTTCCCCAACACCACAGTTAGAAGGCATCATTCTTTGGCACTCCGCCTTCTTTACAGTCCAGCTCTCTCACCCATGCGTGACCACTGGGAAGACCACAGTCTTGACTATACAGACCTATCAGCAGGGTAATGTCTCTGCTTTTCAACATACTGTCCAGGTTTGTCATAGCTCTGCTACCAAGAAGCAGTTGTCTTCTGATTTCATGGCTGCATTCACCATCTGCAGAAATTTTGGAGCTCAAGGATAGGAAACTTGTCACTACTTCCACCTTTCCCCCTTCTATATGCCATGAAGTAATAGGGCCGTATGCCATGATCTTAGTCTTGTTAATATTTGCCTTTAGGCTGACTCTTTTACTCTCCTCCTTCACCCTCATCAAGAGGCTCTTTTAGTTCCTCTTTGCTTTCTGCTTTTAGAGTGGTATCATCTGCATGTCTGAGGTTGTTGATTTCTCCCGCCTGTTTTGATTCCAGCTTGTAACTCATCCAGCCTGGCATTTCTCATGATATGCTCAGTGTACAGATTAAGCAAACAGAATGGCAGCAGACAACCCTGTCAGACTCCTTTCTCAGTCCTGAACCAATCAGTTGTTCCATACATGGTTCTAACTGTTGCTTCTTGATACACATACAGGTTTCTCAGGAGCCAGTTTAGGAGTAGTTCAAATCAGACAACAGAAGTTTTATGAGAGTCAAAGTATCTAAAATGAAACTTGAACACTTACCAAAAACCAAAAGTTTATCTTTGTTTCTTTTTTATAGTTCAGCAGTTCAAAAAATATGTGAAGCAATCAGCAAACATTTGCATAGTTTTCTGGCACAGTTTTTCTAATTGGTCCACTCTAATTGGAGAATAACATTAGGGAATGGCTTACAAGGTGTTATATTTGGCTGAAGACAACACAAGGATCAGGGGACATGGATTCCATCAGTGTGATTTAGCTGTATGTGACATCTGATGAGGAAGTCATGGAGAAATACAAATGGGTGTGGAGACAGTAAGAGAAAAAGGTCAAAGATACGAAGTGCATGTCTGTTCACTTAATTTGCACTTGAGCCTTTGCCTGATTTTATTTGGATAGAATATTTCCATGATTTCCTCTGTTCCTTGATCTGCTATTCAACAACCCTTATAATCTAGACATTGATTCTAATGCCTGTATGAACTTATTCTCCAAGTTTAAGTCCTTTACTATTTTTCCTAAGCTGAGGGGAAACTGACAAACTACACAATCACACTCAAAAACTTGACTTTGTATTCTTTTGATCCAATATCTCCACTTTTCTTACTCAACCTCATACCAAGAGGGATTTAAAATTTCATGTCAATGTATGGCAAAACCAACACAATAAAGTAAAGAAAATTTAAAATAAATAAATAAATAAGGTTTCCTTCTGCTAATGAAGCTTTCCTTAGTAAGCACTAGTGTTGAGGACAGAAAGCAAATTGCATCACCATTTCTGTTTATTTTGCTGCTCTGTTTGCAATGCAGGATGCTTATTCCTTTAGGTACAGTAGACAAAAAAGGGAAAGGTAGTTCCAGCTGTGGAAAACAGATAATCTGAGCTTTTCTTGGACTAGAGACTGATGAATGAATTAATATAAATGTATCTGAATATTTATGAACATTCTATATTCTAGATTTTGACAGACAGTTTGATTTCTTAACTCTTAAATCTTGCTTAACTCTTTCCAAGTGACTGAGTAACCACTTGATGTATGAGAACTTTTAAAGAAAAGGGGAGTAGGAAGAGACTCAGAGTACCTTTTCTAAAAATTCACACTGTATGCCACCTTCATATATTTTTCTCAACTTTATCCCCAATCCAGGTTAAAAATATTCATCAGTCATTTCTACTTTTATCAAGTTAAACTCTGATGAACTGCATGCCATTGATTAAAGAGTAATACACTAAAATGCTATAATGTTGGATTGAATATCATTTAAAAATATCTTGATTACTTAAAAACTCAGCTCTTCAAATATGCAGAACAAAACTGCTGTATTTTTACATTGATAAATTTTGAAATGTGTCATATTAGAAAGAAACTAATAGTCTTGGAAAGTATATCATTAGTATCTATGTCTGTCTGCCTCTAACTTGCTTACTCTATTTGTATTTGTGTAAATATGTCTGCTGCTGCTGCTGCTGCTAAGTCGCTTCAGTGGTGTCCAACTCTGTGCAACCCCATAGACGGCAGCCCACCAGGCTCCTCTCTTCCTGGGATTCTCCAGGCAAGAATACTGGAGTGGGTTACCATTTCCTTCTCCAATGCATGAAAGTGAAAAGTGAAAGAAGTCGCTCAGTCGTGTCCGACTCTTCATCACCCCATGGACTCTAGCCTTCCAGGCTCCTCTGTCCACGGGATTTTCCAGGCAACAGTACTGAAGTGGGTTGCCATTTCCTTCTCTAAGGTAAATATGTATAAGAATGTCTATAATATATACTAAGTATGTCTTGATAATATAAATATATCAAGAAAATGTAAAGATTAGTTTATGATGTAAAAACACAATGTAGCAAATATTTGAAGTATGTTTTAACATATGTGTGAATTCATTGAACCCAGACGTGAGAAGGATTTCTCAGTAAAGTAGAGTCAGTTCTGGTCTTTCTTTGTCTAATAAATAAAATGTAATGTTTCAGAGTAAGGAACACCTCCAAACTCATTCTATGAGGTCACCATCACTCTGATACCAAAACAAGACAAAGACAACACACAAAAAGAAAACTACAAGCCAGTATCACTGATGAACATAGATGCAAAAATCCTTAGCAAAACTTTAGCAAACAGAGTTCAGCAACACATCAAAAAGCTTGTACACCATGATCAAGTTGGGTTTATTCCAGGGATGCAAGGATTCTTCAGTATACACAAATAAGTCAATGTGATACACCATATTAACAAATTAAAAGATAAAAACCATATGGTCATCTCAGTAGATGCAGAAAAAGCCTTTGACAAAATTCAGCACCCATATATGATTAAAACTTCAAAAAATGGGCATAGCAGGAACCTACCTCAACATAGTAAAGGCCATATATAAGCTTACAGCAAACATTATTCTCAATGCTGAAAACCTGAAAGCATTCCCCCTAAGACTGGGAACAAGGCAAGGGTGTCCACTTTCCCCAGTGTTATTGAACATAGTTCTGGGAGTCCTAGCTACAGCAATCAGAGAAGAAAAAGAAATAAAAGGAATGCAGATTGGAAAAGAAGTAAAGCTCTCACTGTTTGCAGATGACATGATACTGTACATAGAAAACCCTGAAGATGCAGGATACAAAATCAATGTGCAGAAACCACTTGCATTACTATATATTAACAGTGAAAAGTCAGAAAGAGAAATTAATGAATCAGTCCTATTCATCATCACAACAAAAAGAATTAAGTATCTAGAAATAAACTTACCTAAAGAGACAAAAGAACTGTACACAGAAAATTATAAGACACTAATGAAAGAAATCAAAGATTATATAAACAGATTGGGAGGTAGTCCATGTTCTTGGGTAGGAAGAAACAATACTGTGAAAATGATTATACTACCAAATACAATCTACAGGTTCAGTGTTGTCCCTGTCAAATTAGCAATGGCATTTTTCATAGAACAAAAAATTTCAAAATTCATATGGAAACATAAGAGACCCTGAATAGCCAAAGCAGTCTTGAGAAAGAAGAATGGTCTTGGGAAAACTGGACAGCTAGATGTAAAAGAATGAAATTAGAACACTTCCTAACACCATGCGCAAAGATAAACTCAAAATGGATTAAAGACCTAAATGTAAGACCAGAAACTATAAAACTCTTAGAGGAAAACCTAGACAGAACACTCAATGACATAAATCAAAGCAAGATCTTCTATGACCCACCTCCTAGAGTAACAAAGATAAAACAAAAGTAAGTAAATGGGACCTGATTAAAGTTAAAAGCTTTTGCACAGCAAAGAAAATTATAAGCAAAGTAAAAAGACAACTCTCAAAATGAAAGAATGTAATAGCAAATGAAACAACTGACAAAGGATTAATTTCCAAAGTATATAAGTAGCTCATACAACTCAATGCCAGAAAAATAACCCAATCAAAAAGTGGGAAAAACAGACATTTCTTCAAAGAAGACATTCAGATGGCTAAGAAACACATGAAAAGATGCTCAACATCCCTCATTATTAGAGAAATGCAAGTCAAATCTACAATGAGATATCAGCTCACACCAGTCAGAATGGCCCGCATCAAAAAGCCTATAAAGAATTATTGCTGGAGAGGGTGTGGAGAAAAGCTCTTGCACTGTTGGTGGGACTGTAAATTGATACAGCCACTATGGAAGATGGTATGGAGATTCCTTAAAATAGGAATAAAAGCACCATATGACCCAGCAATCCTGTTCCTAGGCATATACCTGAGGAAAACAAAATTGAGAGACACACATATCCCATTATTCATTTCAGCACTGTTTACAATAGCTAGTACATGGAAGCAAACTAGATGTCCATCGACAGATGAATGGATTAAGTGGTTGTGGTACATATATACAATGGAATACTACTCAGCCATAAAAAGGAGCACATTCAAGTCAGTTCTACTGAGGTGGATAAACCTAGAACTATTATACAGAGTGAAGTAAATCAAAAGAGAAGGATAAATATTGTATTTGATTGCATATATACAGAATCTAGAAAAATGGTACAGAAGAATTTATTTACAGGGCAGCAGTGCAGAAACAGACATAGAGAATAGACTTTATGGACATGGGGAGAAGGGAGGAGAGGGTGAGATGTATGGAAAAAGTAACATGGGAACTTCCATTACCATATATAAAATAGATAGCCAAAGGGAATTTGCTGCATGGCTCAGGAAACTCAAACAGTGGCTCTGTATCAAACTAGAGGGGAGGCATGGGGAGGGAGACGGGAGGGAGGTTCAAAAGGAAGGAGGTATATGTATATGTATGGCTGGTTCATATTGATATTTGACAGACAACAAAATTCTGTAAAGCAATTATCCTTCAATTAAAAAATAAGTTTAAAAAAGGTACTGTTTCTATGGAAATTGCATTTGGAGAAAACAATAAATAGCATTTTAGATATTAAAATACCCATGGTATCTAAAGCCAATAGAATTGTTTCTTTTCTAGTGAGAGAAACACTCGAACATTTAAAATATTTTGAACATTTTGATCACAGCACATATTTTATGGCTTAAAGCTACATTTCAAGTACTTTCTTTTGTTATTAAAATGAATTATAAACTCAGTGCCACCCCAAACATCTACTATATGTTGATTTTAAGAAAAATATCTAAACTATTGTGTATAGTATTTAGTAATACATTGTGAGAAAAAGTCCCTTGGACTACAGTTGGTCATAATTGGTCTCAATGGTGACACCATAAGAGAAACAAAACAAAATGACATTATTACAAAAAACAAACAATTTCTGTTGGAGTGATTTTTACAGGTAATTTTTAACAGATTAAATATGACATAGGTGTTTTCATGTAATTGAATTGTATAACACTTGGTCATTCATTTAGCCAGATATTACCTATTCTCTGCTAAATTAATATGACCGATTACATTCATGGTGTACTACAGTAATGGTCACTCAGTGAAAGTCAGATTAGTATAACATGCCTTCAAAACATTTTACTGAGAATTGTATAGTTTGCCAAAAAATTAAACTATGATTGCAAAAATAAAAAATATTTCTATACCAAGGCAAGACCTCAAAAAAAAGGAGGAATTTTCTACATTGAAAAATATAGCAAATAACAAGAGAATATGAAAGACATTTATCTTAATGTCTTAAATAATATCAAATTTTATATAAGGTAAGAAATCCAAGAATTTGACAAATCAACAACTATAGCAGGAGCTTTGAACATATTTCTCTGGATTATGTTTCTTCCCCATATTTATATCAGCTTTTTGAATTGCAGAGATTGGATACTATATTGTATCTGTTGGTAAGTCCTGCACTCACCTATTCTCTTGACAATTGGGGGTTGTTTACGCTTTGAAAATACTGTTCATGGGAAAGAACTGTACATAAAAGATCTTCACGACCCAGATAATCATGATGGTGTGATCACTCACCTAGAGCCAGACATCCTGGAGTGTGAAGTCAAGTGGGCCTTAGAAAGCATCACTACGAACAAAGCTAGTGGAGGTGATGGAATTCCAGTTGAGCTATTTCAAATCCTGAAAGATCATGCTGCAAAGGTGCTGCACAGCAAATTTAGAAAACTCAGCAGTGGCCACAGGACTGGAAAAGATCAGTTTTCATTCCAATCCCAAAGAAAGGCAATGCCAAAGAATGCTCAAACTACTGCACAGTTGCACTCATTTCACATGCTAGTAAAGTAATGCTCAAATTCTCCAAGCCAGGCTTCAGCAATACGTGAACCACGAACTTCCAGATGTTCAAGCTGGTTTTAGAAAAGGCAGAGGAACCAGAGGTCAAATTGCCAACATCTGGTGGATCATCAAAAAAGCAAGAGAGTTCCAGAAAACCATCTATTTCTGCTTTATTGACTATGACAAAGCATTTGACTGTGTGGATCACAATAAATTGTGGAAAATTCTTCAAGAGATGGGAATACCTGACCACCTGACCTGTCTCTTGAGAAAGCTATATGCAAGTCAGGAAACAACAGTTAGAACTGGACATGGTACAGCAGACTGGTTCCAAATAGGAAAAGGAGTATGTCAAGGCTGTATATTGTCACCCTGCTTATTTAACTTATTTGCAGAGTACATCATGAGAAATGATGGGCTGGAAGAAGCACAAGCTGGAATCAAGATTGCCAGGAGAAATATCAATAACCTCAGACATGCAGACGACACCACCCTTATGGCAGAAAGTGAAGAGGAACTAAAAAGCCTCTTGATGATAGTTAAAGAGGAGAGTGAAAAAGTTGACTTCAGGCCCAACATTCAGAAAACTAAGATCATCGCATCTGGTCCCATCACTTCATGGCAAATAGATGGGAAAACAATGGAAACAGTGTCAGACTTTATTTTTTTGGGCTCCAAAATCACTGCAGATGGTGATTGAAGCCATGAAATTAAAAGACGCTTACTCCTTGGAAGGAAGGTTATGACCAACCTATATAGTATATTGAAAAGCAGAGACATTACTTTGCCAACAAAGGTCCATCTAGTCAAGGCTATAGTTTTTCCAGTAGTCATGTATGGATGTGAGAGTTGGACTATAAAGAAAGCTGAGCGCTAAAGAACTGATGCTTTTGAACTGTGGTGCTGGAGAAGACTCTTGAGAGTCCCTTAGACGGCAAGGAGATCCAACCAGTCCATCCTAAAGAAGATCAGTCTTGGGTGGTCATTGGAAGGACTGATGCTGAAGCTGAAACGCCAATACTTTGGCCACCTCATGAGAAGAGCTGACTCATTGGAAAAGACCCTAATGCTGGGAAGGATTGGGGGCAGGAGGAGAAGGGGATGACAGAGGATGAGATGGCTGGGTGGCATCACCGACTCGATGGCCATGGGTTTGGGTGGACTCTGGGAGTTGCTGATGGACAGGGAGACCTGGCGTGCTGCAATTCACGGGGTTGCAAAGAGTCGGACGTGACTGAGTGACTGAACTGAACTGAACTCACTCTTTGAAAATTAGTGTTCTGCTGTATAATATTCTCTGAAGAGGGAAGAAATCCATTATTTTGACCTAAAATTTAGAATCTTTAGGTTCCTTTATCAAAATTTTCAAAGTAGATTTGCGTTTTCTATCTGGCCAGGGCTTATTTGTTACCTGCTGTTTGTATTTCTATGTCACTCAGATACTGCCTGATTTCAGTATTTGCTTAAGAAGTAGATGATTATCTTTCAGAATGGGTCAGCTTCCTGTGCTCATGATGTTGATGTTTAAATATTTCTTAATAGGATGATAGTGCTCTTCTCTGACTCAATAAAATTTTAAAATATTAAAAATTAAAGAGTATTATTGCACATAATTCTATAAAATGACACATACTATAGTGCTATTGATACTTTTAAGTGTGAAGTTTGTGGTACATAATGATGGATAAGGCTGGCTGTCACAAATGTTTCTCAGCACTGAAATTTATCCTACTTTAATTGTCCAAAGAAATTCCAGAACATATAATAAAACCTTTCCTGTCCACTTTTGTATGAGATGAAAGGAAAATACTGCATTAAGGATTTTGCAAGCAAATACATCACAAGATCCATTATTAGTTTTTGTTCTCTTACATTAGCAGTGAAACAAAGCTTTAGGCAAACATTGCTTAAAAAAGTTATTATATAATTTTTGACAGTAAATTACATTATAGGAGCTCCCTTCTCTGAGATAGGTGTATTTTTAGGAGTCTTTAAGATGTTTAAAGTCTGTCTTCACATATTGGCTGCTATTAATATATAAATATTAAATGCTTTCTGTAACAGTATCATGTAAACTTCTTCACCAGAAACCTCACAAGAACCCTATAAAAATGTTCAGCCATTACCCACTTCTTTCAGAGGAGGAAATTGAAGCTTCAGAAATTAAGGTAAGGAGCAGAGATAGAGTACTAACCCAAACCTAACTGTCTACGGGCCTTCCCAGGTGACTCTAGTGTTAAAGAATCCACCTGCCAACACAAGAGACTCAGTTTCGATCCCTAGGTCAGTAAGATCCCTTGGAGAAGGAAATGGCAATCCACTCCAGTATTCTTGTGGGGGAAACCCCTTGGACAAAGGAGCCAGGTGAGCTACAGGTCACGGGGTCGCAAAGAGTGGGACACGACTGAATGGACGTGCATGTCCACACCACGGTCTGTCATCCTGGCCATGGTGAGCCGCATGCAAGTGCCCACATGGCAGGAGGAAAACACTTTTATAGAGAGGAGAAGGACATTGGGAGGGCTAGCTAGTGAACAGAATATGGCGTTTCATTGTGTCTTTTGACTCTGTTATCTTTATAAGGCATGAAAGTTCTCCCAACCCTATTTGACTGAAATTTCTGTTTATTAATTTTTTACATCATTTGTTGTTCAGTCACTTATTTGTGTTCCACTCTTTGCAACCCCATGGACTGCAGCACGCCAGGCCTCCCTGTCCATCACCAACTCCCGGAGCTTGCTCAGACTCATGTCCATCGAGTCGGTGATGCCATCCAACTATCTCATCCTCTGTCGTCCCCTTTTCCTCCTGCCTTTAATCTTTCCCAGCATCAGGGTCTTTTCCAGTCAGTCAGTTCTTCACATCAGGTGGACAAAACTGGAGTTTCAGCTTCAGCATCAGTCCTTCCAATGAATATTCAGGATTTTTTTTTTTTTCTTTATTTACAATGTTTATTCTCTTGAGCACATTTTCTCTATTAAATATCAAGGACTTTTAGCCACCTTATCTAATTTGTTTCCAATTTTAGTGAATTGTCCAACTTTCTGCCAAATACATCATATTTATTTATTTATTTATTTTAATTTTTTTATTTATTATTTTTTTTTAATTGTTTTTGCCATACATTGTCATGATATCACCATGGGTTTACATATGCTTCCCCTCCGGAACCCCCCTCCCTCTTCCCTCCCCACCCGGGAAATCTCGCTGCACCAGCCCCGAGCATCAGTCCTGGGCTGGCGATTGACTAGACATATGAAAATTAACATGCTTCAATGCCCTTCTCCCATCTCATCCCACCCTTACACTCATCCACAAAGTCCACGAGTCTATTCTATACATCTGCGTTCCTTTTGCTGTCTCGTATGTTGGGTTCTCGTTACCGTCTTTCTAAATTCCATATATATGCGTTAATATACTATATTGTTGTATATGAGCCACTTTGTGCCCTTGGAAAACTTGCAGAACTGGCCCTCA
>ML662441.1:6242104-6466559 GCA_007570785.1 Antilocapra americana
TTTTTTTTTTTTTCCTCTTTATTCCAGACTCCCCTTCCGGGACGGATCCCCGCCCCCAACTCTGTCTCTCCCTTTACTTTTTTCTCTCTCTTTTTTCTTTTGTCCTACCTTCTCTCGTCGGCAATGGGCCATCCCTTCAGATGCCCGATGTCCTCTGCCAGCATTTAGACCCTGTTTTATGGAGTTTGCGCGGTCTTTAAAAGTTCTTTTGGTGTATTTATTGGGGAGAGAGTGGTTTCCCCATCCTATTCCTCCGCCATCTTAGTTCCCCCTCCGAATATTCAGGATTGATTTCCTTTAGCATTGACTGGTTTCATCTCCTTGCAGTCTAAGGGACTCTCATGAGTCTTCTCCAACTCCAAAGTTCAAAAGCGTCAATTCTTCAGCATTTAGCCTTCTTTATAGTCCAACTTTCATATCCATACATGGAAAGGGCAATGGCACCCCACTCCAGTATTCTTGCCTGGAAAATCCCATGGATGGAGGAGCCTAGATAGGCTGCAGTCCATGGGGTCGCTAAAGTTGTACACGACTGAGCGACTTCATTTTCACTTTTCACTTTCATGCATTGGAGAAGGAAATGGCAACCCATTCCTGTGTTCTTGCCTGGAGAATCCCAGGGATGGGGGAGCCTGGTGGGCTGCCATCTATGGGGTCACACAGAGTCAGACACGACTGAAGTGACTTAGCAGCAGCACATCCATACATGACCACTGGAAAAACCATAGCCTTGACTAGATGGACCTTTGTTGGCAAAGTAATGTCTCTGCTTTTTAATATGCTGTCTAAGTTGGTCATACTTTTCTTCCAAGGAGTCTTTTAATTTCAAGGTTGCAATCACCGTCCACAGTGATTTTGGAGCCCAAGAAAATAAAGTCTGCCATCTTTTCCATTGTTTCCCCATGCATTTGCCATGAAGTAATGGGACCAGATGCCATGCTGTTAGTTTTCTGAATGTTGAGTTTTAGACCAGCTTTTTCACTCTCCTCTTTCACTTTCATCAAGAAGCTCTTTGGTTCTTCTTCATTTTCTGCCATTAGGGTGTTGTCATCTACATATCGAGTTTATTTACACCATTATGCAGGTTCAAGTCTTTTGGAATCTTCTTTGTTGCTACGCAACCTCAAACATTTGCTGAATCCTGTTGTTTAATACTTGTCTTCTCTACAAAGCAGATTTTGTGTCTTGTGGAGGAAACACTACTTTGGTCTAATGATATGTCTTGTGTCTAGGCAAGTGCTTTGGCTACAGAGTTACATAATAAACATTTGTTAGTGCAGTGATATTTTTTTCTTCATATTTCCTCTTTTGAACACCAAAGCAGATAGAGCCTTCAAAACATTTGACCTGGGCTGTTAAATACGGTCACTTTACCTTGGTTGAGCTGTCAGTCTTCAGCTTCTTTCTGTTCCTCCAACCTACCAAGCACTTTGCTGCCCCAGGGCCTTTGCACTTAACTGTTCACTTGGAAGAAACAGTCTTCTCCCAGAGGGCCACATTTCTTCCCATCGATATGATGGGAAGAGAAGGAGTGGCGTGAGCTGTCTCAGAAGACAAGAGAAAATGTCTCAAGGAGAAAGGGGAGATCAACCGGGCCAGGACACAGTACACTTTACTAAAATGTTTTAATTTTAGTCTTATTTTTTAAGTTTTTAATTTGTATTGGAGTATAGCCGATTAGCAATGCTGCTGATTGTTTCATGTGGCTAACAAAGGGCCTCAGCCATACATGTATATGTATCTGTTCTCCCCTAAACTTCCTTCCCCTCTGGGTTTCCACATAACATTGAGTTCCCTGTGCTATGCAGGTCCTTGTGGGTTATCTGTTTTAAATATTAGCAGTGTGTACTGGTCAATTCCAAACTCCCTAACTATCTTTTCCCCCCATCCTTCCTCTGGCAATCATAGTTCATTCTCTAGGTCTGTGAGTCTGTCTCTAATTTGTAAATACATTCATTTGTATAATTTCTGATTAGATTCTGCACATAAAGGATGTCCTACAATATTTCTCCTTCTCTGTCTGACTTATTTCACTTAGTTTTTAAATCTCTAAGTCCATCCATGTTGCTGCAAGTGGAATTATTTCATTCTTTTTTATGGTTGAGTAATATTCCATTGTATATATGTGCCACATCGTTATCCATTTCTTTGTTGATGGACATTTAGGTTGCTTCCATGTCTTGGCTATTGTAAACAGTGCTGCAATGAACACTGGGGTGCATGTATCCTTTCAGACCATGTTTTTCTCCACATATATTATATGCCCAGGAATAGGATTGCAGGGTCATATGATAGCTGCACAGTTTTTTAAGTAACCCCCATTCTGTTCTCCAACAAAGGTCCGTCTAGTCAAAGGCACGTTTTTTTCCAGTAGTTGTGTATGAATGTGAGAGTTGGACTATAAAGAAAGCTGAGCACCAAAGAACTGATGCTTTTGAACTGTGGTGTTAGAGAAGATTCTTGAGAGTTCCTTAGACTGCAAGGAGATCCAACCAGTCCATCCTAAAGGAGATCAGTCCTGGGTGTTCAGTGGAAGGACTGATGTTGAAGCTGAAATTCCAATACTTTGGCCACCTGATGTGAAGAACTAACTCATTGGAAAAGACCTTGATGTTAGGAAAGATTAAAGGTGGGAGGAGAAGGGGACAACAGGGAATTAGAGGGTTGGATGGCATCACCGACTCGATGGACATGAATTTGAATAAGCTCCAGGAGTTGTTGATGGACAGGGAGGCCTGGTGTGCTGCAGTCCTCGGGGTCACAAAGAGTTGTACATGACTGAGCAACTGAACTGAACTGAACTGAATGCTGCTCTCCATAGTGGTTGTATCAATTTACATTCCCACCAAGAGTGTAGAAGTTATCCCTTCTCTTCACAGCCTTTCCAGCATTAATTGTTTGTTGATGATGAATCATATAAGGTTTGGATTGAGAAAAATAGAGGTCTTTTCCAGTGTTTAAAAGAACAGTTTTGGTGGAGGTGACAAAATCTGGGGTTCAAAGGATCTGACAGGATGTAATCTGAGAAAGAGACCACGTACACAGAGGACGAGAGTGTGAGATAGATTTTGGAGACAACAAGTACTTCCTGTTCTAAATAAGAATTAATGAGCAGTTCCTAGCCACTAAAACTCATTACCTGTTATACATGTGGAATGCCCATAAGTATGCATATATTTATGTATGTGTGTGTATGAATATAGACCAAAGTTTAAGAGTAGAGCAGTAACATGTCCAAAGTTTTGCTTTAAAAAATTATGATAGTATCAGTGTCAGCAATGAATTTAGAAGATATAATGATCTCTCTAAGGCAATAGTGAACTGAATTTTAAAAACTAAAGCTGAATTCAGCTTAACATTTCCCATGCCTCTTTAGATTTTTATTTAAACAAGCAAAGTTGACAGAAAACAGTCTTGAGAAACATGGGTAATGAACTAATTGAAAGTACATGTTTTAAGCAAGAAATTAAGGAAAATCAGATTACAGACTTAGATTTAATGTTTGGGTGTTTTATAAAATATGAAAAATATATAGAAAACATTTATTTTGAAATTCTTGAGAAAATTGTACTTCATAATTTATGGCAAAGTTGTTTACTAGGTCACATAGTATAAAAGTAAATGTTTAACTATTTCTATTTCTGCTTTATTGATTATACCGAAGCCTTTGACTATGTGGATCACCACAAACAGGGGAAAATTCTCAAAGAGATGGGCGTACCAGACCACCTGACCTGCCTCTTGAGAAACCTGTATGCAGGTCAGGAAGCAACAGTTAAAACTGGACATGGAACAACAGACTGGTTCCAAATAGGAAAAGGAGTACATTAAGGCTGTATATTGTCATCCTGCTTATTTAACTTTTATGCAGAGTATATCATGATAAATGCTGGACTGGATAAAGCACAAGCTGAAATCAAGATTACCTGTAGAAAAATCAATAACCTCAGATATGCAGACGACACCACACTTATGGCAGAAAGTGAAGAAGAACTAAAGAGCCTCTTGATGAAAGTGAAAGAGAAGAGTGAAAAAGGCTTAAAACTCAACATTCATAAAATGAAGATTATGGCATCTGGTCCCATCACTTCATGGCAAATAGATGGGGAAACAGTGTAAGCAATGACAGACTTTATTATTTTGGGCTCCAAAATCACTGCAGATGGTGATTGCAACCATGAAATTAAAAGACGCTTACTCCTTGGAAGGAAAGTTATGACCAATCTAGACAGCATATTAAAAAGCAGAGACATTATCTTTGTCAACAAAGGTCCATCTAGTCAAAGCTATAGTTTTTCTGGTAGTCATTTATGGATGTGAGAGTTGGATCATAAAGACGGCTAAATGCTGAAGAATTAATGTTTTTGAATTGTTGAAGACTCTTGAATGTCCCTTGGACTGCGAGGAGATCCAAGCAGTCAATCCTAAAGGAAATCCTGAATATTCATTGGCAGGACTGATGTTGAAGCGGAAACTCCAATACTTTGGCCACCTGATGCAGAGAACTGACTCACTGGAAAAGACCCTGATGCTGGGAAAGATTGAAGGCTGGAGAAGAAGGGAACGACAGAAGATGAGATGGTTGGATGGCATCACTGACTCAATGGACATGAGTTTGAGTAAACTCCGGGAGTTGGTGATGGACAGGGAGGCCTGGCGTGCTGCAGTCCATGGGGTCACAAACAGTTGGACATGACTGAGCAACTGAACTGAACTGACTGAAATGCTTAACGACAAAAAAGTGTTTCATATGTGGTCTGGTGAAATTGCTGTGAAGTATTCATTCCTTAAAGTATATTTGTGTTTGTATTTTCATGGTCCACGAATCACTAATGTAAAGCAGATTTTTAACAGACTTTGTACATTTGACATTACTGTCATGGGGCTAATGCATAATTGTTTATCCTTATATGATCAGTGATATAATAGTTTGATGAACATGTTAATGTTTAGTAACTTGTACCCAGAAACTAGTGATATTATAAACTGATTTTCCAAAATCATGGTATAGTGGTTGGAACATTGGAATAACTTGTCAGGAAAATTAGATCTGGTTAACAACTCTGGACCTCAGTTTCATTATCTCAGAAAAATTGTATTTACCTTGTCTACTTTTTGGGTTGGAAGGAAGGATAAAAAAAAAGAGGATACAGCATCTTTCAGTGTGATATAATATTTCTTAATATTTTAATCCTTATTTACCTTAATAAAATATAAATTAATTTCTATTATTTTATTATTTCTCAGTATTATAAATTGTGCTAAAAATGTGCATATTACAATGTGAATGTATATGTATGAGTGTTTAAAAAAGAAATATCAGTGGAACAAGAAATGACACTTTGGTATCTCATTTTTATTTGTTTCAGCAGATGTATTAGATTTTAAAATAGTAATAAGAAACTCAAGCTAGAATTGAGTTACTGAAATGTTTTACAAAGTATCTTATTACAGCCAAAATCAGAGATCAAGTGCCACTTAGCTTTAGAAAACAAGCTTTGATTATGAAAAGAAAACCAATCCATTGCTCTTTTCTACTACTAATGATAAGCCCATGTTATTTTTCCTCATATGTTTGCTAGGTTTCTTTTCCCACCCTATACGTCATGGCTTAAATCCTGTCATTTCTGCCACATTTGGGGCCAGATCTTCACTCCTTCACCTGATCAGGATGCCTATTGTTTGCGGGCTAATCTGTGTCACACATTCGTGTTTTCACCTATTATTGAGCTCCAATCCTTCTTGATTCATGTACACATATCCTTAGCACACTTTAGACTCACCAGAAAGAATTTATCCTTTTGGCCTTTGATGAGTGCCCTTTCCCAAGAAGACTTATAAAAACATATATTTCATAAATAAAAGTAATAAAAAATTATCTTTAGGAAGAAATAAACCATATGTGGGTATTGGTGTCAACCCAACTCTCTATGGGTCTCCTGTGTTCTCTGCACGTCTTCTGAGCCTTGGAAGATAGACATAGTGTCTCCCTTTTGAATAAAAGGCAGTAAAATCTCCCTCTTGCTCATTATAAAAGGTTCAGATTTCCTGAACTAAAAGTTTCTTTCCTATGATGCAATACATATACAGGTGTCACCTAGCTCTACTTTCATCATCCTGTGGGAACTGGGGCTTAAGGAAGCTACATATATGCAGGGCACTTATTGCATACTGTAGATAGTATGTTTGTGTCCCTCTAAAATTCATATGTTGAAATTTACACCACAATGATGATATTTGGAGGTGGGGATTATTGTACTTATAAAAGAAACCCTTTTATACAGAAGGAAAAAGTGAGTCCTTGCTGCTCCTTGCACGAGGACACAGAGAGATGGCCACCTCTGAAACAGGAAGTGAGTCCCCACCTGGCTGACACCCGCCTCTGGAGCTCTTCTCTGAGTATGATGGGGAGCTTCAGAAATGAGAGGGACTCAGACTTTTATAGATTTGTTCAGTTCAGTTCAGTTCAGTTCAGTTGCTCAGTCGTTTCTGACTCTTTGCGACCCCATGAATTGCAGCACTCCAGGCTTCCCTGTCCATCAGCAACTCCTGGAGTACACCCAAACCCATGTCCACCGAGTTGGTGATACCATCCAGCCATCTCATTGTCTGTTGTCCCCTTCGCCTCCTGCCCTCAATCTTTCCTAGCATCAGGGTCTTTTCCAATGAGTCAGCTCTTCGCATCAGGTAGCCAAACTATTGGTTTCAGCTTCAACATCAGTCCTTCCAATGAAAACTCAGGACTGATCTCCTTTAGGATGGACTGGTTGAATCTCCTTGCCATCCAAGGGACTCTCAAGAGCCTTCTCTAACACCACAGTTCAAAAGCATCAATTCTTTGGCGCTCAGCTTTATGGTGCAACTCTTACATCTATACATGACTACTGGAAAAACCATAGCCTTGACTAGACGGACCTTTGTTGGCAAGGTTATGTCTCTGCTTTTCAATATGCTGTCTAGGTTGGTCATAACTTTTCTTCCAAGGAGTAAGTGTGTTTTAATGTCATGGCTGCAGTCACCGTCTGCAGTGATTTTGGAGCCCAGAAAAACAAAAGTCAGCCACCGTTTCCACCATTTCCCCATCTATCTGCTATGAAGTGATGGGACTGGATGCCATGATCTTAGTTTTCTGAATGTTGAGCTTTAAGCCAACTCTTTCACTCTCCTCTTTCACTTTCATCAAGAGGCTTTTTAGTTCTTCACTTTCTGCCCATAAGGGTGGTGTCGTCTGCATGTCTGAGGTTATTGATATTTCTCCTGGCAATCTTGATTCCAGCTTGTGCTTCTTCCAGCCCCGCATTTCTCCTGATGTACTCTGCATATAAGTTAAATAAGCAGGGTGACAATATACAGCCTTGACATACTCCTTTTCCTATTTGGAACTAGTCTGTTGTTTCATGTCCAGTTCTAACTGTTGCTTCCTGATCTGCATACAGGTTTCTCAAGAGACAGGTCAGGTGGTCAGGTATTCCCATCTATTTCAGAATTTTCCACAGTTTATTGTGATCCACACAGTCAAAGGCTTTGGCATAGTCAATAAAACAGAAATAGATGTTTTCCTGGAACTCTCTTGCTTTTTCAATGATCCATCGGATATTGGCAATTTGATCTCCAGTTCCTCTTCCTTTTCTGAAGCCTGGCTTGGAGAATTTTAAACATTACTGCCATGTGAGATGAGTGCAATTGTGTGGTAGTTTGAACATTCTTTGGCATTGCCTTTCTTTGGGATAGGAATGAAACTGACCTTTTCCAATCCTGGGGCGACTGCTGAGTTTTCCAAATTTGCTGGCATATTGAGTGCAGCACTTTCATGGCATCATCTTTTCAGGATTTGAAATAGCTCAACTGAAATTCCATCACATCCACTAGCTTTGTTCATAGTGATGTTTCCTAAGGCCCACTTGACTTCACATTCCAGGATGTCTGGCTCTAGGTGAGTGATCACACCATCGTGATTATCTGGGTTGTGAAGATATTTTTTGTGCAGTTCTTCTGTGTATTCTTGCCACCTCTTCTTAATATCTTCTACTTCTGTTAGGTCCATACCATTTCTGTCCTTTATTGAGCCCCTCTTTGCATGAAATATTCCCTTGGTATTTCTAATTTTCTTGAAGAGATCTCTAGTCTTTCCCATTCTGTTGTTTTTCTCTATTTCTTTGCATTGATCACTGAGGAAGGCTTTCTTATCTCTCCTTGCTATTCTTTGAAACTGCATTCAGATGGGAATATCTTTCCTTTTCTCCTTTGCTTTTCATTTCTAGTCTTTTCACAGCTATTTGCAAGGCCTCCTCAGATAGCCATTTTGCTTTTTTGCATTTCTTTTTCTTGGGGATTGTCTTGAGTCCTGTCTGTACAGTGTCATGCACTTCCAATCCATAGTTCATCAGGCACTCTGTATATCAGATCTAGTCCTTTAAATCTATTTCTCACTTCCACTATATAGTCATAAGAGATTTGATTTAGGTTGTACCTGAATGGTCTAGTGGTTTTCTCCACTTTCTTCAATTTCAGTCTGAATTTGGCAATAAAGAGTTCATGATTTGAGCGAAAGTCAGCTCCTGGTCTTTTCTTTCTGACTGTATAGAGCTTCTCCATCTTTGGCTGCAAAGAATATAATCAGTCTGATTTCGATGTCAACCATCTGGTGATCCATGTGTAGAGTCTTCTCTTGTGTTGTTGGAATAGTGTGTTTGCTATGACCAGTGCGTTCTCTTGGCAAAACTACATTAGCCTTTTCCCTCCTTCATTCTATACTCCAAGGCCAAATTTGCGTATTACTCTAGGTGTTTCTTGACTTCCTACTTTTGCATTCCAGTCCCCTATAATGAAAAGGACATCCTTTTTAGGTGTTAGTTCTAGAAGGTCTTGTAGGTCTTCATAGAACTGTTCAACTTCAACGTCTTCGATGTTACTGGTCAGGGCATAGACTTGAATTACCACGATATTGAATGGTTTCTGGATTTGTTGGAGACAGGCAATCCAGTCTTACTCTACTCTGTCCCATATTGAGGGTGTGTGTGTGTGTGCTCATTTGCTCCGTTGTGTATGACTCTCTATGACCTCATGGATTGTAGCCCACTATGCTCCTTTGTTCATGGGATTTTCCCCACAAGAATATTGGAGTGTGCTGCCATTTCCTCCTCCAGAAGATCTTCCCAGCTCAAAGATCGAAACCATCAGGGAAGCCCTCATGTTTCTAGGGGCATCCAGCTTGAATTGATGGAGTCTGGGCAAGTTCCACAGTAGTGATAGAAAGATAATGTAACCTCACGGGACTTATTCCATGGTAGTGATAGAAAACTAGTATAATCTCATGGGACTTGTTTTATTAGCCAAGCGAATGTTCCAGTTTTGCAGATTCTGATCTGAATGTATAGTAGTAACTAATGTACCATATGCTTGTGTATCTCTGTGTCCTGAGTGCCAGAGAGGAGTCTGCCAATCAGTAACAGCTGTGTGTAGGGAAATGCTCATAATAACTTTTGGGCTCCATAACCTAGTGATCCTTTTGAGCTAAATGTTTCTGTGACTGATTATTTTTATGGTTTGGCTCTGGCAATGGGAGCCAGCTTTCATTCAGAGGCATCCTTTGGGTTTTATATTTGTCATTTCCGTGACACAGCTACCAGGCAACCTTTCAAAATGCAGCAGTTAGCTTGCTCCAGTGGTCTTATAGAAATTGAATGCCTGATCCCAGGAGTCCTTGTCACTCTCTGGTCTGATAGTCTCATTTTGGGTTGAAGAAATTAGACTCTAACTTACAGTGTGGGAAGGGCCCAATATACCCCTTTGTCAAGTGAAAATGGGGTAGCCAAAAACATAACCAACCTGGCCCCAGTGGCACTGCAGCTTTTATATTATCAAGTGACAATTACCCCCATAGGAGAAACCTTATCCTTACAAAGACTCTTGAAATAAAATTGCTGATTCAATACGGCCCTCAATTAATAGAGATTCCCCAACTGTGTGAGCCTAGCTAGAATGGTATTATTTAATTTCTTTCTTCAAATACTGGTTCAAAACTTATTCTGATTTTTACCTTTTTTGTATGTGTGTTTTAGTCCCTAAGTTGTGTTCGGCTCTCTGCAACCCCATGAATGGTAGCTAGCCAGGCTCCCTTGTCCTTGGAATTTCCCAGGCAAGAATACTGGAGTGGGTTGCCATTTCCTTCTCCAGGGGATCTTCCTGACTCAGGGACTGAACCCTCATCTCTTCCACTGGCAGGCGAATTTACCACTGAGCCACCGGCGATGCCTTTTACCTATTATGTTCTCGAAACACTGGGTGAAAAACTATTCTGATTTTTTACCTCTTACCTCCTCCTGGTCCACACTGGTCCATCTGTAACTCTGTTTTTTCACTGAATGTGGCTGTCCCTAGAAAGGTGTTATTTTTTTCTTGCATGTTTCCTTGGCATGCTGAGTTGCTTCAATCATGTCTGACTCTTTGTGACCCCATGGACTACAGCCCACCAGCCTCCTTTAAGGGTTGTGATTCTCCAGGCAAGAATATTTGAGTGGGTTTCCATGCCCTCCTTTAGGAGATATTCAATTGAATTGTGTTTCCTAAACAGTCATGCCTATCTGGAACCTTAGGATGTGAACTTATTAGGAAAAAATTGGTCTTTGTACGTATAATTAAGAATCCTAAGGTAAAATCATCCTATATTTAGAGTGGGTACTGAATTCAATGACTGGTGTTTTTATTAGACTGTTTTTATTAGACAATGTGGACACAGAGAACATAGAGAGCTTCACACTGAGGAGGGCCATGTGAAGTTGGATGCAGAAATTGGAGTTGTGCTGTCATAAGCCAAGTAATACTGGAGCCAACAGAAGTTAGAAGAGGCAAGGAAAAATTCTTTCCTAGATGTTTCAGAGGGAGGATGACCCTGCTGATACCTTAATTTTAGACATTTATTCTCCAGAACTGTGAGAGAATAAATTTCTGCTGTTTTCAACCACCAAGTTTGTGATCATTAGTTATGACAACCTTAGGAAACTTAAGGCTGAGATATGATCCAGGACAGGGTGGTGGTTCTAAACCAAATTTTGAAAACTTGGGATTCCATCATGGCCTTTTCTGGGCATGATGCTCCTTTCTATACCTTAATTGCAACTCCAGTTTAATCTGATTTGTACATTTTCCAGGTACAGTGTAGCCAAAAGATGGGCTAGTATATTCCAACTTAATGCTGGTTCAGGATCTACATTCTCTTGTGGAACTGACATGGTCCTTGGTCATAATTGGAATGACCACTTGGCTGAGTATACCTTCTGGCTGACTTCTCCTCCACAATCTCATGAGGGCCAAAGCAGGGACATAATGGGTCTCTGTAAATTCTTTAGGAATGCTCTTGTTCCTCTTTGGCCTAACTGTTATAGATGAAAAGTCTAGGCATGATTGGGAGAAAGTAAACTTAGAACTACGGGAATGAAACACATTGATTTTGTGGCCATAGAGGGATAAGAGTAATTTTGGCATCTGGAAATGGAATTTCTTAGACTCTACATGATACAGGAGAGATAGACACTAATAATCATATTTCTTTTACAATCAACCCTGGAGCCGTTCTCACAAAGGAGAAATGACCTGGTATTGTTCTCCTAAATGGTTGAAATAATATTTAACTTATTTGTGGCTCTGCCATCCTCTGCCCAGAGAAGGCTATGGCACCCTACTCCAGTACTCTTGCCTGGAAAATCCCATGGACAGAGGAGCCTGGTAGGTTGCAGTCTGTGGGGTCGCTAAGAGTTGGACACGACTGAGAGACTTTACTTTCACTTTTCACTTTCATGCATTGGAGAAGGAAATGGCAACCCACTCCAGTGTTCTTTCCTGGAGAATCCCAGGGACGGGGGAGCTTGGTGGGCTGCCGTCTATGGTGTTGCATGGAGTCAGACATGACTGAAGTGACTTAGCAGCAGCAGAAGCATCCTCTACCAGACAGCTCTCAGTATAATTTGACCTTGAGATTAACTCCTCTTACCCTCACTAAGAAGCTCATTAGAAACAGCAGGGGATGGTCCAGATTTTGTACCTTCCATGCAAAACATCTGTCACCACCCATGAGTGTCTGCCCAAGCCCCATCCCTGTACCTGTTGCTCAGTCAGTTCTATGAGGCACACAAATTCCCTCACCTTGGTGGTAAAGGGTAAAATGACTGATTGGACTGACTGCCTTTACACAATAGCTACAAAATAAAGGTCTGGACTTGGTTATGGAACTGAACTGGGAACCCTAAGGTCCATCAGCTAGACATGAGGCCACCTTGGTGGCCTATCAATCTGTGCTTCTCAAACTAATATAGGGCCAACAACTGTAAACAACTTTCCCTTTCTGACCTTCTGGTGTGGGAGTCAGGCATTAATTTGCCTCCTTCCTGCAAATACAGCTACTCTTACCTTTGAAGTTATCATCTGAGACCTTCTAGTATTTAAAGAAACATCAGTAGATCAGGTGGTCCTCAGATGGCTGTGGTGGTCTCTCCTGTCATTTTCTCTGTGGAGCTTCCTGGAGAGATAACTGACTCATTATCTACATGTACTCTGTTGGCAGTTATCCTTGTGATGTGAGTCATCCAGTTAGAAAAAGGACTGAGATTCCTCACATCACTGATATCATATAGTATCTGCCTTTCTCTTTCTGACTTATTTCACTTAGCATAAGTTCACTTAGCCCTCAAGATCCAGGTCCATCCATGTTGCCATGAATGGCAGGATTTCCTTCTTTCTCATCTCTAAATTTTCTTTTATCCATTCATTCATTGATGAACACTTACATTGTTCCATATCTTGCCTATGGTGGATAATGCTGCAGCAGACATAGAAGTAGAGATATCTATTCAAATTCATTTTCTTTGTATATATACCCATGGATGGAACTGCTGGATCCCATGGTAGTACTAGCTTTAACTTTTCAAGGAACTTTCATATTGTTGTCCATAGTGACTGTACCATTTTACATTCTAACCAATAGTACTTAAGGATTCCTATTCCTCCACATGCTTGCCAACATTTGTTCTTTCTTGTCTTTAGAGCAGAGGGTAGAATGGTGATTACCGGAACCTGAGGTGTGGGGCAAATGGGGAGATTTTTGTCAAAGAGTAAAAACTTCCAATTATAAGATGAATAATGTCTGGGGAGCTTATGTATGGCATGGTGATTATAGTTAGCAATAATGTATTATATGTATATATATATATGTTGTTAGACAATAAATCTGTAAAGTTTTCATCACAAAAAGAAATGGTAATTATGTGACATGATGAAGATATTAGCTAACACTATGATGGCAATCATTTTATAATTTGTGTATCAAAAGAACCAGTTGTGCACCTTTAACCTACACAGTGTTACATGTCAATTATATCTCAATAATGCTGGCGGGGGGAAGGGAAAAAAATGTGGAAAAATTTGTCCCTGACTTTAGCTGAAGCTCTGGAAGGCATTTGTTAGTGTCACCTCATTGACCAGAATTGCTGTAGATGATAGACTTGTCCTCATGCACCAGCACAGAGTCTGTGGTCACTAATGACCACCAGTAGGTCACTCACTAATCATCCTGCTGTGTCTGGATTAAGGCCTCTGGACAAGTGGAAAGATCAATACCTAAAATTAAGGGGGAATCTACCTTGTTTTCTGTCATGGGCTGAGTTGTGTTCCCACCACCTCCCCCAACCTAGTTCATAGGCTGAAGTCCTAACCCCCAGTGCTGCAGGATGTGACTGTATTTAGAAGTAAAATTTTAAAGAGCTGATTTGAATTAAAAGGAGGTGTGGCTCTAATCCAATATTACTGGTGTCTTTTTAAGAAGAGGGAGAGACACCAGGGATGAAAATACACAGAGGAAAGGCCATGTGAAAAGTTAGCCATCTACCAGCCTAGCAGAGAAGCCTCAGAAGAGATCAAACCTACTGACACCTGGATCTTGGACATCTAGCTTCCGGAAACGTGACAAAATAAATTTCTATTGCTTAAGCCATGAGGTCTGTGGTAAAAAGACACATTTCATTGTATTGCACTTTGCAGACATGTTTTTTACAGATGGAAAGTTTGTGGCAACCCATATTGACCAAATCTGTCAACACCATTTTCCCAATAGCATTTGCTCACTTCATGTCTCTGCATAACGTTTTGCTAATTCTCACAATAGTTCAAATTTTTTATTATTAGTATATTTGTTATGGCAATCTGTGATTGATCAGTGATCTTTGATGTTACTCTTATAATTGCTTTAGCATTTTTTACCAATCAAGTGAAAGTCGCTTAGTCATATCTGACTCTTTGCAACCCCATGGAATAGTCTATGGGATTCTCCAGGCCAGAATACTAGAGTGGGTAACTGTTCCCTTCTCCAGGGGATCTTCTCAACCCAGAGATAGAACCCAGGCCTCCTGCATTGCTGGCAGATTCTTTATCAGCTGAGCCACCAGGGAAGCCCAAGAATACTGGAGTGGGTAGCCTATCCCTTCTCCAGAGGATCCTCCCAACCCAGGAATCAAACTTGGGTCTCCTGCATTGCAGGCAGATTCTTTACCCCTGAACTACCAGGGAAGTCCTAAGTCTATTTTTACCAATAGAGCACTTTTAAATTAAGGTATGTACATTTCTTTTTTTTTAAATTAATTAATTAATTTTTTCTTTACATTATCATGTTGGTTTTGTACATTTCTTTTAGACATACTGCTATCTCACACTTAAAAGACTACAGCATAGAATATAACTTTTATAAGCACTGGGAAACCAGAAGATTCATGTGACTCATTTTACTGCAATATTTGCTTTATTGTGGTGGTCTGGAACTGAACCTACAATATCTCAGAGTTATGTCTGTACTTTGTTTTGGCAGCCCAACTGACTCACACACTTTCTAAGATAGACCCTAAGAATCTGTGGTGTTTGTTAAGCTGGTTGCAGGACCCCAGGAGCCTGGTTGAGGTCAGTAGCACCAGTTTCTCTCATCCTGCAGCAGGAGCTCTAATGAGATGTTGTATGGAACAAATTAAGTGGATCTGGTTCCAGTCCCTGTGGTCAGGTTAATCAGAGTGGGTGATGGAATGGCTGACTCATGAGAAATTTCAGCAGATGTTGAGATGATCTAGAAATGGAGAGTGGTTACTGTTGGGAAATAATATGCTTGACTCATGTTTCTGAAGATCTTGTGAGCAGAGGCACTGATCGCCGTTTTTGCTCACCATCTTTACATGGATATTTGTGTAGAAACAGCCTTGAAAGACAGGTGATGTCTCCCTCTGACACAGAAGGCAGGCTTACTTACGTTCATAACAAAAGATTTGAATTCCCTGTATTGTAACCCACCCTGTGTGCAGTTGTTATTCAGCCTTTGTGTGGCCCTCTGGAAACAAGGACTCTAGAAACTGCTATAAAATATGTTAATGCTCACACTGCTGCTTGCAGTGTCTTGAGCAACCAAATCTTTGTCAATAACCCAGGAGGCTTGCGTCTTTTGCCAAGCATTCATGAAGCGTTTAGCTTCTAAACAGTGTAAACTCTCAGATCCCTTCACAATATTTGACAGCTGGAGAAAAATTCTGCTTGTTATTGAAAAAACACAGGCAACAATTGAAGTCTATTTCAAATAATCTATTGGTCAGTTGGGGGCCAAAGTCCCCTTAACATCTAGGAAAATTTAAGGGTTTTTAATTCTCCCTTCCATTTTCTGCTCATTTCTAGATCAGTTGCAAGGGATGCATGCCTTCTGGACTCCTATATAAACTTGATTCATTCTCTGAATGTATTACTTATCTTAATTGTTAGAATGCTTTTGTGGGCAAATACACATATCAAAACTGATAAAATTGTACACTTTATATATGTACAGTTTTTGTGTGGCAGTTATACCTCAATAAAACTGTAAAAGAAAAGCAAAGCTTTTTTGTGTGTGTGCTGTTTGTGACTACCCAGTTGGATTACACATCTCAAAATCCACTCACATAGATTTTCAATAAAGTAAAATATATGTAAAAACTAATTTTCTATAAATATGTATATACATATATGTTTGAACTTAAGAATGGGACAAATATGGCAGAGAAGGTAAATTCAGAAGGTATCTTCAAAAATTAAGAAGGTAAATCAGGTTATTCAGGAAACCAGAAAATCACAACTCAACTTTTTGCCATTTTTTAATACTGTATATTTTCCTTATCCCATATGGTTCTAAACCACTAAATATGTTATTAATTTTCTTTAAAATTTTTAATAATTTTTTAAAAAGTAATAAAAATAAATTTAAAAGCTTTTTGCATTTACTCACATTTTTACTATTTCTTCTGTTATTCATTCCTCAGCAATCAAATTTCCATCTATCTATCATTTTCTTGATGCCTGAAGGACTTTATATAGATATAAATTTCAATATATATTAAAATTAAGTTATAAAATATATACATTATTTATTGTGTAAATTATATGTCATTTTATAGTTCAAGTCTACCATTAAGCTTTTGTACATCTGGGAATGTTTTTATTTTATATTTTTTGGAAATTATTTTTACCAAATATAGAATTTTGGTTAACATTTTCCTTTTCTTTCACTATGTGGAAGATGTTGCTTTCCTATTTCTGCCTTGCTGCGTTCTGACATGAAATCTTTCTTCAGTTATTTGTTTCTCTGTAAATGATGTGGTTTTTTTTTTCCCCCCTCTGGCTGCTTTTAAGATTTATTTTTACATATATTTTTAAGCAATTTGATTTTGATATGCCTTGGTGTAAGTTTCTTCATGTTTGGTACTTGAGATTTATTGGGTTTCTTAAGAGCTGTGGCTTATGCTTTCATTTAATTTCAAAGAGTAATTTGGCCATTACTTGTTGTCCTATTTCCACCCTACCCCTTTCTTTTGGGGACTTGAATTACACGTACATTAGGTCACTTTGGACACCTGATGTGAAGAACTGACTCACTGCAAAAGACCCTGATGCTGGGAAAGATTGAAGGCAGGAGGAGAAGGAGATGAAAGGGGATGAGATGGTTGGATGGCACCACAGGCTCAATGGACATGAGCTTGAGAAAGCTCCGGGAGCTGGTGATGGACAGGGAAGCCTGGTGTGCCCAGTCCATGGGGTCGCAAAGAGTCAGACTCGACTGAGCAACTGAACTGATACTGATCAGTCACTTGAAGTTGGCCAGCAGATACTAGTTTCTTTTTTTTCAGTCAGTCCTTTTCTCTCTCCATTTCATCTTGGATAGTTTCTATTGCTATGCTTTAAAGTTTACTAATCATTTCTTCTTCAGTGTCTTATCTGACATTTATCTCATGCAGGGCGCCTTGGACTCCTAGGTGGGAGTGGGTAGCAGAGAGGGGCGCCAGCAGCCGTTGTAATCAAACATGACTGCCTGTGGGTTGAAAACTCATGAATCTGCAGAAGGTCCCTGGCAGCTTTGCTAGCCTTTGGTTGCTGCTTCAGTGGTGAAAACTGCTGGGTTTATCTGTTTAAGCAGTTCACTGTTAATGGGTAGTATGACTGTTCTGCTATGTGACTTTTACAGGTAGTCTCTGCTTTTTTTGCTTGTTTCTATGATTCCTCTATGTGTTGGCTTTGCTGGTCTGGATGAGGTAACATCCAAGTGGGACTTTCCTGCCCTGGAAGACTGGGGAATCTGATGAATTACCTGACTTGTTCTCCTTTTTCAAGGAAGAATAACTGTTTTTAGCTGGGGATATCCCTCTTGGCTCTGAGCAGTTTGGAAGATGGGATGATGCAGCTAGAGATGAAGCTATCTTCTCTTTCTGTGTGGTTTTTCTCAGGTTTTTGTTCTACTGTGTTGGTGAAGTTTTTTGTTGAACTTCATGTGAAGATGGGGGTAGATCGTTTGGTCTCTTGGCTATCTATGTCTAAAGCCTTCTAGAAAATAGGTGTTTATGAGAGGAAACTTATTAGAGTAGATGGTTGATCAATTTAAATTATTTAACCATTTCTTTTTAAATACTTCATCTGAGGAAACTACCAAAGCATTTTCTGGTTATTAATATTGACTGTAGTTCAAAGTTAGCATTAAAGACAAGTATGTAGCAATGTAAAACTCAGATTGTATGTCCTCTTTAACTACACAGTCACATAAATTAGAATCATTAATTTCTAAATTTGAAGCACATTCTTTTATACCATATTCAGCATGAATATATCTTTAATATAGCACTGAGATCACTTATTTATAGTTTATTGAATTTTTACCCTTCTTATTATCTTTAATTTAAAACCTCTTCCTATAATCTCCATGGTTGATAAAGAGTATTAAGGAAGAATGCATTCTTTACTCAGAATAAGGCAGGAGACAAAATCTTACTGAATCTTAATGTGTGTGAAGCATTTTACACAGGTTCTCACACTTAGTAAAATAGATATAACCACTTCTTGTTTACAGATAAGAAACTGAGTTAAATGAGTCATACAGTATCATGCACTGGTTATAGCAAACACCCTCTTTCAACAAAATCAGATGAGTCTACATATGGACATCACTAGGTGTTGAATACCAAAATCAGATTGATTGTATTCTTTGCAGCCAAAGATGGAGAAGCTCTATACAGTCAACAAAAACAAGACCAGGAGCTAACTGTGGCTCAGATCAGGAATAATTCCTTATTGCCAAATTCAGACTTAAATTGAAGAAAGTAGGGTGCACTACTAGACCATTCAAGTATGACCTAAATCAAATCCTGTATGATTGTTCGGTGCAAGTGATAAATAGATTCAAGGCGCATTAAATCTGATAGAGTGCTTGAAGAACTATGGATGGAGGTTTGTGACGTTGTACAGGAGGCTATGATCAAAACCATCTGCAAGAAAAAGAAGTGCAAAAAGGCAAAATAATTGTCCAAGGAGGTTTTACAAATAGCTGAGAAAAGAAGAGAAGCAAAAGGCACAGGAGAAAAGGAAAGAGATATCCATCTGAAAGCAGAATTCCAAAGAATAACAAGGAGAGATAAGAAAGCCTTCCTAAATGATCAGTGAAAATAAATAGAGGAAAATAATAGAATGGGAAAGACTAGAGATCTCTTCAAGAAAATTAGAGACACCAAGAGAATGTTTCATGCAAAGATGGGCACAATAAAAGAAAAGGTATGAACCAAACAGAAGCGGAAGATATTAAGATATTAAGAAGAGGTGGTAAGAATACACAGAAGAACTGTACAAAAAAGATCTTCATGACCCAGATAAACATGATGGTGTGATCACTCACTTAGAGCCAGACATTCTGAAGTGTGAGATTAAGTAGGCCTTAGGAAGCATCACTGTGAACAGAGCTAGTGGACGTGATGGTATTCCAGATGAGCCATTTCAAATCCTAGAAGATGATGCCGTGAAAGTGCTGCACTCAATATGCCAGAAAATTTGGAAAACTCAGCAGTGGCCACGGGACTGGAAAAGGTCAGTTTACATTCCAATCTCAAAGAAAGGTAATGCCAAAGAATGTTCATACTACTGCACAAATGCATTCATCTCATTCTAGCAAAGTAATGCTCAAAATTCTCCAAGTTAGGCTTCAACAGTATGTTAACCAAAAACATACTGTTTTTTTCAGATGTTCAAGCTGGATTAAGGAAAAGCAGAGGAACCAGAGATCAAATTGCCAACATCCATTGGACCATAGAAAACGCAAGAGAATTCCAGAAAAACACCTACTTCTGCTTCATTGGCTACACTAAAGTCTTTGACTGTGTGGATCACAGCAAACTATGGAAAATTCTTCAAGAGATGGGAATACCAGACCACCTTACCTGCCTCCTGAGAAATCTGCATGCAGGTCAAGAAAAAACAGTTAAAATTGGACATGGAACAACGAACTGGTTCCAAACTGGGAAAAGAATACATCAAGGCTATATATTGTCACCCTGCTTATTTAACTTATATGCAGAGAACATCATGTGAAATGCTGGGCTGGATGAAGCACAAGCTGGAATCAAGATTGCTGGGAGAAATATCAATAACCTCAGATATGCAGGTGGTACAACCCTTATGGCAGAAAGTGAAGAGGAACTAAAGAGCCTCTTGAGGAAAGTGAAAGAGGAGAATGAAAAAGCTGGTTTAAAACTCAACATTCAAAAGATTAAGATCATGGTATCCAATCCCATCACTTCTTGGCAGATAGATAGGGAAGGGAAGCAACAAAACATTGACAAACTTTAATTTCTTGGGCTCTAAAATCACTGCAGATGATTTCTGCAGCCATTAAATTAAAAGATGCTTGCCCTTTGGAAGAAAAGCTATGACCAAACTAGACAGCATTATTTTGCTTTGTTTTTTCAATATTTTTTGAGGTAATTAAAAAATATATTTTTTATTGAAGGATAATTGCTGTACAGAATTTTGCTGTTTTCTGTCAAACCTCTACATATTAAAAGAAGAGACATTATTTTGCTGACAAATGTCCATCTAGTCAAAGCTATGGTTTTTCCAGTAGTCATTATGGATGTGACAGTTGAACCATGAAGAAAGCTGAATGCCAAAGAATGGGTGCTTTTGAATTGCGGTGTTGAAGAAGACTCTTGAGAGTCCCTTGGACTGCAAGGAGATCAAACCAGTCCATCCTAAAGGAAATCAGTCCTGAGTATTCATTGGAGGGACCGCTGAAGCAGAAGCTCCAATACTTGGCCACCTGATACAAAGAACTGATTCACTGGTAAAGACCCCAATGCTGGGAAAGACTGAGGGCAGGAGGAGAAGGGGAAGACAGAGGATGAGATTGTTGGATGGCATCACCAACCCAGTGGACAGGAGTTTGAGCAAGCTCCAGGAGTTGGTGATGGACACCGAAGCCTGGTGTGCTGCAGTCCATGGGGTTGTGAGTCAGATGCCACTGAGCCCTTAACTGAAAAAACTGACAGTGTCATATTGGTAGAAAAGACAAACTCTATTTTTTTATACTTGAATCAATAAATATTTGTTTCTTTTATTTAGAGACGGTGTTATAAAAAATTTTAATTGGTTCTTAAAAGCCAATCTTTACTCATGATGATGTATACTACTTTAGTTTTTCAGAAATATTGAGAAAACCAATCTTTGTATAAGAATTGTTTTAAACTTGATGTAATATTTTTCATTAATATATTACTACTGAAGTTTTTTCCCAAGAGTCTGAAAAGAATGATAATTGTTAGAGTTCTATGGTAAAGCATACAGAACAAAAAGCATTATCAATTAACTAATGAAAGAGGGAATTTTTCAGGGTACAATAGCATTTTAGAGTTGATATCATAAAAGAGTTTTTTAGACCAAATGTAGACACTGACAGCTTCCTTATTAAATAATTTCTTAAACTTAAAGGCTTTTGGAGAAATGTTCTGAAAAGTCCCTCCGAAGTCATCTAATTTTTCCATACTTGACTTTTGGGAGTTGTAATTTGCTGTAAATTGCCATGTTGTCTCTGAGCCATTTTCATACATCTTATTTGCTCTCTTTTCCTGTAACTCTCTCAGTGGCTCTTTCTTGACAATTGTCTGTTGTCCCAGATCTCACACAAGCTCAACAGCTCCCCAGGTCATCTTGAATCACTATGCAATGATTATAATGATTTCTTTTTGTTGCTTTATAAATGAAGGAACAATGAAAGTGTAAAAAAAATTCTTTGTAAAAAATACATTTCTTTCTTTGTGGTGGTCCAAATTCCACTGGGTACTACTCAGTTTTGTCATAAACTTGTTTCATATTGTACTATGTAATATTTTATTCATAAAATTCTCAGGAGTGCACTTACTTTTCATATTTTCTCTATTCCTTTAGGCAAATCCTCCCAGTTTTAATATTTTTTCTTTTTCCAAGGCTCTGCATTCATTTTCACATTTCATTAGTAGTTAATTTAAAAATGCAATTAGAAAGAATTCCTTTGAGGATAGCAGGCAAAAGTTGGCTTCTTTCTGCTCAATTCTTGTTAAAGAGCATGGGAAGATTCTTTTCAAGTAAGAATGTTTAGAACAGAGGCCAAAAAAAAAATGGCTAGCAAATTATTGCTATTTTGGCATTAGTATAGTATGTGTATGGACCATTAAATAAATCTTGCCTCTACATTTGTCTTTTAGGTGGATTTAGTAGTAATTAACCCAGTTGAATGATAAGCTTTTGATCCCTGGGTTCTTTAAAAGTAAAAATAGTACAGTATGTTTCAGGGTCTCTTTAACAAAATATGAAGTTATTTTACTCTGTGTTTAATCCTCAGCTTTGAATAGTGTACATGAAACATGACTCTTGAGTTAAGAGCGTTCAAAGAATCCAGGAATGTTTAGTAAAATTGTCCAGGAGACTTTCTTAAAATACTCCAAAATGCACCAGGATCATTTGCACAACTTCAGAATGTCTGTAGGATATGCCAATGTATCAAGGTATGGCAACTTCTAATTACTGACTTTTTGATTTTATAAGGGCAAATTATTCTGGTGAAAAATGAGGTAGAAAACTGTAAAAGCATGGAGGTCTTTATAAGTATGTAAAAGAATATCCCAGGGAAGCTGCTGTTGACCTTATTAATAATAAAAGGGAAGCTTAAAATCAGAAGGATCTTGACTGTTAGCAGCTAATTAGTTGTTTTGTCAAGATGGTATGTAGTCATTGTTAGCCAAAATTCTCTAGTTGATGATTCTGTGTTGAAAAGTTCTCCCTATCTTTTTAAGAGTTTTGTTTTATTTTATTTATTTTTGCTGTGTTGGGTCTTCGCTGCTGTGTCAGCTACTCTCTAGTTGCGGTGTGCGGGCTTCTCCTGGTGTGGAGGCCAGGTTCTAGGGCACACAGGCTTCAGTAGCTGCTGTTCGTGGGCTCAGTAGTTGTAGCTCAGAGGCTTTCAAGCACAATCGCAATAGTTGCGGTGCACAGGCTTAGTTGCTCCATGGTATGTGGGATCCTCCGAGATCTGGGATCGAACACCTGTCTCCTGCATTGGCAAGCAGACTCTCCAACACTGAGCCACCAGAGAAGCAAATGTTCTCCACACTATTGGCCTGGGATTGTGTAAGGAAAATTAAGAAGTCCAAGAAAGTCCTAGCCATTAACAGGTGCCAGAGAGCATCATTGTACTCCAGAGAGGAAGAAAGATTCAGAGATTATTTTTGTATGATGATGCTCCCAACTCCAACATTGATTTGATACGTTCACCCACCATTATGGACTACATATTAAAGATTTGTAAAAGTGACTGAGTGTGTACTCTGGTGTAGACTTGCTTACATTCAAACACTAGCTCTGCTACTTAGTGTATCATCTTTGTTCCAGTTTTCATATCTGTAAAATGGGGTCATAAGAGTATCTGTTTTATAGTTAGCTATGGGAAGGATTGGTGGCAGGAGGAGAAGGGGATGACAGAGGATGAGATGGCTGGATGGCATCACCGACTTGATGAACATGAGTTTGGGTAAACTCCGGGAGTTGGTGATGGACAGGGAGGCCTGATGGGCTACTATTCATGGAGTCACAAAGAGTCAGACACGACTGAGTGACTGAACTGAACTGAAGTGAACTGATGAACAGCAATGGATATGAACTTGGGCAGACTTAGAGATGGTGAGGGACAGGGAGGCTTGGCATGCTGCAGTCCATGGGGTCACAAAGAGTTGGACATGACTGGGTGAATGAACATCATGAATAGTAAAGCATGCACTGATGCAAAGCACTTAAAGTAGTCTACTGGTGCAAAGGTACTTAATAATTTTTAGTTTAACTATTACACTGAAATATAAAGTTCTAAAATATGATTCATTACTGCAGTTTCAATCTATTTCTTCTTGAATAGTTTTCTGTGTTGATTGGGAACAATTGGTGTTCTTTGACTTGAAACCTTATATGCTTGAGTTTCAACATCAGAGGAGTTAGGGTAGAACATGCTGTAGAATTATGCAGGGAGCTTAATATCCTCTGGAGACACTGATAGGATCTTTTGTTGGTAGGATCGACAGGGTTATAGAGGAGGGCACTAGATCAGTAGAGAAAAGACCTGAGTTCTAGTTCTAATTCTGTCAGTGAGTATTTGACTTGGGATAAATAATAAAATTTAATGTGACACTCATTATGGCCACGACAAGCTATATAGTGTCTCATTCTAAAACTTCTGTGCAAACACATAGAAGTATTTATATACCTCAGTCCAGTAGTAACTGTATTAGACTGTCATAAATATAATTTTCTTTTTTCTTTTATGGGTATGCATATTCTCCAAAAAGTATACTTAATTATTACATTTTTTCAAATTTTATTTTAAGTATAGTTGATTTATAATATTATAGTTTCAATTATATAACAGTACTTAAATATTTTTCTAGATTATACTCCATTTAAAATTATTGTAGAATATTGGCTTTATTTCCTGTGCTGTAGCATATCCACTTTAAAAATTTTATTTTTAAATTTTTTATTAGAGCATAATTGTTTTACAATGCTGTGGTGGTTTCTGCTATACATCAGTGAAAATCAGTCATAGTTATATGTATGTCTCCTCCTCTTCTCTGTACATACTGGCCTCAACAATTGCATAGATCACTCATTCAATAAAAAACAAGCCTTTATCTGCCTAAAAAAATAAATTCCCCATCAATTTATTCATTCAATGCCATAGTTTTATATACTTTCCCTCTGTCCCCTCTTTTGCACATTTATTCAATGTTGAATACATATTATGAGTTGAAAATTATGATGTTACACATACTATTTTATTAAATACTTTCAATTTTCACAACAATGTCTAATCTCCACAAGAATGTTAAGAAGGAAACAAATGATCAAAGGTAACTTTAAAACAAAAAAGATGAGGACATCGTATGCATTTAAAATAAGCTAAGTTTGACTGTGAACATGAAAGGAACTTTGAATTTATGCAAGGAAAGAAGAATACTATATTTTTACAGAAAGAAAAGCAGGAACTAAGAATGCCTTGCACTCATAAATTCTAGTCACATTGCTCTCACTACAATTTTTAAGTTTAGTGCGAGAATCTGTTAAATGTTGCTGACAAGACCTGATTAAAAATTGACACAGGCCATAGATGTTTGATGGCTGGCACTCACACTACTTCTAATTTTGTTTCTCTAAAGAATGTATGAGGAGGAAAGCCTTATTGAGTGAAATCTAGGCCAAGCAAACATATGGTGGTGGGATTTCTTTTAGATGAAGTAATTTAAAACTGAGATTCTCAGAGAAGAATTTTTTTCCCTGAAGACTTTTATAACAGTATTCTTAAAATCTGGTCATGACAAACTGGAGAAAATGATCCTTTAAAACCTGAAAATATGCTCAATTCACTTCTCTGAAATCAGTCCTGGGAAAATATCCATATCATTTTGGAATAGCAAACAGATTTGTCTGGTGGAATTTTGCCAGAAAAGAAGTAATGTAGACATGATATGCTTTATTGTGGAAACATGAAGCATCCCTCTCTGCTAATGATTCATGAACAGGAAGATGAGGCATCCTTACAGCTATTACCTCCTCTCTTAAGCTGAAATACCATGCTGTTCACGTCATTGTATACATGTTCACATTGGCTTAAATGTGTTGTCACTGTATATTATTATAAACAATCATTAGACTTCTATTTGAAACAAAACAAAATACCATTACATCACAAAGCACTAAGTCTGTTACTGTTACTTCAACCTAGCTGAACTTCTACATTAATATTACCTTGGTAATGATGCTAAGATAAATTTTATTTAAGAAAACAACAACAAGCATTTGTAAGACTTGCTTCTCTGCCACTTATAGACATTGTTATTACAATGGATAGCATTAGTAATAACAATTATCATACAATTGCCCCTTATAGGAGGATAATCACTATGTTCATCATTTGGTATTAAATAAGGCACTTTGCTTCTAATATCTCATTTAATCTTTAAGACATTTCCAAAATGTTATTTTACATATGAGGAAATTATAGTGCAGAGAGATTAAACATGTGGCTAAAGTCACACAAGTAACAATTAACATAGGTGTGATTCAGTCACAGGTAAGCTTTAGTACAGGTTAAAGCAATAGGAGAAGGCTTATTGGAGGAAGCACCTTTTAAATTTTTTTAAAAACTAGTCATGATTCGATGAGGAGAATACATTTCTGGTGTGTGGAATAATATGGCTACCTAAGGGTCACTAAGGCAGAAAATGTGTGGGAAGTACATGTGTCTGAACAAATGAGAGATGGATGGCAAAGAATACAGAGCAAAATCCTACACCACTCAAGCAACACAATGATGGTCTCTGCAAGAAAAAAGTTAATTAGTATCAGGTTAATATAATTACTTGGAAAAAATATCTCTCAAGTTTTGAGGGGAAAAATCTGTGAAGATTACCAATATTTCCTGTATGAGGACAACATTTGCAGAAATTTTTGAGATGAGAAAGAATACCACTCCCATAGTCACCCTGGAGAAAACCAAGAGAAAAGAGAATCCTTGAAAAAATTTGCTAACTGAGGGAACAAACTCTTAAGATTGGGACTGGTGTGCTTAGTAGAAAGAAATCAGGGATGAGAGCAGTGAAACTTAAAGCTGTTGTATGAAAGTTTTTAATATAATTTACAATAATGCGGATGTCAAATAGTTCATAAAAGTAAAGATTAATAGTGTAAAGTAGTAATAAAATCCTAGCTAAGTTCTTGAATCATTCCAAGTAAACAACAACAAAAAAGAAATATTAAGGAGGTGATTAGGGATAAAATAAAGTTTTATTTCAAAATGATGGAGTGAGTAGTTATTGCTTTTTTCTTGATAATATTAGAAAAATATATGTTCACATTTAAAAATATGATTATTATTAATAGAATTAAAAAGAAGATATACAACACCTAACTCATTAAAAAACAGCATGAGTTCAACAACATGAAAATAAAAATAAAAAAGCATAAAAATATAAAATAAATATAAAATATTAAAAAATCACAAGTAATTTATACAGTTTTACAACAAATATGACTGAATATAGATTCTTATTAAGATAAATGTTATACAATAATTCAATGATATGCTGTCATGAAATAAAAATGAAATGTCACCCTAAAAGAAAATTAAAATGAATATTGAAAATATTACCCAGTCATTCAAAGCAGAAAGAAATTAAGGGAAGCAATAATAATAACAAAACATATAATAATTCAGAGGAAAGGGATTAAAAACATCAAGAGATTTATAGTTTCTAGTCTTATGTTTAGATCTTTGATCCATTTTGAGTTTATTTTTGTGTATGGTGTTAGAAAGTGCTCTAGTTTCATTCTTTTATAAGTGGCTGTCCAGTTTCCAGCACCACTTGTTAAAGAGATTGTCTTTTCTCCATTGTATATTCTTGCCTCCTTTGTCAAAGATAAGGTGCCCATAGGTGCATGGATTTATCTCTGGGCATTTTTCTATTTAGAAAGATGGTAACAATAACCCTGTATGCGAGACAGCAAAAGAGACACAGATGTATAGAACAGTCTTTTGGACTTTATGGGAGAGGGCGAGGGTGGGATGATATGGGAGAACAGCATTGAAACATGTAAATTATCATATGTGAAATTAATCACCAGCCCAGGTTTGATGCTAGATACAGGGTGCTCAGGACTAGTACACGGGGATGACCTAGAGAGATGGAATCGGGAGGGAGGTGGGAGGGAGGTTCTGGAAGGGGAACGCATGTATACCCATGGCGGATTCATGTCAATGTATGGTAAAACCAACACGATAATGTAAAAAATAAATAAATAAAAAATAAAATAAAAATAAAAACATTAAGAGAATTATATATATCTGAAATTGTTCAATCTACAATAAAGATATAGTGATCACAGACATTCACGTTTCAGATAACATAGTTCCAAAATGTGTGAAGCAAAAACTATAAAAAGTACAAAAAAGTAAAAAGGAAGAAGTAACAGGCAAATAAAGTAAGATGTTTTTTTCTCTGAGTCTCTTTTGGGTCAAGTAGACAATATATTTACACACATGTGGTGCAGCCCTCGTGGCTCAGCAGTAAAGAATCTGCCTGCCAGCGCAGGGAAAAAAGGAGAGGTGGTTTTGATCCCTGGTCCAGGAACATTCCCCAGGAGAAGAAAATAGCAACCTACTCTAATTTTCTTGCCTGGGAAATCCCTTGACCAGAGGAGCCTGGTGGGCTCCAGTCCGTGGCGATGGAAAGAGTCAGAGGCCACTTAGTGACTAAACAGCAACAATACACATGGATACTCACCGAGAGCCAGGCGTCCTGGAGTGTGAAGCCAAGTGGGCCTTAGGAAACATCACTATGAACAACGGTAGTGGAGGTGATGGAATTCCAGCTAAGCTGTTTTAAATCCTAAAACATGATGCTGTTAAAGTACTGCACTCAATATATCAACAAATTTGCAAAACTCGGCAGCGGCCACCAGACTGGAAAAGGTCAGTTTTCATCCCAATCCCAAAGAAGGGCAAGCCAAAGAAAGTTCAAACTATCATACAATTGTGCTCATTTCCCTCAAGCTAGGCTTCAGCAGTATATGAACCAAGAAATTCCAGATATACAAGCTGAATTTATAAAAGACAGAGGAACCAGAGATCATATTGCCAATATTTGTTGGCTCACAGAGAAAGCTAGGGAGTTCCAGACAAACATCTACTTCTGCTTCATTCACTACACTTAAGCCTTTGACTGTGTGGATCATAGCAAACTGGAAAATTCTTCAAGAGATGGGAATACCAGATAACCTTACCTGTCTCCTGAGAAACCTGTATGCGGGTCAGGAGGCAACAGTTAGAACTGGACATGGAATGATGGACTGGTTCCAAATTGGAAAAGGAGTACATCAAGGCTGTGTATTGTTACCATGCATATTTAACTTCTATGCAGAGTACATCATGTAAAGTGCTAGGCTGGATGACTCACAAGCTGGAATCAAGATTGCAGGGAGAAATATAAACTACATCAGATATGCAGGTGCTACCTCTAATGGCAGAAAGCGAAGAAAAACTAAAAAGCCTCTTAATGAGAGTGAAAGAGGAGAGTGAAAAATCTGGCTTAAAACTCAGCATTCAAAAAATGAAGATCATGGCATCTGGTCCCATCACTTCATGGCAAATAAATGGGGGAAAAGTGGAAACACTGCCAGATATTATTTTCTTGGACTCCAAAATCACTGTGTACAGTGACTATAGCCATGAAATTAAAAGACATTTTCTCCTTGGAAGGAAAACTATGACAATCCTAGACAGCTTATTAAAAAGCAAAGATATAATTATGCTAACAAAGATTTGTATGGTCAAAGCTGTGGTTTTTCCAGTAGTCATGTACGGATGTGAGAATTGGACCACAAAGAAGGTTGAGCACCGAAGAACTGATGCTTTCAAATTGTGGTATGGAAGGAGACTCTTGAGAGTCCCTTAGACTTCAAGGAGATCAAACCATTTGATCCTAAAGGGAATCAACCTTGAATTCATTGGAAGGACTGATGCTGAAGCTGAAGCTCCAATACTTCAGCCACCTGATATGAAGAGCTGACTCATTGGATAAGACCCTGATGCTGGGAAAGACTGAGGGCAGGAGGAGAAGGGGTGACAGAGGATGAGACTGTTGGATGGCATCACTGACTGAATGAACATGAGTTTGAGCAAACTCTGCGAGACAGTGAAGGACAGGGAAGCCTGGTGTGCTGGAATTCATGGGGTCTCAAAGAATCGGACATGACTTAGTGACTAAACTACAATGACAATATAATAATACATTATAATGTGATAATGTAACAATGACAATGTAATAATACATTATAATTCTGTTTTATATGGGATTTTGTCATTGTCCAATATTTTTATATGCATTACATTAAACTATCTTTAAATATGTGAAAGACTGGTAAACAGAGATCCACTGGTTATTACTAAGATCCTCACCCCTGAAAGAGTGGACGAGATAAGGTGGACTAGAGACAAATATAGAAAGTGTGCCTATTTTCTAGTTTTAAAGGCTCTCAGTTGTAATTTCTGGTGATTCTAAGTGCAGTATAAACCAAATGGAACTGGACATGAAGTAATTCACTTTCATAATCTAAAACTTTTGGATGCTATCCTGGGTATTGGGTGAGGACTATTATTGATATTTACTATAGCAAAAGAAATATACTTGTGTTCATTTTTAATCTAATATTTCATCTATTTTCAATTTCCATTCCTACTGGGTGTAAATTCTCTTTTATGGTAAGTATTTTAACACCTATTTCCCAAGATGTTTGGCTGTCGAATGCTGAACCAATGTATTAATAAAAATATTGAGCCCAGTCAGACCATAGACACAGAAGACTCAGTCTGATTAAATTGTCTGACTAAGGAATCTAGAATAAGAAACATACTTGTCAGTACCAGCTGAATGGGATAGCCATATTATGAGATAAGCAAAAAAGGAACCAAATGGTCAAAGCTGAATGGGATAGCCATATTATGAGATAAGCAGAAAAGGAACCAAATGGTCAAAGCTGAATGGGATAGCCATATTGTGAGATAAGCCCCAAAAGGAACCAAATGGTCAAAGCTTAAAAATGCCCTGGGTCTTTTGGGAGAAGCGGCTAAATTCTAATATCAGAATTATATTTTATTCATTCTTTATAGTCACTTTATATATAACCACAGATAGTAAATTATATATAATTCTTATTCAGAGGGTAGGTTCAGTGAAAGTTAAAGCATTTTTGTTTTTAGCTGGTGAAATGAACAGGGAGGATTCTCCTTGACTAATAGGGAAGCAATTCTGCTGCCAAGAGTGAGGCAAATCTAGGTTAATAGCATCCCTTAAAGAACAATCTTAATGAGGCCTTTTTGTTAAAAAGAGGTTTCCATTTTCTGCCTCATTTCATAAACAAAGACAATAAAGAAGTTTCCAAGATCAGTTATTTCATATTCAAGAAAAACTAGCAGATAGCACTGTCTGTGGAGGAGCATAATCGCTCCTTATATGTGGAACCTGGTTGCTTTTTGGGCTTGGCACTGAAGTGAGTGGAATCTGTCTGAAAGCTAGATTCACCCATCCTGCTCGACAACAGAGCTGCCACACTGAGAATGTTCTAAAAAGGTATATTTTCTAAGGTCTTGACTAGAAACTCAGAGCAAAAGAAACCACAATAAAGTCTCGAAGTCTCAGAGTATTTCTCACTCTGTCGAAAAAGAGCTAGTTTCAGAAAAATTTTAGGAAATGTTAAAGCAAATGGTTCATTTGCTGTATACTGAGATAGGCAGCGTATGCTTCTACATAGGTCCAAACTCTCATTACACAGTCATACTCTTGGAGAATTTCAAGTTTATAGCATTTACATGGGGTGATTTCTGTATTTGTAAAAGGTTGTTGGTTATTGTCATATGAAGGAAAGCATGAGAATTGGAATAAAACAATTGTTTTTCATTATGAAAAAAACATGATTTTCCTGATAGACCAGGTAAAATCTGGATAATACTTATATGATGCCATTTGGTTTAAATATGGTCTACCTATACTGTATGTTAGTAAAAGAATGACAAGGAAGGTATGCCTAAACAAAATATAAATAGCAACTTAACTTAATATAAAATATTTGATTTTTTAAGAAAAGTGTGAAATTGAAATTATCAGTGCAATAAACTTTTATTTTAAAATCATTAGTTCCAATTTGTCTCTGCAAGTGAAAGGAGAAAGTGATAAGTGAATTTGTAATTAAGAAGGTACATATTCAGAGGTACCTTTTTCTTGAGTATGCATGTTTGACTACTTACAGAAAATGAAAAGTAATTGGCAGTATTTGTTTTAGCTATTATACTGATGTTCTCTAGTTACTCTTTTCCAATTCCAAAATCAATTAAAAGAAAGCTTTGCATATGTTTTTATTGGGATTCTTTCAAAGTTATCAGTTATTTCTTACATTAATTCCTCTGTTAGCTTAAAAATATCTCAAATATAACTAGCTAAATCATACTTCCCTTACAGTGTAGTAAGCCTCATTTACACTGTCAAATCTCTCAACTACCATTTATTAAGTTTAATGTGGCCATCAGTAACTGTTCAATAGTATAACCATTTTCTACTATGTTCTTTACAGCATACCATAATGTATAAAACCCAGAGGACTAAAAGGAATTCATGGTGAAATAGCATGACATTAACTTGATAAGGCTTTCCATTCATCTTCAATAATTTAAAAAAATTTTTTAAACACTGGTGACTCTGTTTCAACAGTGTGGAATACGAGAAGTATTTTTTTGCTCTAGTTAAATAATGTCTTAATATTGTAGATTCTTCTGAGAAACTGTACACATCTGTGCCTGACTGTGTTTAATGTGTTAGGGAAATGTTGTGGGAAAAATGCCTTCCTTGTATTATTGGCTAAAACTTACATATTTCAAGTTGACTGTTACATAGGACTTTCAAATATTTATTATGTTTTTCGTTTAAAGAAGAATGCTGAGATAGAAATGTTTTTAGAAATTTTCTTCATTTGGTTTCAAAAAAAGCCTGAGAAATTTAATTCTAATGTTTTAAAAACTCTATCATAAAGAAAACAATAAAGGAATAATTCTATTCTCAAAGAAAACCCTCATATTTTGGAAAATGTTAATAGAATATATATATAACTTTACATAAAGAGCAGACAGTATGACAGTACTTCTCCAAATAATGCACATATTTCCTTGATCATTTTAATAAAAAAAAATGTTCAGAATCAGGGTTTAATTCAGAGAGAAGAAATAAAAAGCTTATCAGGAGTAAGGTAATTTGTAGACATTCCCTAAATGCTGCATAATAAAAGTGAAACTTATAAATATAGAATTTAATTTTGTGAAATATTTTAATTTATAGCTTTCTTTATTCCTTTTTCCTCCCTAACTCTGCAAAAACCTAAAACCAAATTATTAACAACTACAAAAAGTATTGCAGTCTAAGAAGGAACTGAGAAAACTGAGGGACACAGTAATTTTAATACCACATTTTAACAGGTTTTGGAAGGCAAGGACAATGAAAAAAAAATCAGGCAAAAACATATACTTGGAAGAAATAAGAAAGCACAAATATTCTTTCTTTTTATAAGCCTGTCATTAATAATACTTTACTACTGCTAATTTTTTAGTTTTGCTGGATTTACTATGGTTATATCAGATATTAAGGGAAGCTTCCTGAAGGACATGGGAACTGTTCATTCTATCTTAGCAATTCTTTTTTTTCTCTGTTACCAATAACCTTCATTTTAACATTGGCCATAATGAGAAACAGTGCATGAGAGTCACATTAAATGTGTGAAAAGTAAAAATTTTCTAAACTCACAAGTTTTCCACAAAGTATGGATTTTTTCTAATATCAACAAATATTTTAATATTCTATTTGTTTGTAATACTATAATAACATAATTCTTTATTGCAAATATTTGAGTTGGTTTAGAATGTAAACAGCTCCAACATAGATTTTTGCCCACTTTTCTGATCATTTCTGTTGGATTAAATTGTAGGAAGAAAATTAGTAAGTTAAAAGGTATAAGTACCTTTGAATTAAAAAAAATGTACCTCTTATCATGTTATTTGATGAAAATATGTAAGCAATATCCTGTCCCACAATCCACCATAGTGTATAAGGTACCATTTCCCTAAACTCTTTGTTAGTTTGAAACATGAAAATTAATATTGTATTTAATACATTTTTATTGTTGGATATATTTTTGACTAGTTGCATTTCTTTTTATGAATTATACATTAACCACTGTTTCTTATTCTGTTAGTGTATTTATCATTTTATATTGACTTATGATTGCTTATTTATAAAATATACTAAGGTTTATATCATTGATATTTTCAGTTTGTCTTTTAATTTTTATTTGTGGTCATTTTTAAGATACTGATGTTTCCCATTTTTTAATGTTAAATCTATAAATTTGCTTTTAATGATCTCTGACATTATTTCATCTCAAAAGATCTTTTCCGTTACCAATAATATATATGTTCAACTACATTTTCTTTCAGTTCTTTGATTTCTTTGTAAAGCTTTTTACTGTACACATGTTCTAGGAAACAACTGATGTACCAATGTATACATCTCTGTCCTTTCGATTATGAATCAGCCATACCCTTTAATTATATCTCACGATGACTAATTTGAGTCATCAAATTAGTGAAGGCTAACTTTATGTGGTTTACACTCCCAGAATTTCTATTAACATTGGCATATTAATGGAAAGGCAATCTTAGCCACCTTTCAGAAAAAGAATATTAGCTGATTTATAGAAATAAACTTAATGAAAAGATATATAACAAATATTCACTTTACTATGCTCCATCATTAATGCTAAATAGCTCATAAAGTCCTTGTACTCTTGGTTTCTGCAGATCTTTCAGAAATCCATAGTAGGATTGGAACATAGGTGAGAGAGAAGATGGGGTCCGCTCTGATGCACCAGAAGCCGTAATTTTTGCTATCAACTTTCCTCAAGCTCAAGCTCACTGTAATTCTTGGACCTTCACTAAGTTTCTTTTTTAAATATTGTTCTGGCTTTTTATGGTGACTCTTATTTCCATGTGTTTTTACTGGCACTGTCTTGGGTCTTTTTCCCACCTTTTCATATTGATAGGGTGAGTTTTACAATTGTCTGAGAACAATTCATGATTTAGTATCAGCCATGGTCCAGTGGGGAAACAAAAATGACACTGTGTATTTGAACAGAGAGAATTCTCTAGGAATTGTTAAGGGAGCATAACATAGATAATTAAGAGGATAAAAAGGAGCTGTAAGCTCTAATGGAGGTAGCAGTTCCAAGAAACACCTACCACCATTATGGAAGAGGCTGGAATTACTAAAACTTAGAAACTTGGGAACCAGACCTCGGAAGCTAGCTGATGCTAGTATTTCTGAGGAGCAGAACGTGATGGAGCTTGTTCTGCAAGTTTTGGAAAAACTGAAACCTGGATTCAGTATTTCCTACAGGTCAGAACTGCCCTTGCTGAAGTTTAAAAAAAAAAAAAAAAAGACTTGTTAGGATGATAGTCACAAAGCAAGAGGAAGGCAGGATGCCCACAGAAAGCAATCAGGAAGATGCAGATGTCTTCTCCCTTCTGCAGGCTCCCAGTTTCCTTTAGCGCCCGCTATTAGTGAGGTCTAACATGGATCCCAACTGTGTATATGGATGTCAGTCACCCGGTCTGTAAGTCACAGTCTGACTCTTTGGGACCCCATGGACTGTAGCCCACCAGGCTCCTGTGTCCATGGGATTTCCCAGGCAAGGATACTGGAGGGGGTTGTCATTCCCTTCTCCAGGGGATCTTCCTGACCCAGGGATCAAACCTGGTCTCCTGCATTGCAGGCAGTTTCTTTGCTGTCTGAGCCACCAGAGAAGCCCAACTAGCCAAGCAGAAATGTGGGTTACCCTCTCAGACTCAATATCAGAACACAGAGGTGAAAAAGATGGGTTTGGAGCTGAAAGGTAATTAGTAATTAGCACAGGGAATCTCCCCTCTACCATGCACTGTGTCTTCTTCATTCATTCTTTCTGACTTTTAGAGCTCTTAACACTGACCTGTCACATTTCCATCCATACAACTTCAATGCCCTGCTTTGCATAAACCATCCTCACAGAGGTTTGCTCATTATTTCTAGTTATTTCTAGGTGATTTTTATGTTAAAATATTTCCTAATCAGCTGTTTTACTGTATGGGAAAACAAATTTTCCCCCAGCATGGGAATGAAATGGGGTAACCTAGGTTGGCTGCTTTCTCAAGAGTTCTTTAGTGGATTACCAGGGGATACAATTCATAGATACAATTAATAGAGTACTCAGAGTAGCGTAATTAGTAATCCAGTAGGGCAGTAAGCAAAATAATTTCTGGAAGTCTCCTGGCATTAATTATCTAAACAAAGTTTATGCTTCTGCACAAGTGAAAAGTGGATCAGGCAAGGTATATACATTATTTTCTTACTGTGTAAGGGTGTTGATTCATTGTGTCTACAGAGTTCTAGTTAGAGAAAAAGACACAAGGGTATGAAAACGTTGATACCCCGGGAGGAGCATGATGTGTGGAAAAATTTTGTGGAAAACGGAGTGGAAAAACTTTAAGCCCTGTTCAAAGAAAATCACCAAAGCCATTAGCAGCCGAACTCATAAACAGCAATAAAATGATCAACTGTAACAAAGCTGTAGCAATTATCATATCAATTTACCCATATATTTCTCTAATCTTTTCTGCATACATCATTACAGCAAAATACCCAGATGTAATAATTACAGGAAATTTTCAAGTCCTTTGGCAAAAACTCCAGAAGACTTTGGCCCATTCGAAGTCTTACTGCATTAGCAGAAGCTGTGTAAATGGGCCATTCTCTAGTTAGGAGGCAAGACCTATTGGCTTTGATTCAGTTTTTAAGTGACTCTAAGGGAAATTTCTTACTGGGCTTAACTGCTATGAATTGCTATTTCTGTTTAACCAGAGCACATGATTTTGGTAATATACAATACTTAAAGTATATAACTAATCATTATCCAACTGTGAAGTGGGAACTGATACCCTTGCTTAACATGGCAATAAAATCGGTCACTTTTTCAATTGAGAATATTTCAGTTTTATTAAAAATGGAATTTTTGCAGATTATATGAAAATATTTTATTGCTTAGAAAGTAACACCATATCACTTAATATTTTAAAATTATTTCAAATATAAGAATTCAACTGTTAGTTAATTGGCATGTAATTGGTACATAAGAGTCTATAAATAACTGACTCAGGTCTGGATGCTTAGTTCCTTAGGTTTTTACACACAGATAAAAGGAAATAGAAAACTGTGTGCATGTGTGCTCGGTCATGTCTGACTATTTGCGACCCCATGGACTATAGCCTGCTAGTCTCCTCCATCCATGGAATTTTCCAGGCAAGAATACTGGAATGGGTTGCCATTCCCTTTTCCAGAGGCTCTTCCTTACTCAGGGATTGAACCCGTATCTCCTGTGTTGGCAGGTGGATTCTTTACCACTGAGCCACCAGGGAAGCCCAAAGCAAAAGTCAAGAAGTACTTTTTGACTTTGTATTGGTATTGCATAGATCTCTGAAATTTAAACTCCTATGTAGGTAAAACAAATTTTTTGGCTTTGAGGAAGAATCTAAGAAAGGGAGTTAAGGTATGTATTTGTTTTCACATTATAATCAACACGGTCAATAGCATTAATCAACCACCAAGGGTATAGCACTAAAACTAATCAACTTATAATGGGTAAAAAATTGAGATATTAATAGTTATATACATTAATGCAATGGCATGGGTATCAGGATATTAATTGGAAAACACTAAGTGCAGCCGAAGGGATTTAATGAAGGTAATTGGTTACATATGTGACAAAAGACTTAGGAAGCCATCAGGTTGTCAAGGCAACTCAGACTTAGCAGCTACAAGAAGCCACCATTCCTAGGTTGGAGGGATACAGAACAGAGGTCGTTTTATCAAAGCTCAGGGCACAGGGTTACCTCGATAAAATGCAATCACAGTAGACCTATCAGAGTTGAAGAGAGAAAAAACTAATTGGGAATGCCACCTGTGGCCCCAAGGAAGGAATACAGCTGGCTGCCTCTCGGTTTCTTCCCTCTTTCAAGTGACCTGCTAGTGCCTTCCTGAATCACAGTGAGCCAGAAGCCAAGAGACATGGAAGTCTGGAAATGAAGCTGGCAGGACTCAGCTCCCCATACTCCTATATCAGCCTTACCCCATGATACAGGGGCAGGCAAGGAAAGCAGCAGGAAAGGGTCTCAGTGCAAACAACACCAGGAAGGACTAAGATTATTAAGTAAATTGTAGAACGTATGAGCCAAAGGCAAATGTTTCATGCATCCCTTATATATTAACTCTTTATTGGTACTTGGGGCTTCCTTGGTGGCTCAGACAGTAAAAAATCTGTCTGCAATGCGGGAGACCCAGTTTTGATCCCTGGGTTGGGAAGATCCCCTGGAGAAGGAAATGGCAACCAGTATTCTTGCCTGGGGAATCCCATGGACAGAGGAGCCTGGTGGGCTACAGTCTAAGGGGTCACAAAGAGTCAGACGTGACTGGGTGATGGACATACACACTTCATTGGTACTTGAATATTTAGAATACTGTAATAAAATTTCTAGGCTATTTTTTTTTCCTACAGACTACTTAATTTTGGATAATTTTACAAAATATGTAGAGAAAAAATAAATTGTATCTTCTGTAAAATTTTGTAATACTCTGTGAGATTTTTTAATGGAAATGTGATTTATTTTTTCTTGTTCGAAAGGCAGAGAAGTCTCCTAAAATAAGAGCACAAGGGAGGTCAAAGGACTGAGTACAGAGCTATGTTTTTGGCACTGCATGAAAAAGAAGAGGGCAGAGGTCCACCATAGAGTCCAGCAGGGTGATGCGACTCCATTTTGATCTGACTAGTGTCATAACCAGAAAGGGGAACCTGTAGAGTCACAGCCCAGAATTGACAGAAAATGTTGGACAGCAAAGAAGTTGGAAAGCAAAGTTAGAAAGTGCTGCAGTTTCACTGAAGAGAGAGACGGGCTTGTAGAGACTAAGTTGCCCTTCAAAGGCTCTGATTTCTTTCTGAAGCTCCCAGTCTTGCTGACCTGCGGAAGTGAAATTTTCTCAACCAGCCTCCAACTGAAACTTTATATCTGGAAATAGGGTTCTAATAGCAACCAGGTGGCCACTGTATAGTTCTGAGAGCCCTCTGGCCTGTTTATGGCTGACATCTGGCCTGGATAAATCACTCTATATTCTAGGATGAGTCAACAGAGGGAAAAAACACCTCAACAAACTGAGGGTATGGAAATACTTTTCAACATTAAAAAGGAATATAATTTAGGAGATGTGGAAAAAACATATACTTGGAAAAGATTTATTGTAGGAAAAATTGAAATATATTTAAAAAACTTTGTGCATTGAGTTAGTAAAAACTTTTTAAAGAAGTACACTTTATGAAAAGTGAGGAAGTATCCATTTAACATAAAAAGTAGAAGTTAGAAAGGAAGCTCTGGAGATGAGAAAACTGCAGTTTTTAGTAGGAAGTTAAAAATATAATTAAAATCTGCAGTAAACACTAAAGAACAGAATAAATATTATGCAAGATTAAATCAATTATTAATAAACTTGGTAGATGTCCTGAAATAGGATATGATAGAAGAAGGATAACGACAGGGAGATTATTCTGTATAAAAAAGACTTAATTTAGTATTGTATTTCTGAATGAGAAAACAAAACAAGTGCACAAAATAAAAATGCACAATATGATAAGAGGAATGCATTCTGAAATAAGGAATACCTGAATGTGATTAAAAATTTTTCCTTATTTACTGGGAGAACTTAATGAGAAAAATATTATGGTTAAATTTTTTATTTCAAAAATATTAAATAATTAGTCATGCACACTAAAAATTTAGATGGAAGAATTTAGCTTTGATGTGTCTTTGTATCTTCAGTTCCTCTTGTTGAGCCTGCCCTGTTATCCCCATTTATCGATGGAGACAACACGATTAGAAAGATTATTTTCTTAAAGTCCTGCAGCATCTTCTCCACAAATATTACCTTGGTAAAGGTGGAAGGGTTTATAATGTTAAACAAATTATAGGCAAGATTCTCAAAGATTCTGAGCATATTAATTCCTCTAACATTAGAGATAGATTCCCAAAATACATGAAGGGAAGTCATTATAAAAGAAAGTCAAAGAAATATGTCTCTGCATTCAACTGAAGTGCCAGCCTGCTCTGCCCAAAGAATCTGACTTTAAGAATCAACGGCAAGAAGGCTGAACTGCTGGAAACTATTCCTGATGAATTCATGGCGTAATTGGGGTAAAGACATAAGAACTTGGATTGTGAAATAGTGTGTTAAATAGTAGACAAGGATTCACAATAAAAAGCAATGGTCCACGCCCTTCCCTTCTCACCTATAATTCTCTTACCCAGAGCAATGCTTTTAAGCATTTTGTTTCAGTTCTTTGGCACACGCTTTTTCTTCTCAAATATAGGTACATTCAACAATCTATTTATTGTCTCTATTGTTTAAATTTATGTAGGTAGTCAGCTATTTTGAAACCATTAAAATAATATCTTTTTATTCCCTTTGCCCCTCCTATAACAGTTCCATCATCATCAGGCAAGGGGTGGAAGTCAAATGGAATATGGAGAAAATGTTGTAGATGAATGCATGCCAGGTGAGAAGGGGAGTAAATGAAAGCCCTTTGTCGTCAGTGGACTGTGGGAAAGAGAAGAGGGAGAGAGGCAGTCGAAACACCTGTTTCCACGGTTCCCCCAGCTTCTGGCCCTGGGGATGGAGGGTGGGGACCTGTGTGGTTGAGGGAAAGCCAGGGAGTGAGGTCTGCAGAAATGTATTCTGCACACACGCTGAAGGATACACGTGGAGGCTTCGTGTGGTTACAGAGAGAAAGAATGTAATTTATGGCTTTGTGATATAGAATCGATTCATAAATTCCTCTAATCTCCTGGGGACAGGGAAGTAGCTGAGATGAAAACCAGCTGGCCTGTTTCTGGGGCCACAGCAGGAAGGTTTGAGTGTGAGCTGAGGAAGGTGCTGGAGGGGGTCTTTGCTGAGACATGAAGGAGCCGGCAGCCTCTAGAGAGAGCCAAGGTGCGGTTTAGTCAAAAAGGAAAGCTCATCGGGCCTGACAGAGCCAAGAGAATAAAACACAATTCTCCACTGCAGATGTTAACAGGGAAAGTCGATGAGTGCCCAGACAGCAGGGAACCACACTGGGGAGGCCTGGTGGCTGAGGAGCTGGCAGCACCTTCTCTCACGAGATTCCGTATCATGTTAGGCTTGGAGGGAGGGGAAGTAAATGAGAGCAGGGAAATCTTACAGATAGAGCATTTACCGCGAATAAACTGAATTACTTAAAAGAAACAGGTTTAAACTAGCACTGAGTGTAACAGGAGCCTTGTGAGAAATATTAGATCAATTTTAGAAAAAGCTACATTATTTTGTACTGCTGAGCAGTGGTGAGTCTGTGTTTCTACACAAATTATGTATTCAAACTTCCATTCATTATTCAATGTTTTTTAATTTCTCAGTTTTGACCACAACTTCTCTTTTGCCTTTCACTTTCCCTTTCCTCCTTTTTCCATCTCCCAGCAGCTGTCCCTGTTTCTTTACATACATATTGCCAACTAGGTAAAAATTGCAGTATATTTTGTAACCATAATTGTGTCTTCTTAGCTTTTCCTAAACATTGATTCCAAAGGTAGAAAATGTGGGAGCCGTCTTCCTGCTTTGCTGTACATACTGCTTGGACTATTGTTATTGTTGTTCAGACACCAAGTCCTGTCTGACTCTTTGCAGCCCCGTGGACTGCAAAGGCAGGCATCCCTGTCCCTCACCATCTCCTGGAGTTTGTGTTTCATGCTCTTAATCGAAGGTCATTGTATTCCTGTTTTGGTTTGAGTACTTTCTTTATCTTTGGACTCTGATTATCTTGTATTGCCTTTTACTTTCCTCAAGTTTTACCTAGTTGCTCTTTTGACCTACTGAACACTTGAATGCTGAGACTTCCCTTTATGAGCTCTTTGATTAGGTACTTTGTTTCCTGTTTTATGCTTATACTTCCATTTTTTTTTCCTAGAGTAAATCCTTTAGTAAATTATGGAGAGAAGATATGTTGGAGATAAATATTCTAATGCTTTGCATGTCTAATGATATCTCTATTTACCAGTAGATTTAATAATGATATAGATAGATAAAATTGTGGACTAATGTGATTTTTTTCTACATTTTTGAAGGCATTGGTTCATTGTGCTCTACCTATGGTATGTCAGTTGGAAACAGAGATACCAAGAGGATTCTCATTGCTTTGAACATAAAACTTTTTTTCCTCTCTTTCTGGGTAATTTTATTCCCTTTAAAGGTTGAAATGTAATTGATGTACAGCATTATATTAGTTTCAGGTTATAACATGATTTGATATTGTATTTACTGTAAAATGATCACGTTGATAAATTTAGTTAACATCTATCACTGCACATAGTTAAATTTTTTTTCTTATGATGAGGACTTTCAAGGTCTACTCTCAGAAATTTCAAATATACAATACAATATTGTTAATTATAGTGCATATGCTATATGTTTTGAGGAGAGCATGGCAACCCACTCCAGTATTCTTGCCTGGAGAATCCCCATGGACAGAGGGGCCTGGCGGGCTATAGTCGATGGGGTCATAAAGAGTCAGAAATGACTGAGCAATTAGCATGACATACACACAGCACATACTATGTGTTATATCCTCAGAACTTATTTATTTTATAGTTGGAAGTTTGTACATTCTGACCCCCTCACCCAACTCTTCTATCCACCTACTCCCAGGGATAATATTATTCTTGATGTACTTAAGTTTCATGTTTTTATGTCTAACTATGGGCCTTCTTACATTTGTCTTTCTTTTGAGATCTAATCCCTTTCAACCTGAAAGCTTATTTCTTCTTCAAATTCAAAGTTTTGCTTATTTATTTTTAAAATAGCTTCATCTCTCTTAATTTTCTGTTTTCTGTTTGTTGTCTTTCCTAGATTTAGCTTCCAGATCTCTTATTTTTGTCACATTTTTCTTCACTTGATTCTGTTTTCACTTTCCTGAAGCTTTCCTAAACTTTGTATTTCAACTATTTATTTTTAATTGACCATGATTTATTTAATATATAATGCTAGAAGCATCCTCAAACTGAAAACTACTCATATGCTATCACCAAGGGGATTAGTGCCACACCGTACAATATAGTGGAATTTGAAATTGCCAGGAGAGATAACAATAACCTCAGATATGCCAATGACACCACCCTTATGGCAGAGAGAAGAACTAAAGAGCCTCTTGATGAATGTGAGAGAGGAGAGTGAAAAAGCTGGTTTAAAACTCAACATTCAAATAATGAATCTGGTCCCATCACTTCATGGCAAATAGATGGGGAAACAAAGCAAAGAGTGACAGACTTTATATTCTTGGCCTCCAAAATCACTGCAGATGGTGACTACAGCCATGAAATTAAAAGATGCTTGCTCCTTGGAAGACAAGTTATGACCAACCTAGACAGCATATTAAAAAGCAGAGACATTACTTTGCTGACAAAGGTCTGTCGAGTTAAAGCTACAGTTTTTCCAGTAGTCATGTATGGATGTGAGAGTTGGACTATAAGGAAAGCTGAGTGGCAAAGAATTGATGCTTTTGAACTGTGGTGTTGAAGAAAACTCTTGAGAGTCCCTTGGACTGCAAGGAGATCCAACCAGTCAATCCTAAAGGACATCAGTCCTGAATATTCATTGGAAGGACTGATGCTGAAGCTGAAACTCCAGTACTTTGGCCACCTGATGCGAAGAACTGACTCATTTGAAAAGACCCTGATGCTAGGAAAGATTGAAGGCAGGAGGAGAAGGGGATGACAGAGGATGAGATGGTTGGATGGCATCACCAACTTGATGGACTTGAGTTTGAGCAAGTTCCAGGAGTTGGTGATGGGCAGGGAAGCCTAGTGTGCTGCAGTCCATGGGATCACAAAGAGTCAGACACGACTGAGCCACTAACAAAGCTTGCCATCTGCCTGTTGAAGGAAGAAGTTATGTGCTGCAGATGCTGATTTTCAAAACCTCCTGAAAGGAGTTCGGGGTAGAGAGCAGAGATAAGGCACTGTGCTCAGGGAAAAACTGGCGAGACAAGTCTTTAGATAATTAGATATTAATATTTTCAGTAGTTGATTTTATGAGCCATATTCTTGTGTTGTGTGTGCTGTGCTATGTCACTTCAGTCGTGTCTGACTCTTTGTGACCCTATGGACTGTAGCCCACCAGGCTCCTCTGTCCATGGGGTTCTCTAGGCAAGAATATTGGAGTGGGTTGCCATGCCCTTCTCCAATACTTGTACCTCCCCATATCTAGAAATGCACTAATATCCTTCATGGCGATGACTGTTCCTTGTGAGTAGCAAAAGCTTCACGAGACTAGTAGATCCTTTTGGAAAAATATGTGCCTTGTTGCGTGTATTCCTCCTCCACCAAAATCTCATAAGTACCGACCTTCTCCGCCTACCACTTTGGAGCAGCTTCTCAGAGCTATCTGAGGTGTTATTCCCAGGCTGCAGTCTTCATTTCCCCCCAAATAACACTTAACTCTCAACTCTCATGTTGTTCCTTCTTTTTTTAAGTCAACAGGAGGAAAAGAGGACTAGAAGCAGCAAACAGGTCTCTGGGTGCCCCAGTACTCTCTTTCCATATGTGGCTGCTAATTACACAAATGTGTACAGCTTGTAAAAATTCATCAAGCTGTGTGCACTTTTCTTCACCTATACTATACTTGAATGGAAAGTTAAAAGGACAGTGACAAATTGGTAAAAATAATATTGGGAATATATTTTACACAAAATGTTAATTTCTTTAATTTCTTTACAAAGAGATGTTCACAATGAAAGAAAAGTACCTATTTAAAATATAAAAAGAGGAGGAATTTTAAAAAAAGTAATCACGAATACATGCAAGCAGCTAATAAGTATGTTGAAAAGGTCAAAATTCATTGATAAATAAATGCAAAGTAAGCTGGATATGACATGTACCTTAAATTGGTAGGAATAAACTGAGGAAAATGCTCCATGTTGGTGAAGTTCTGGGGACATGAAACTTCTGAAGTATTGCAGAGGGTATGAATACTGGTAGAGAACTGTTATGAGCTGCCCGTGACAGCAAAAAGTTGATTAAAGAGAATACTCCATAGCCTGATATTAAGGCCTAGGAATTTATCCTTAAGAATTAATTATGAATGTTCATAAATATTCCATATATTTATCAGAGCTTGATTTATCAGAGTTAAACAATTTTTTAACAACTAAGCCTATTAGAAATGGGCTAATCAATTTATGTTAAAGTTTTTACTATAGAATTTTGTGCAGCCTTTAAAAATGATGCTGTGGATGATTTAATTGCATTCAAAGATGTTAAGGATACGTTATTAAGAAAAAGTTAAAAAACTATATAAATTTGTTCTTGTATACTTTTTCTCCCTGAAAGGGAATGGAATGAAGCTCATCAAAATAATGTATTGTGTCTCTCATAGGTGAATTACAAATCATTTTAATTTTCTTCATCTGTTACATTTTCCCAATTTTCAAATGTTTCTATAATCAACCAAAAAGCACTTGTCATTTTTATAAGATAAAAGATCTTCTAAAACTTCTTTACATGATAAATTATTTACATTTCTAGAACTCTAATTTTTGCTTTTCTATGACAGAGTGCCTTGATTATTTTCATTCATATAGTTTCTGGTGCTACTAAGCACATCATTTAAATTTTCATGTGCTACAGGGTTATTTTTATTTGATTCAAATTATAATTTTAGAAGGAATAAAAAATCAAGAAAAATTTGTCTCATGTGCAGGGAAGAAGCCAAATTTTATAATTCTAGCACAGAAGCAGTGGGCAGACATTAATATTGGGTGTCTGTACCATTTAAGCAGGAACTATAAATGCTCCTTTCAGTTCCTGGGCTAGGTACAGAGGCCAGATATAACACTGCAGGCAACAGAAAGACTTGACCAGGCTTTGGGCTCTGCATCTTTCTTTGATAATTTAGGACTTAATCAATAGCATACATCAGGCCCTAAGAGGAATGGCATTCCTAACTAAAAGTTGAAGATTTAGTTATACAATCTTGGTAACAGTAGAAAGTGTGATTTTGAAAGTTAAGTTTATAATTTCAAGTCTGAGTTTCTTTAGACTTTATACAGCACCTACATTTCACCTAATTTTTTATTCATATGCAATAAAACCATTGATGTAAAACAGTTGTGCTATTGCATAAATGATGTTAAAAGTGTATTCTACAGGTGCATAAAAAACGGGGCAGTCTCTTGTAAGGGCAAGAGAGAGTGCAGGAAGTAACATTGATAAGAACATTCCTTATAAATGACTATATATTCCAAAATAGCAGCTGATAATGCTAAATTAAGTCAGCCAACTATGATATTTCCTCTAAGTTGTCATTTTTTTCCTTCTAAATCTGATAAATACAGTAATTATATAAATATAATAGTCTACCCAAAAGTTAACCTGACTTTAAATTCAAGCTACATTTTGTTGCCGGTGTGAATTTTAGGCTGTGTAATGTTTTCTTTATTTGTATTACTTAAATAAGTTTTAATTTTCATTTCCCATTTTACCAGCTGATAGGAATTTAATCTTAGTTCAAGGTTCACATACTCCCTGGCCCGGCTTCCAGTTAAATTCCAGAGGACTTCCAGAGTGCCAGATCACAGGAGGGGAAGGACATCTGTTACCCAGTGTCCCCTGTACCTGATGGCAGCTGTGGGGCATCCTCATTGCCATCTGGTCTTTAGTCACTGGTCTCTATAGCTAGCTGTGAAGTCATCCTTTGTCCTACGCACTCTGCCTTGCCAGTTTTCCAGCTACTTCCCAGACCTTACTAAATTCCATCGCACTTTAGGAAACTGGATCTCTCTAAGTTTCATCACTACTCTGGGATGTGTAGAATCATTCTGCTCCTGGGGTTTGGAAACCTGTCTTCCATATCTCCACATGGTTGTTGGTAGTTATCACTAATAGGTTTCATAAGTACTCACGAAGGTTTTAAACAATCTTCTAAATTTCTCTAATGAGTCTTCAAAAAAGATTAGTACAGTATTTCTAAAAACAGATTTTCTTTCCTTTTTACCTTGTCTGAAAGTAAACATTTTCTAGATCCTCTGATGTGTGAGGTATTATGGTAGATATTATATGATATAAAATCAGTATGGCACTTCTGAGAATGTAAGGTGTTGGATATAAAGTTAGGGAAAGAATAACTGAATGTCCGGAGTATTTTAGACATAGTTCATTATATGTATTTTTTCCCACCAAACTCATATGGTAGATGCTATTATTTTTATTCTAAAGAAAATTCATGCCCTGAGAGGAGTCTTACAGCTAAAAGACACTGAGCCATAATTGCACACAAATGCATCTGATTCCAGAGTCAATGCTATTTTAAGTTAACAGCTCATACATTAGTGTATATGATACCATTAAGAAGCAGATTCTTCCATTCTATCCCTAGAGATAGAGATGTAGACAGTCAAAGGGACCCTAGAATAACAAACAGTCAACTAATTTGATGGCCCAGTCTGTAGATCACAGTCTGAGCAACTGTATTAAAACATATGTCCTTGGAAAGTAGTAATCTTATAGGGGATCATCAGCCCATACACAATTCCAATAAAGGGCAACCGAGCCAAAGTTGGCCTTACAAATAGAGGGCACTTACAAAGCCCTCCGTTGACAAAGGAAAGCTTTGGTTGAAATGTAAATCTGGAAGGTGTGAATGTGGGTATTAAAAGTTGGCTTCTAGTTGACAGGAGGAGGTAATTATTAAAGGATCATGAACATATGTACAGAGACAGCAGCACATAAATGAAGTTCAGCATGGCTAGAGATTATAGTGCAGGGTAAGAAGCATAGGAGATGGTAACTTTCGCAGCTAGGCTCTGATTAGCTCACTCACCCAAAATGGATCTGTGACAAAAATTGTACTGTTTTCAATAATGTGAAACTTTTTTAAAGGACAGTAGTGATGTCAATCAGATCTTGTTTTAGATGATGATAATTAAGGAGTGAGAATAAAAGAGGCTGGGGTTATAATTCACCTTAGAAAAAACTTGGTTTTAGACCAATATATATAGGAAAAGGATCTTGGAGAATGAATAATAGAGAAATGAAGGGAACAAATCTCAGAATGTTTTATGTTAAAATTGGCTGGATGTATTAACTAATTGTAGTAGCTAAAGGAAACGTAGAGTATTTCTTTAACACTAAATCAAGGTGTCTGAAAGTGTGGCAGTGCCATGAACCCTGAAAGGATACCTGAAAGAAGGAACAGTTTTGAATGGAGCATGTGAGTCTGGGTTTTGATTGAATATGCTTGAAGTTCTAATAGAGTATCACTGTGGGGCTAGCATCGTAGGCAATTAGAAATAGAGACTTGGAACACAGTAAGGAGATCAAAACTGACACTTGGCAGTATACTTCATAGTGAGTTTGTAAAACTATGACTGTGGTTAATATTAAATTTGGTATATCAACTTTTTGTCTCCTGAATTTGGGGAAATACGCTTTAAAGAGATAACCAAAGAAATATGAACCAGTAAAGAGGGTAGAATAGAGTCCCTCAGAGACACATGAGAAAAAATATGGAAAGAATACAGGGTCACAAAATTATAAGAGAGGAGATATTAAAAGAGCAGAATGTTGCAGCTCAGTCAGGATTTATGGGGTCGTCTGATTTGACAATTAAACAATCATTAAGCAGCTTTATGAAGGTTTAAAACTCAACATTCAAACAACTACGATCATGGCACCTGGTCCCATCACTTCATGGCAAATAGATGGGAAAAAGAGGAAACTAACAGACTTAATTTTGGGGGTCTCCAAAATCACTGCAGATGGTGACTGCAGCCATGAAATTAAAAGACGCTTCTTGGAAGAAAAGCTATGACAAACTCAGACAGCGTATTAAAAAGCAGAGACCTTACTTTGTTGACAAAGGTCCATATAGTCAAAGTGATGGTTCTTTCAGTAGTCGTGTATGGATGTGAGAGTTAGACCATAAAGGATGCTGAGTGCTGAAGAATTGATGCTTTCAAACTGTGATGTTGGAGAAGACTTTTGAGAGTCCTTTCAGTGCAGGGAGATCAAACTAGTTAATCCTAAAGGAAGTCAGTCCTGAATATTCATTGGAATGACTGATGATAAAGCTGAAGCTCCAATACTTGACCACTTGATGCGAAGAGCCAATTCATTTGAAAAGACACTGATGCTGGGAAAGATTGAAGACAAGAGGATAAGGGGATAACAGAGGACGAGATGGTTGGATGGCATCACCAACAGACATGAGTTTGAGCAGGCTCCAGGAGATGGTGAAGGGGAGGGAGGACTGGCATGCCGCAGTCCATGGAGTCGAAAAAGGTCAGACACCACTGAGTCACTGAACGACTATGAAGCAACTTTAATAATGAAAAATTTTAGCAGATTAGACAGAAAATCTTGGTGTCAATGGGTTGGTGAGTCTAGGTTAAGAAAGGAAGTGTAGTCTGCAAATTTAGAAGACACTCTCAAGGAAAGCAGGGCTGTGAGTTAGAGATAAGGAATAATGGTTTGAGGAAAACTCTGGGTAAGGACAGGACGTGATTTAAGAACTGAATAAATTTGTTATGTTTATAAACTGAGATGAAGATAGTTAGTCCAGAAACAGATTGAATTAAAGGGATACAAGAGGAAGCAGATGACTGGACAAATGAAGAAAGAATGAAATTAAGAAATTAAGTGAAGGGGAAAAGATAGAAGTTTTTGAATACAGATAATCACGTATGGGGTTTCCCTGGTGGCTCAGATAGTAAAGAATCCTCCTGCAATGCAGGAGACTGAAGTTCGATTCCTGGGTTGGGAAGGTCCCCTGGAGCAGAGAATGGCTCCCTACTCCAGGATTCTTGTCTGGAGAATTCCACAGACAGAGGAACCTGGCAGGCTGCAGTTCATGGGTTGCAGAGTCCGACAGGACTGAGTGATTAACACTATACTAATTAGCTGTAGAGTGCTATGTGTCGGGTCTTGGAATATCTCTTTTAATTTTTGCAATAACTTTAAGGTGTATATTTTTATACCTATTTCACAGATGAAGAAACTGAGGTGACAGATAATTGGCTTAAGGATACCCAGGAAGAAAATAGCAAATCGTTATTAGTATTATTTTGCTTTTGTTGTTGTCTCCTTCTTTTGTGTCAGAAGGTAAATAGCAAAGAATGGGGAATTAAACATTTGAGAAAAAAGAAAAGAAATTTGAAGGAATTTAGTTGCATACTTTTTAAATAAACAAGAAGGTGAAGTTATTTGATAACAGATTTGGCTGTATCTTGAGATGGGCAAAGGTCCAAACTACTGGAAGGGGTTATTGAAGAGATAATATATTTTAGATAAATAAAATAATAATTAACAATTAATATTCATTACTCAGTGCAGCTAGAGTTCATGGCTTATAGTGCCTTCAGCTATAATAAATTCACAGTAATGTGAATTTCCTCCTGTTCTGCTTAGTTATTTGGAATAGGTATGGAGAAATAGCAGTACTAACACACAGATTTGGGAACTGCTGAGGTATGTAAAACAAAGATCAATTCTTGACGGCAAGGTTGACCATGGTCAGGATGGGTAAGAAATTGAGTGAGGTCAGGACAGGAACTGGGAGATAGGACTAGATGAGAGGAACTGGACACACAGAAAAGGTCCAACTTTGAAGGATACACACGTTGGAAAGTTTAATGTGGGCAGCTGAAATGGAGATGATGGTCCTTAGGGTCAAGATGTTTTGAAACTTAGGGGCTCTGGTGTTACAAATGTTATCAATGTGAGAATTCATATAAATTGTAGTAGGGTGAAGAGTGGACATTAATTATGTAACCCAGTTGCTAAAACTGAAGATTGTAGAGTACTGGGTTGGTAAGTAGATCATTTAGATGATGGAGAGAGAAAGTGTTGTGACTGTATCTTGTAGATTATGAAACAGAGGAAATAGAAAGAGAATAGAGAATAAAAGGATGTCAGCTTGTTATTCTTATGAGAAGAAAATTTATATGACATATTAAGCAATTTAAGGAAGTGGTAAATTAATTTATCCTTAAAATAATTGTGAAGGCAGCAATTTCTGATGAATTAAAGAAGGACAATTTATTTAAAGAGTTACTTAAGGCTAGATCTTAATATATGAATCCAGGAGAATTAGATTAGTATTGAGGCATTTAAATTATTTCCATTAATATACATAATTGCAAAAATAACCAAGTGGAAATTTTGTGGTCTTCAACTTATAAGTAAATTAAGTAAGAGTGGTGAAACTGAATAGACTGTAATGGTCAAGAACTTGAGTTAAATATTGGCTCTGTTACCTTGTATCCTACTGAATGACTTAAATTATCTTTCTAAGAGCTTTGATACTGTGTATGTTTGGGGTCAAAAATGTGACAAAGAACTAAGCTTTTGCTGCTATAAAAAAGCAAGCAAATTACAGTTTATTTGGAGTTCAGATCACTTCTAAAGTCTGTAAGGTTACTCATTAAAGTCTTATAATTCAGTTCTGTCTTATATTTCTGTCCCCCACCCTCAAACCAAGAAATAATGTTTAAAATCTGGAGTTATTTGAGTTAAAATGTTTTTTAGTTTCAACTTTTCATTTGCAAGACTTTCTATGGTATCATTTTTTTTTAAGGGGAAATCTCCACTTTTGACTTGTATAAATTAGGTTCCATTAAAGTTTGAACAAGAAGTTTTAGAGAGCACTTATTGACAGTGTGCCTGCAATAAAAATAACTGCAAGTTTTAGGTATCGTATCTTCTATCAAAATGAGATCTATCTGGAAAGAGCTGAATGAACACCTCATCAGGTAAGCTTCTTGCTTGAGCTGTGTAGCTTGCTTTGATGGTACAGACTGATTACAGTAACAAGGTCCATACCTTAAATGTCTTTTCCATCACACAGCAGTATTTTGGATTTGTAGTTCAGTCATAACAAATATGTGTCTGAATAAAAATTGAGATATATCAGGCCTCAATCTGGGAGAATTCAGGGGTGAAAGTTTCACTTGTTTATTCATTGTTACTCTAGAAGGAATAATACCACAAGATATATTGTTGAATTAACAAGTTGCTTTGGATTAAATACTCTACAATATAATGCACTAGCCTTTTTTCCTTTTTCTTTTGAAATAATTTCAGACTTACAGAAAGCTTTGAAAATTTTATAGAGTTTATATATGCCCTTGCCCTGAGCTTCCTCTTGCTGTTGTTGTTTGGTCATTCATTGTGTCTGACTCTTTCGTGACACTATGGACCTGACCAGGCTTCTCTATCCATGGGATTTCCCAGACAAGAGGAGTAGAGTGAGTTGCCATTTCCTTCTCCAGGGCATCTTCCCTCCCCAGGGAACAAACCTGGATCTGCTGCATTGGCAGGCAGATTCTTTACCACTGAGCCACCAGGGAAGCCTGAGCTTCCTCTAGTGTTATTGTTAAACTAGAGCAATTATTGTTAAAATTCACCTAATGCTATTGTCTAAATTATAGACTTAAATTCAAATTTAGTCTAAACTATAGATCTTATTCCAATTCGCTATTTTTTCTGCTAATAGATTTGCTTCTGTACCAGAATCTGACCTAGAGTTTACGTTGCATTTAGTTTTTGTTTCCATAGTCCTGTTCAATATGTGACAGTTCCTCAATTTTTTCTTGTGTTTCACTCTTTGACTATTTTGATGAGTACCTATCAGTGTGTAGAATGTCTCTGCATTTGACTTTGTCTGATGTTTTCTTGAGTTAGGTAGTTAGCATAGGAAAAAGGAGTTCAGAGTGGGGGTGGCTAAAAGACAAGGAAGGGAAAAGCCTGTGAAAATAGAACAAAGGAAGGTCTGAGGACCTCAGTTACTCTTGGCTAGCCCAATTTACATAAGACAGGCCCAAGGGGAGGAAATAAACGTATAAAAAGAGGAGCCAAAGAGCCAGGGTCTCTCTCCCAATTTCTCTGTCATGCACACGCACTTACTCTTGTTCTCTCTCTTCTGTTCGTGTCTTTTGGGTTGGCATGCCCTCATGCCTCGAGGATGTACTTCCCTTTATTTTCTGAATAAAACTAAGCTGTAACACGGAGCTGTAACACTGATCCATCCAAGAGCTGTGACACTGGTCTGCTCGAGAGCTGTGACATGGTCTGTCTGAGGGCTGTGACGCTGGTCCGTCGCCTCAAATTTTTGTTGTGATGAGACAGAACTGAGGACATTACACAACCCCCGACATCTATGTTGCCGTGACTCTGATTTAACCTGACTGAAACAAACTCAGCGTGGACCCTGCAAGGAGGAGGTCAATCACAGCAGGAGCCCAACTTGGCAAAAGCTCCCGTGGTGGAAGCTGATTGTGAAGAAAACCCAGCACAGCGGAAGTGACAAGAAGCCCAGTATGCTGGAAACTGGGACAGTTAAAAACGAACTCAGCAGAAAGCTAATGAGGCTCAGTCTCAGATTCCAGAAGCCCTCTGGTTAAGGTAAGAGGTCCTCTCTCCTATGGCTTGAAGGACATATGCCTAGGAAAATCTTAATTCCTTTACAATTTCTCTTTTTTTGTTTCCTTGAACTCCCCACCAACAGGCAGTTGCAGTGAATGCAACTGAGGGACTCTGGAGAGGCTACTCCTCAGTGTGTCCTGAAGACTGTGCTATCTGCTGAGCTCCAGTAGCTGTTACCAAGGCTGGTGGGGGTTCTTCTGACCTTAATCTTCTTTGTGCCAAGGACCAGGCCAATGAAAACTGTAAGCACAGGTCAGGTATTTAGCAGATTTTCCAGCAGATTATGAAGAGGATTCCTTGGCACGTTTTTCCCACTGCATTTTCCTCCTGTCCTTCAGCTCCTCTCTCCCGGTACTTGAGCCTGGCCAAAACCCGTGATGCCTAGCTTCAGGACCTAATGAAGCTCAGGGTCTTGATGTCTCATTGCAAAAATTCAGTTGGAGACACAGTGATAGGCAAGAGGTGGATTTGTTCAGATTTGGAGAGAAGCACACTCTGCCAGGTATGGGCCATTGCAGAGTGCAAGTGCTTTGGCCATGGAATATGGTGTGGCTAGTTTTTGCAATCTGGGTGAATTCATATGCTAATGAGTTGAAGGATCATCCCAATCATTGGGGAACCTCCCACTCCTCTGTCTCTTGACATTGTCTTGGAACTGTCCTGCCACCTCTGGGTGTGTCATTTAGCTTACAGATTGGGGATCAAGTTTTAGCTGAATCTGACTTGTCACCTTGGACCCATTTGATTTTAATCAGTTTATGGTATGCCCTTGTGCTATGTCATTCTTTCAAAAGTTGTGCCATGCCCCCTTCCCTCCTCCTTCATGTTCTTTTTCTGAGCCCCATCCAGGCCCATAGTGTTGCCTCTACAATCTTCCGGATGGTCAACCACAAAATAGCTGGCCCTTGGGAGGGAAATTCTGTATAATATTCAATCCTTCCAGATAGTCAGGCCTTCATCTTCCATGTTTCCTACAACATGTGCAACAACAGCATCTCAGTGAACCCTCTAGGGCGGGAGACCGGGACACAATGCCTGCTAGAAGTCCATCTATTGGTGGAATCCTTTCAAAGGCAATTGGGTTTCCAGGGATAATGTTTGCCACTTTGGGAGTTAGCCCTGCAGGCCATTTGGGCCCAAACACTTACCACCCTTCTCCTAAAGTTACAAACATACCCCCAGACCAAATCTCCATTCCACTTTTATGGGACATCTGGTCTGTTGCCTCTTATCAATTTATTCTTAAGCCATTTACTAACTCCTACAAACAGGCTCCTGCTCCCTTGTAGGTAACATTGCTCCATCCCGCTTATTATTAAAATACTCTTAATGCCCCTGACAGGGCCAGATAACCCACTTCTTTGTCATTACTTCTGTTATTACCCAAAGTGGGTCTATGACAATGAAATGTTTACCATTGGAAAACCCTAAGCTGCTCTTATGGAGGACTAGGGGAGGAAATCAGTGGCTTACAATCCCTTAGAGCAGTAAGAGGATAAGGCTCATGACTATTTCACCAGGTTCTCAGTCTCAGGGCACAGGCTTGGATTGCTTTACATCATGCTATCTATCCCCATCCACAGTAAACAAACTGTCAATGAGTTAAGATTATAACTTCTTAATCCTACCCAGTACTGGTCACACTGGAGATCTTGGGGATGCCTAACTCCAGTCCAGGGGTCCCAGGAGGATTTCATGCCTAGACCTGCCCAGGGAGGGACTCATTCTTGGGAGGCTGACCTGCCTTGACCTGCCTGGGGAGTTGATCTCCAGGAGGATGTCATGCCTCAGCTTCCCCGGGGATCTGTACCCTGACCCAGGGACACCTGGCTCTCAGGTTGCAACAGGAAAAGGAGGAAAGGAAAGGGACAAGACATCCCAGATGCTGGCCACCCTCCAGGGAAGCCTTATGGCAAACCTCAAGTCCTTAAAGGACAAGGCACGAGCCAAATGCCTAATCTGTAGACAGGTGGGGGCTAAGGACCAAAGTGTGTCCAAACCGTGACAAGTCTCCTAAAACGCTTGTTATAAATGCCATCAATGGGGACATTGGGTGGCACTCTGCCCTGGGGACCCAAGAGCCTCAAAGTCAAGTGCCAAGACTTCCCTCATGATGGTTCAACAGGACTGAAGCAGCCTGCTCCAGCCAGCCCACCTGTCACAGATAACCCTCACAGGGCTGGAGCCAAAGATATAACTGGATGTGGCAGGTAGGTCTGAGAATTTTTTGGTTGACACAGGGGCTACCTTCTCTGTCCTGACCTCCTACCCTGGAGCCTTCTCCTCCCAAACCTGTACCATTTTGGGTGCTACAGGAAAAATAATTACTAAAAGATTCGCCCAAGCACTTCTTCATTGCTTGGATGGACAAATATTTTCCCACCAGTTTCTTGTGGACCCTGAGTGTCGTACTCCTTTATTGGAAAGAGATATACTCACTAAACTGGGGTCTACCCTTGTGATGGGAAGCTTTTCAGCCTCTAGGGCCCTACAGCTTCTGGGTACTATGCATTACACCCTCTTCAATAGAGAGGGACCAAAAACTATGGGAGTACAAAGTTAACCCCCAGGTGTGGGACCAGGGAACTCCTGGACCAGCCCACTAAGCTGAAGCAGTCATCACTGTCCTCCAAGATTCAACTTGGTTTCCTAACCAGAAACAATATCCCCTCAGAAGAGAGGCTCAGGAGGAACTACAGCCTCTAATAAATAAATTCCTTGCTATTGGCCCCCACCAATTCGCCATGGAACACCCCCTTTTTGGTGCCCTTTACAGTGGGAGACTGAAACCTCAGAGGGCAGATGTACTGCCTCCAAGAGTCTAAGGATTTGATCACTGTATTTGATTGGGACCCTTGGGTGGTCAAGTGGCCCCTTTCTTTCCAAATAGCCCCATGTGCATGTAGCACCAGAAAGGCATACTTGGAGCCAGTGTCAGTGGCTACTCTTTTTCCTTTTCCCAGCTCTAAAGCTCGAGTCAGGGCTATGAGCTCAGCTACTAGGGCTGATGTACCTGGTGGCAGAGGTTTAGCCGCTATGGTCTCAAAATTGGAGACTACCTCATATCTGACTCTTCTTTTTCCATCCAAGATAAAGATGCTTCCCTCAGTGTACCAGATTTCCTCAGGATTGGTCAGAGAATCTTCTGGCAATCCCTCTTGGGGTTTTGTTCAGTGGCCCAAGGTTTCTAGGCAAGATTGAAAGGGGAGAGAACCTTTGGGGGAAGGCAGGAGGGTGGCAGGGTTAAAACCCTCAGAAGAGGATATAGTGTGGCCTGGGTTTTCCATGAGCTCTACTTGATATCTGAGGGTCAGACATACATAAATGGCCTCTCTGATTCAGGAGTTGTTTCACTTGGTTGCAGCTAAAAATAATTAATTTGCCTCTGAGAGAGATATAAGCATCTTCTATTAGGATTGCAAGACATAGAAGGCAGAGAGGCCAGCATAGGGTGGTTGGGTTGAGCCTCTTGGATAAGTAAGCTACAGGCTGGGGCTCAGATCCCAATCTTTGAGTGAACACTCCCAAGGTTATCCTTTTCGTGGCAAAAGTTGGAACACTTTTTCTAGGTCTGGCAACCTCAAGGCGGGTGCTTGAGTTAAGGCTTGTTTTAGTATAGCCTCTGGCTTCTTTTGAGGACTTCCTCACATCAGTGGGATTGAATCATCCCATCCCTTAAGCTTTCATATAAGGACTGGACAATTAGACCATGGTTGGGTATCCAGATTCTACAATACCCAGTTAGCACCAGGAAAGCTCGTAATTGTTTTCAAGTTGTGGGGGACGGCAACTGGAGGATTCCTTGTACTCAATCAGAGCACAGCCTCCTAGACCCATGTGTAATCTGAACTCCCAGATAAGTGACTTTTGTCTCAATAATCTGTGCTTTAGCATGAGAGACTTTATATCCCCTCCCTGCCAAAAAGTTTAGAACCTGAATTGCATGTTGTTTGGCATTTTTCTCATCTGGAGAGAAGATTAGTAGGTCATCTACGTATTATAATATTTTCCCATTAGGTCCCAGGTCCAGATCTAGGAGATTACAGCTAAGAGCCTGTCCAAACAGGTGGGGGCTATCTCTGAACCCCTGGGGTAATACTGTCCTGGAGCCTCCCACTGGAAGGCAAAAAGATATTGGGATTCTTTAGCCAGTGGTATGCAAAAAATGCATCTTTGAGATCCAGAAATGTAAACCACCTGGCACTGGATGGGATTTCTCCCAAGATTACATAGGGATTGGGTACTGTGGGATGGAGGGGGGCTAAAACTTCATATATGATCCAGAGATCTTGAACCATTCACCAGCTCCTGTCTTTTTTCTTTTCTTTGGGGTGTTCCACTGTGAACTGGTGGGGACCAATAGCCCACAGGCAAGAAATTTATTTATTAGAGGCTGTAGTCCTTCCCGAGGGGGTGTTGTTTATGGTTTGGAAAGCGAGTGGGATCTCAGAAGACAATGATAACCAGTTCACCTTGGTGGGCTCATTCAGGAGTCCCCTGGTCCCATACCTGGGGATAAATTTCTCCTCCCATAGTTTCTGGTCCCTCCCTATTGGAGAGGGTGTAATGGGTTCCTCAGTAGTAATAAGAAGCTGTAGGGCTCCAGGGGCTGAAAAGCTTCCCATCACAGGGGTAGACCCCAGTTTAGTGAGTATATCTCTTCCCAATAAGGGAGTAGGACACTCAGAAACAAGAAACTGGTGGGAAAATATTTGTCCAACCCAGAAACAAAGAAGTGCTCAGGTGAATCTTTTTTGTAGCTGTTTTTCCTGTAGCACCCAAAATGGTACAGGTTTGGGAGGAGAAGGCTCCAGGGTAGGAGATCAGGACAGAGTAGGTCGCCCCTGTGTTGACCAAGAAATTCTCGGGCTTACCTGCCACATCCAGTTGTACCCTTGGCTCCAGCCCCGTGAGGGTTATCTGTGACAGGCGGGCTGGCTGGAGTGGGCTGCTCCAGTCCTGTTGAGGGAAAGCTTGGCACTTGACCTTGAGGCTCTTGAGTCCTGAGGGCAGAGTGCCGCCCATTGTCCCCACTGATGGCATTTGTTGCAAGCCGTTTTATGAGACTTGTCATGGTTTGGACAGTCTTTGGCCCAATGCCCCACCTCTCTACAGATAGGCATTTGGCTCATGCCTTGTCCTTTAAGGACTCGGGGTTTGCCATAGGGCTTCCCTGGAAGGTGGCCAGCATCTGGGCATGCCCTGTCTCTTTCCTTCTCTCCCTTTCCTGGGCCTTGGCCTCCCTCTCCTGTTCTCTATTATTAAAGGTATTGGAGGCTGTCTGGACCATCTCATCTAAAGAGGCAGCAGGGTCCTGCTGCTGTAGCTGTTGTAACTTTATCCTGATGTCTGATGCACATTGGGACAGGAATTTGTCCTTTAAAATCACCTGTCTCTCGTAAGAGTCCAAGTCCAGATTGGTAAACTTTTGGAGGGCCTCTTTTAGCCTTTCCAGAAAGGCAGTGAGGCTTTCATTGGGTTCCTGAGTTATTGCTGAGACCCAGGCATAGCTGGTTACATTTCGCTGGGCTGCTTTTAGTTATGCCTTTACACAGATCAGAAAATGATCCATTTCCCAGATGTGCTCAGGGTCATTATAATTCCATTTAGGATCTGAAGAGGGGACAGCAGTTTCCCCTACTGGGTATTTTATCACTTGATATGTTAAGCCCCGTAGCATACCTTCAGGCTTCCTTTAAGATTCTAGCATGCTCAGGGTCAGATAAAGTTTGACTAAATATGATGTGATGTCCTTCCATGTCAAGTCAAAGGCCAAGGTAATGTGTTGGAATATATCTATATATTTGCCTGGGTTATCTATATAGCTTCCCAGGTCTTGTTTGATCTGTCTTAGTTCTAAGAGGGAGAAGGGCTTATGGACCCAGGTTGGTCTGAATTTTTCTCTAGTTTCAACTAAGAGACTACTTGAGTTGACTTTTGAGGAGGGCGTGCTCCCGGATATGGGGGCATGTTTGGATACAAGGAAGGAACATCAGGCAACTTGGAAGTTATAGGAGGTGAGCCTTCATGGGGGGAGGGGGACTTCCTTCTCTTGGTTGTCTGTACCTAACACCATTTGCCTAGTAGGCTCACTTTTAGGGCATACAACAATCCCATACTTAAGGCAGAGTTCCTTCATATCTCTTAGTTGAAAGAAAATTTGGACATAGGGGATCTCTGTCCATTTCCCTTGTCTTTTGCAGAATAGGTCTAGCTGCAGGAAGGTATTGTAATTTAAACTCCCATCCTCAGGCCAGTGTTCCTTGTTCCCCAGAGGATCCCATGGCCATGCAGTGGCATAAAAAATTTTTAAGTGACTTCTCCTTACAGTTAGAGGATCAGACATCTTCCACTTATCAAGGATGCATCTCAAGGGCATCAGTCAGGAAGTGGATTGGCTATTTCCCATCTGAAAGACAGTGATGCCAGGGAGGAAAAGAAAAAAGTAATAGGCCTCCTTCTATTTTATGGGTGGACTTCCTTCGGGGTGAGTCTTTCTGAAGCTTATCCTACCCAGTACTGTTGCAACCTGAGAGCCGGGCATCCCCGGGTCAGGGTGCAGTTCCAGAGGCAGGCTGAGGCATGACAGCTTCCTGGAGATCAAATCCCTGGGCGGGCTGAAGCAGGTCAACTTCCAGAGAATTGAGTCCCTGGGCAGGTCAAGGCATGTTGACCTCCTTGGACCCCTGAATTGGTGGATCCCTGAGCAGGTTGAGGCATTACAACTTTCCGAAGACCAGATCCCTAGGCAGGTTGAGGCAAGTCAACCTCCTGGGACCCCCAAACTGGAGTTGGGCAACCCCAAGGTCTCCAGAATGACCAGTGTTGGGTAGGATTAAGGGGTTGTAATCTTAGCTCATTGCTGGTTTGTTTACTGCAGATGGGAATAGATATCATGATGTAAAGCAATCCAACCTTGTGCTCTGAGATTGGGAAGCTGGTGAAACAGCCATAAGACTTATCCTCTTATTGCTCTGAGGAATGTAACTCAGTAATTTCCTCCCCTAGTCCTCTCTAAGAGCAGTTTAGGATATTTCTAATAGTAAACATTTCATTGTCATAGACCCACTTTAGGTAATAGCAGAAGTAGTGACAAAGGAGTGGGTTTTCTGGTCCAGTTAGGGACATTAAGAGTATTTTAATAATAAGTGGGGTGGAGCAACGTTGCTTACAAGGGGGCAGGGACCTGGTTGTAGGAGTTAATAAATGGCTTAAGAACAAACTGATAAGAAGCAACAAACCAGATGTTCCATAAAAAGTGAAATTTGATCCAGGGGTATGTTTATAACTTTAGGAGAGGGGTGGTAAGTGTTTGGGCCCAAACGGCCTGCAGGGCTAACTCCCAAAGTGGCAAACATTATCCTTGGAAACCCAGCTGCCCTTGAAGTGATGCCACCAACAGATGGACTTCTAGCAAGCATTGTCTGCCTGTCTCCCACCCTAGTGGGTTCACTGAGAGATGCTGTTGTTGCACATGTTGTAGAAAGCCTGACTATCTAGAGAGGTTAGATTTCTCTCCCAAGGGCCAGCTATTTTCTGGTTGTCCCTCCAGAAGATTGTAGAGGCAACATTGTGGGCCTGGATGGACTCAGGAAAAGAGCATGAAATAGGAGGGAAGAGGGCATGGCATAACTTTGAAAGAATGACATAGCCCAAGGGCATACCATAAACCAATTAAAATCAAATGGATCCAAGAGGACAAGTCAAATTCAAGTAAACCTTGATCCCCAATCTGTAAGCTAAATGACACACCCAGAGGTGCCAGGACAGTCCCAAGTCACTGTCAAAAGACAGAGGAGTGGGAGGTTCCCCAATTGTTAGAATGATCCTCCCACTCATTAGCATTTGAACTAACCCAGCTAGCCAAAACTAACCACCCCACATTCCATGGTTGCTGCACTCCCTTCTGTGATGGCCATGCCTTTCTTCGAATCTGAACAGATTCACCTCTTACCTTTCTCTGTGTCTCTCAGTGAATTTTTGCGATGAGACATCAAGAGCCTGAGCTTCATTAGGTCTCAAAGCCAGACACTGTGGGTTTTGGCCAGGCTCAAGCCTCAGGAAAGAGGACTAAAGGATGGGAGGAAAAAGCAGTGGGAAAAACATGTCAAGGAAATCCCCTTCATCACCTGCTGGAAAATCTGCTAAATACCTGACCTGTGCTTACAGTTTTCATTGGCCTGATCCTTGGCACAAAGAAAACTGAGGACCGAAGAACCCCCACCCACTTGGGCAACAGCTACTAAATAGCCCCTGCCACTTAGTGAGAAGTTCCTCAATTGCACCCACTGCCCCTCACCTGTTTGTGGTGGATTGGAGGAAACAAGAAACGAGAGACTGTAAAGGAATTAAGACTTTTTTAGCCATATGTCCTTCTAGCCATAGGGGTGAGGACCGCTTTCCTTAACCAGAGGTCTTCTGGAATCTGAGACTGAGCCTCATGAGCTTTCTGCCAAGTTTGCTTTTGCTGTCCCAGTTTCCAGCATGCTGGGTTCTTGTCACTTCCACTGAGCTGGGTTTTCTTTGTGTTCATCTTCAACTGCAGGAGCTTTCACCGAGTTGGGCTTCTGCTGTGCTTGGCCTCCGCTTTGCAAGGGCCAAGCCCAAGTTGTTTCAGCCAGGTTAAAGCCTAGAAACAGCACCATATATGTCAGGGAAGTTTGTAATTTCCTTGGTTCTGTCTCGCTGCAGCAAAAATTTGAAGTGATGGGTGGACCAGTGTTACAGCTCAGTTTTATTTGGCAAACAAAGGAAAATACATCCTCTAAGGGTAAATAAAGGCAGACCAACACAAAAGATGTGAAGAGAAGAGAGAGAAAGCTCAATTTTGGCTTCTCTTTTTATATGTTTTTTTCTCCGCTTCCTGAGCCTGCTCTATGTAAATTGGGTTATCCGGGAGGGCTGTTTGCTTCACCTGAGGTTCTCACTCTGGTCCTTGGATCTTCCTTTGTTCGATTTTTGTGGGCTTTTCTCTTTGTCTTTTAGCCACTGCCATTCTGGACTCCTTTTTACTATTCTAACTACCTAACAATAGGAATTTAGGTTAATGCCTCATTACTGGAACCTCTAGTTAATGCTATTTCAGCATGGACTTCAAAAGTTGAAATAATAATTTAGTTAAGCCCTTTTATGATAAGTCTTGGCTCATTTCCTAGAAATATAACTGAACGATTATTAGAAACTAAAACGGCTCAAATTGGCTATTTGAAAGTTTTAAATATATTTTTCATTAAATATCTTGCTCATATGCCCATTTGCTTCATAAGTTCAAACTGCAGATATAAAGTGTCTGGTAATGTTATTGTTCAAAGATGGTCTCTTCAAAACAGATTTTCAAAAAGTAAGTTTAATAAAATAGTGTTGAATGAGTTTGAATAATAATATTAATAAAATCTAAAGTTTTTTTTTTCTTTTCCACATTAACTCCAAACGTTAGGTGATTTTAACTGACAAGCAGCAGTACATATATCAAATGTAATTCTCGAGGCATGAAAATAAATATTATTTAATCCTATACCAGTATCTCCACAGAATGATACCTAGTTTGAGATTCTAAAAATTTTGAAGTGGGTATTTAAATACTTCCTGGGCATGGAGTTTTGTCATTGTGGATAGCTTTATAACTCTTTTCCTGGCATTAATATCTTCAAATTCAGTGTCCCTATATAAAAATTTTTAGCAAGACCTCACACTTTGTTAATTATAAAGCACATACACTTTAAGTTTATCTCAAAATATAGATTTTTATATTATGGTCATGTTTCATAGCTGTGTAACTTTGGAGGCAATCTTCTGTTTATTTTATTTTGGATGAAGATATCAAATATTAGCAAATATAGATATATGTTTGCACTTGTTTACATGCCTTTTTTTTTTTTTTACTTTTTTGATGCCTCTGTAAACACCACATAGTACAAAAGAAATCGCAAAATAGAGATATCCAAAAAAGTTGCCAGATTTAATGTTGTTCTAATAACCAAGGCAATCTATTTAAAGATATCAGAATTAATATGTATAGTTGCTAAGCAACAGAATAGAAAAACCTAGAGCAAGTTTAACTCAGAATGTGTGGCTTGGTCTATAACCTAGACTAGTCACTTCATCAGCCTCTGGCAAGCTTATACTTTGGATGGCAATATCACATTTTCAGGAATATATTTTGTATCATTAAAATAATGGCATCCAGTTCTAGAATAAGATAGCATAGATTCATTCCCCACTGTTTCTCCCCTCTAAATATGACTAAATACCCAGAAGATCATTCAATAAACAGCAATAAAATGATTCTGGAAACTTGAAAGAACATGAACTGCTTAGGGACCGTAGGACTTGAAAACAGGAAAATGATAGAGGCCATTCAATACCATTAAAGGCCAATTCTTTAAAAAAAATAAAAAGACTATACAATTGATAAAACTCTACCACAATTGGCAAAGATAAATGTTGAATTTTTAATATTCTTCTTTATTCATTTTATCCTATGCACGTGAAGAGTTCTGGACCATAAACAGATTTCTCATTAAATACCTTATAGCAAATAAATGCTTCCTATTTACCCGCTTCCAACATTTTCCCTCATCTATATCCTTAGGGAAATGTGATAAATCAGGTAAATTGTCTTACATGAATAGATGGATACCCTGCAGGTGGGAGAAAAGGCAGAATGATTTTTCACTGCTTAATAAGAGGAAAGGAGGCAGCTGCTCCCCTTACTTTAGAGAATATCTTCTTACTGTTACTGTCGGGTAAATAATGTCTTTCCAGAAGCCAGATAGCCCTACTTGCCTCATACCTATAGATGTCTCCAAGTTTCTAGCCTCATTTCTTATTGAAATATAAATATCTAAGGAAATAATGTTGTAGAATTCCAGGACTTTTGGAGCTTAACCTCAGAACCTAGTTCAGGGCAATAGCCACCAGATCTATCCTTAAAATAAAAGAAGTTTTTATTATTCTTCCTGATCACTGTAATTAGGAAGGGCCAAAAAAATATAGATATCATTGTTGTGATAGGCAAAATATTTCAGGAGGCTCAGGTTTTATGCAGGAACTTTGAAACATCTAGGGAAGTCTTATTTCACTATGTAAGATAAGAGGAGACACAACCAATGTGAGGAATGACACAGGGAATAACAGAAGAATCCTGCAGCCATTAAAAGGACTATTACAAATATATTTATGCTCATGAATTTGACAATTTAGAAGAAATAGACGAGTTCCTCAAAGCACACATAACTACCACACCTCAGCCAAAATTGAATTGATACCTTGAATAGTTCTGTAATTATTAAGGACATTGAATTTTAAATCTACTGTAAAGAAATATCCAGGCACAGGTGGCTTTGATGAAGAATTTTACCAAGCATTTGATGAAAATTAAAAGCATTATGCAATGTCTTCCAGTAAACACACACGTAGGGAATATTTCCTAACTTATTATAAGGCAAGTGTTGCCCTGACAACAAAAGGCAGCATGCACAAACACAAAAAGAAAACCACAAAGCAATATCTCTCATGAATATAGATGTAAAAATTCTCAATACAATTTAACAACCAGAGGTGATAAAAATAAAAATCTAACAACCTCTCCCTGATAAAAAATCTCTCCCTGAAAAAGATAGTGGAGTATAAAAATCATCTCCCCAATAAAAGTGATAAGAACATTGGAAAAACCCATCAAAACCAACTTTTCAGAAATTTAAAACTTAACTGGACTTCCTTGGTGGCTCAGTGTTAAAGAATCTGCCTGCCTACGCAGGAGACATGAGTTCGATCCCTGGGTCAGGAAGTTCCCCTGGAGAAAGAAATGGTAACCCACTCTAATGTTCTTGCCTGGGAAATGCCCATGGATGGAGGAGCCAGGTGGGCTACAGTCTGTAGGGTCACATAAGAGTCAGGCAAGACTTAACAACCGAACAACAAAAATTAACTAGACTTGCAACTATTTATGGACTATCTAGTCAAGAAACAATATAACCAAATCTTGTGAAATTTATGGCATTTTATTTTGCCCTATTTTGATCCTTCCCTCTTCTCTCCAGTTTTGTGATAGCCTTGAAAGCTAATAGCCCAGAATCACAGTGAGAACTGTTAGCCTGATACACAATGGAGCACTCAAAAGAGCAGTTGCAGCTCTTTCAAAGACTTATTTTCAAGAATTTGTCTTTTTTTTTTTTTTAACCTGTCTGGCAATATTCAGGAAATCTCCATTTCTAAGGATTTTATTTATTTGACTTGACTCAGAGATCACTTAGTGTGAACAGCTTTTCCCTCCGGGGCATTTGTTGAAAACAATCAGTGGCAATTATTTAACTTCACATCTTACTGAAGTAGTATTAAAAGTTGGGGTGAACAATTAGCTAAAAATAAGATTAAAAGGAAAATCTGAGTAGTGAAATTTCCAGAGGAGGCTTTGAAAAATGTTGACATATTCTTGGATATATTCTTGGATATCTAAAAGGCCACACATAAATAGGATTTTCCACATGCTCAGAGAAGACCCAAAGAGACCCTATGCTCTCTCACCTTTGACTGATCTTGAGACACCATAGAAAATGAAGATTAGGTCAGAGGGGTGACCTGCCTAGCAAAAGTGTTGAGGGTATGCTCTACCACATGAACAGAACCCCTTAATAAAGACTGGAAGGCTTTTTAGCTCTTTACATTTAAGGAAATCTTTGTCTAATATAAGTAGCTGGCTGCTAAACTAACCAAGCACTGACTTTAGTGACTTTACACAATGGAGATTGTACTTTACAAAGTTAGTTCAGAAAGTGATTAAATGAACAGATGACAACAACAAGTCTTGGGGAGAGGAAAGAAAAAATTACAGATTTGTCTCATATTTAAAATGTCTAGTTTTCCACAACAACAAAAAATACAAGACATGCAAAGAAACAAGCATAGGGGAAAAAAAGGAAACTATTCCTGGGGAAGTCTAAGTATTCAACTTACTAGACAAATACTTTAAAATAGCTATCAAAGAACTAAAGAAAAGTATGAGAACAATGTTTCCTTAAATAGAGAATGTCAATTAAGAGGTAGAGCCATACTTAAAAACAATAGATTTTATAGAGTTTGAAAACTATGTTAACTGGAATGAAAAATTCAGCAGGGGTCACAACAGTAGATGTAAGCAACCAGAAGGAGGAATTTGCAAAATGGAAGATAAGGCAAGGCATTTGAGATTATCTTCCGGGAACAGAAAGATAAATAAGGAAAAAAATAAACAGAGATTTAGAGACCTGCAGAATGCCATCAGACATATCAACATAAATATAACAGAAGCCCCCAAAAGGAGAGGAAAAACAGAGGCAAAAGTAATATTTCAATATTATTTGAAAACTTCTCAAATTTGGTAAGCAAAGTTAATCTGCACATATAAGAAGCCCCATGACCTCCAAGTAGAATAACCTCAAAATGACCACCACCTACGTATCATATGTAAAATGCTGATAGCCAAAAACAAAAACAATCTTAAAAGAAGCCAGAGAAGTGACTCATCACATACGAACAACTCAATAAGATCAATAGCTGTTTTACAGTCAGAAATGAAGGAGGCCCCAAGGCAGTGAAATGACATAATAGAAGTGCTAAAATTTGTGATGGTTATATGAAGCTATGCAATTGACAAAATTCCAGGGTGCTACCTACATAAACATACACACACATGAATAACCTTCATGGTTTATACAAATGTCAAATTCCTGTTTTGGTACTGTACTATAGTTATACAAGATATTGACACTGGTAAAGTCTAATGAAAAATGTAAGGACCTATTTATAAATTTCTTTGTAATGTTCTATGAATCTATACTTATTCCAAAGTATATTTAAAATATGTACCAAACTTTAATTTTATGAATACTCCATAAAATATTACTGTTAAAGAGAGAATTCTCAAAGTTCTTGAAATAATACTCATCAAAGCTGAGGTCAGTTGCTTTAATTTTACTTATCTGTCTATTCTCTAAACTTTTAGAATGGGACAGTAAGTATACCATCAACCCAATGCCAAGATGCTACTGTTACATTCCTGAAGCTGTCCTTGAATTGTAGTGTGACCTTAAGCTAATAATTGGATTTATGTAAAAATATTCAGTTGCTTCCTAACAAATGATTTTCACATGAGATTAGGCAACATGTATTTTAGTTCTTTGAAAAGAAGTGGCATTTTATAAAATGATTGATAGTCAAAAAATTTTTTTGAATAAAATTAAGTTTATACTTAACAGTAGAAAATTGTCCAACAATGTGCATAGAAAGTAAAGGCTTTCATGAACAAATGCTGTGTCTCAGTGATACTGACCTATTTCATTTTATCATGATATTCAAATCTGTGACTCACAGTAATCTTAGTTATCTCTCTTTTGTTAATATTTTTCATAATATCATTGAATCTACAGGCTTCTCTTTATCCCTAAAAATTATTTTCTGCTTTTTGTTAAATTCTATGGTGTTTAATTTTGAAATATTCTGATGCAGGCTTCTCACTTTAGTGTACTTTAAGTATCACATTCAATTAAAATGCTTTGATTTCATTAACTGAGCTCTTACCCATCAACAGCAAGGCAAGTCATAACAAAAACCACAGTTTTTGCCTAAAATCTTAGCAGTTCACTTACAGTGTTTTGAGAAAAGTTTGATTTATATAGTGACATGAAAAAATTTTGATTGACATGAAAGCAATTTTGATTGATTGCTTTTGGAGATTTTGAGAATTCTTTAATTGACTGTCATGATCGAACTATAAGAATATCATGGAATGTTCTTGCTTACATGATTTTCTCTTTACCCAATAAAATAAAATATTCTTGAAATTCTAGACTAAAAATGCACCTATGACACTACTCAAATTGCATGGAATGTGAAATGAAACAGGTTATATTCAATAATGTTCAATTCATGAAACATTAAAAAAATCTTTATAGTGCCTTCACCCTTGTGATGTCAGAAATTCTTTTCTTTCCTTATGTAAATCTGAGCTTTAGACTTCAAAAGTTTCAGGGTCAGAAAAAGAAAGTATGAAAATCTAGTGCAGTCACCTTTGGAATTTGAAGAAAATCCAAAGTATGCTAATTTATTGGTCTTTATAGAACAAATGTTTCTTTAGAACAAATGTTTTATTTCATATTTTAGAACTTTTCTCTGCTTCTGATTTAATTTGTCCTTCTGACCACTTTAAGATAATCAGCACAATAATATAGTCATTTTTGGTGAATATATAACTCAGAATTAGGACAAGATCCAGGAGCATTAATAGGTGGTCCTTACAGGAAGTCAATTCTGGAAAAATTTATGGTTGGAATCTAGTTTCAGCGAACACAAGAGTTTGTTTCAGGCTTAAAACAAAGATGGGCTTTTATGCACAGGAAAATCTTGAGAACTAAGGAGACTGCATTTTCTGAAAGATGTATGTAAAATATGACCCTTAGGAAAGAAAAGAAAAAGACTCGTAATTACTTTTCTCAACCAGGGTGACATTGTGGTACTGCTTGAGAATGTGAGTTGCATTTACTCAAATAGAAAACACCAAAATATCTTGTAAGTGCCACTACGAGTGCTAAGTTAGGTTTTTTTACAAAGGGTTTTAAACAGTGCAGAGTTTGTTTTTCATTAGAAGATGTCAGTAGTGTAATCAACCCATTTTTTTCCTTTGTGGTTGATTGAATTCAATAAAGATCTGACCTAGTAGAAAATTTAGATGTATTATTATGTATATATCTAGTGTTCATCCTGCTATAAGGCATGGTATGAATAGACTTTGCAGTTATAATCCAATTTTCATGATTAAGAAGTTCCTTGTATTTCCTTTTGTTTCTATTATCTGTATTGTTTCTACTATCTGTTTTGTAGAACATCTCGTTCATTCTCTTTGAAAAAGTGGAGTGAAAAGTGCATTTGACCCGTACTCCCTCTCTTAAAAAAAAATGCATGCATCAGGTATTCAGAATTAGTTTAATAATAAGCTGTGATTTATGACACACTGTCATCAGTGAGCCCTGCATGGCCACATGAAAAATTTTATGTTTGTATGACACAAATGAACCTATCTATGAAATGGAATCAGACTCACAGACATAGAGAAGAGACGGTGGTTGCCAAGGGGGAAAGGGTGGTTGAAGGAAGAATTGGGAGTGTGGTATTAGCAGATGCAAACTAATATATATAGTATGGATAAGCAACCAGGTCCTACTGTATAACACAGGGAACTATATTCAATATCCTATGATTAAACCGTATGAAAAAGAATACATATATGTATAAGTGAGTCACTTTACTCTATTGCAGAAATTAAACATAACATTGTAAATCAACTTTAATAAAATTAAAAATTTTTAATAATATAATTATAATAATATTAGTGAATATACTACCAAATTAAAGATCTATAGGACTGACAGTAACTTATATTTATTGAGATGTTCCTTCCACTGAGTAAAGTTTACTTAAGAAGTTTTTTTTTGTTGTTGTTGGTTGGTTCAGCTTTTTATAGAAGTATAATTTATTTACAGTATTACATTAATTTCAGATAACACAATAATGATTTGATATATATATATTTTTTTTAGTTTTAGTTTGTGTTTCTCTTATTTATTTATTTATTTATTTTTATTGGTTTTGCCATACAATGACATGATATCGCCATGGGTGTACATAGGCTCCCCCTCCAGAACCCCCCTCCCTCCTCCCTCCCGACTCCCTCCCCCCGGGAAATCTCGGTGCAGCAGCCCCGAGCATCAGCCCTGGGCTGGCGATTGATTTCACATCTGATACTTAACATGTTTCAGTGCCATTCTCCCATATCATCCCACCCCTGCCCTCATCCACAGAGTCCACGAGTCTGTTGTATACATCTGCGTTCCTTTTGCTGTCTCGCATGCTGGGTTCTTGTTACCATCTTTCTAAATTCCATATATATGCGTTAGTATACTGTATTGTTGCTTTTCCTTCTGGCTTACTTCACTCTGGATAATAGGCTCCAGTTCCGTCCACCTGAGTAGAACTGCTTCAAATGAATTTTTTTTTAATGCTGAGTAATATTCCGTTGTGTATATGTACCACAGCTTTCTTATCCATTCGTCAGTTGATGGACATAATGATCAAAGGATCAATCCAGGAAGAAGAAATAACAATTATAAAGATTTATGCACCTAACATAGGAGCTCCACAATATGTAAGGCAAATGCTAACAAGTATGAAAGGGGAAATCAACAACAACACAATAATAGTGGGAGACTTTAATACACCACTCACACCAATGGATAGATCAACTAGACAGAAAAGTAACAAGGAAATTCAAACTTTAAATGATACAATAGACCAACTAGACCTAATTGATACCTATAGGTCATTCCACCCCAAAACAAGGAATTTCACCTTTTTCTCAAGCGCACACGGGACCTTCTCCAGGATAGATCACATCCTGGGCCATAAATCTAGCCTTGGTAAATTCAAAAATATTGAAATCATTCCAAGCATCTTTTCTGACCACAATACAGTGAGATTAGATATCAATTACAGGAGAAAACCATTCAAAACTTCCAACATATGGAGGCTCAACAACACACTGCTGAATAACCAACAAATCACAGAAGAAATCAAAAAAGAAATCAAAATATGCATAGAAATGAATGAAAATGAAAACACAACAACCCAAAACCTATGGGACACAGTAAAAGCAGTGCTAAGGGGAAAGTTCATAGCAGTACAAACTCACCTCAGGAAACAAGAAAAAAGCCAAATAAATGACCTAACTTTACACCTAAAGCAACTAGAAAAGGAAGAGATGCAGAAGCCCAGGTCTAGTAGAAGGAAAGAAATCTTAAAGATCAGGGCAGAAATAAATGCAAAGGAAACAAAAGAGACCATAGCAAAAATTAACAAAGCCAAAAGCTTGTTCTTTGAGAAGATCAATAAAATTGACAAACCATTAGCCAGACTCATCAAGAAACAAAGGGAGAAGAACCAAATCAACAGAATTGATATTTTTATACATTACAAAATGATCCCAAAAAGTCCACATAGTTATTACAGTGCCATTGACCATATTTCCTGTGCTGTGCATTACATACCTGTGACTTACCTAACTGGAAGTTTGTACCTCTTAATTTCCCTCAGATATTTCACTCATCTTCCACCTCATTCCCCTCTGAGAAACATCAGTTTATTCTCTGTATCTGTAGTCAGTTTCCATTTTCTTATGTTTGTCAGTTTGTTTTGTTTTCAGATTTTGTGTATAAGTGAAATTATACAGTATAGTCTTTAACTGTCCTATTTATTTCACTTAGCAGAATATGTTCTAGGTCCATTCCATGTTGTTACAAATGGTAAGATTTCATGTAAAAACTTTAAGTTCCATATATATATGGAATCTTACTCAGCAATAGGAAGTGTATATATATTTATATATAAAATATATGTGTGTGTGTGTGTGTATACACCACATCTTCTTTTCACTCATCTATCAATGGACACACATACGTTGTTTCCATACAATGGCTATTGTAAACAGTGCTGCGACTGAACACTGGGGTACACGGATCTTTCTAATTTATTTGGAGTTGAGGTATAGTTGATTTACGGTGTTGTGTTATTTTCTGGTGTACAGCAAACTGATTCAGTTATATGAATATATGCATATTCTTTTCCAATATGGTTTTTATAGAATATTGAATACAGGTCCTTATACTATGAAGTAGGAGCTTATTGTTTATCCATTTTACACATGTATCTTTTTATTTTTATGTATTTAAAATGTTGATTACTTATTTACTTTTGGGTGCTCTGGGACTTCGTTGCTGTGTGTGGCTTTCTCTGTTTGCAGATGGTAGGACCGAGCTCTAGCTGCTGAGCTGGGGCTTCACCCCGCGTTGGCTTCCGTTGTTGCGGAGCATGCACTCTGTGGCATGTGGGATTCAGTGGTTGTGGCTCGTGGGCTTAGCTGCTCCGTGGCCTGTGAAATCTTCCCAGACCTGGGATCAAAACTGTCCTCTGCATTGGCAAGTGGATTCTTAACCACTGGACCACCAGAGAAGTCCCACATGGGTCTTTTTAAACTAGTATTTTTTGTTTTCTTTGGCAAATACCCAGAAATAGAATTGCTGGATTATATATGGTAATTCTATTTTTAATTTTTTGAGGAACTTCCATTCTATTTTATCAGGTGGTTGCACCAATTTACATTCCCACAGTGCATGAGGGTTATATTTTCTCCATATCCTCAAAAACACTTATTGTCTTTTTGATAACAGCCATTCTGACAAGTGTGAGTTGATAACTCATTATGATTTTGATTTGCGTTTCACTGATGTTTATTCATGTTGAATATCTTTTTACATGTCTGTTGGCCATCTGTATTTCTATTTAGGTTCTCTGCCCATTTTTAAATTGGGTTGTTTGTATTTGATGTGGATTTGTATGAGTTCTTTATATATTTTGGATATTAATCCTTTATCAGATATAGCACTTGTAGATAGGTTCTCTCATTCAGTAGGCTGCCTTTTCATTTTGCTAATAACTTCCTTCACTGTTCTATTTTGTAACTTCGTGATCATTACCTTGAACTCTTTTTAAAAAATAATTTGCATACAACTTTTAAAGGTTACTTTCTGTATCCTTCATCTGTGATATATTCCTTATTCTTCCTAATTCTCGGTGTTTATTTCTCTGTGTTAGGTATGTTGTTTACCTTTCCTGATTTTGTTGAAGTGCCTTTAAATAGGAGGAATCTTTATGGGGACTGACAGCACCTTTCCCTGCGGTCACCAGAGTTGTATACTCTAGGGATGCCCCTGTGTGGGCTCTGTGAGCCCTTTTCTTCCTGATGGGGCCAAATGCTGGGGGCATGCCAGTAGGTGGAGCTGGTCTCCGGACCAGTTGGCTGCTAGGCCTTCCTCAGGCAGTGGATGCTCACCCACTGGTGGCTGGGGCTGGGTCCTCAAATGGCTGGCTGCTTGCCTTGGGGGATCTTAGGGCTGGTGCTGACCTGGGAAGTCCTTGGCACTAATAGGGCAGAGAGAAGATTCCAAAATGGCCCTTGCCAAACGGTGTCCTCAGGTTAGAATGAGCTCCTAAAAATGGCTGCTGCCAATGTCTGTTTTCTCAAGGAAAGTCCACTTCTCTGTCTCTTGGTGGGGGGCGCCCTCCAGGACTAGCAGTGGGTCTGACTGAGGCTCCTTTCAAATTATTGCCTCTGTGCTGGGACTAAGAGCATGTGAGATTTTTGCATGCACCTATTAAGAGATCTTACATTGAATAGTCTCTTTGTCCTGATTTCCAAACACAATTTTAGTTATAGAGAAGAGAGATTCCATTAGAATCCTTTTTAAAAAATCTGAGTGCTACAGAACACCACTTTGTTTCCAAGACAGTTTACGTTGTGTTAATATATGTTTCTCTTGTACAAGTACACATAAAGGAGCACATAGGAATGTATAAATCCACATCTGCATGCATCTGACTTAAAAACAGACTTGCATAATGCTATTTACCCACAGGTTAAAAGCTTCTCCTTAAATGTTTGCTGTTGCTTTTGCATCATCACCGTTTCTTATTGATTGCCAATTTGTTTTCCTCTGCTTTTTCAGGCCTAAAGATTGATGCTGTTTTGGGGTCTAATTACCCAAGCAGTTCCCAATTACCTTTTCAATGTATTTTTTCTAAAATGCCTGCAGCTTATGGCACTGCACCAAATTGCCTGTTTAGCTGAGGTGCTTGCTCAGCATGTCTTCCTTCCACAAGCGTGTCACCTTCAGTGAAGTCTCACTTTCCCTACAGAATACTTTTTATTTGCATTTACATATGTCAGCCAAATCCTGTCCTTCTTTTGCACTTTGCATTTTAACTAAGGCTTTTCCACCATGAAATAACCATAATTTACAGGGAATTGGTCAGAAAATGTGAAGATGAAATTAATGGGAAGAAATATTTTAATGAACCAATATTTTTCCCTTTTTTATTGAAACATATAAGTAATGTTTTTCAATCTAAAAGTGTTATGTTATTTTATAGTAATTGCATCTTCCTAGAGAGTGTTTCTTAATTAAATAATACATTTAAACATTTTTTTCTTAAGGAATGTCTGTAGCAATAGAATAGCTGAATTTGCGTCTCCCCAGAGGGACAGTCCTGTCCCACTCTTTGCGACCCCATGGGCTATACAATTCATGGAATTCTCCAGGCCAGAATACTGGAGTGGTACCTGTTTCCTTCTCTAGGGATCTTCCCAAACCAGGGATCAAATTCAGGTCTCCCACATTGCAGGTGGATTCTTTACTAGCTGAGCCACCAGGGAAGTCCAGGAGTACTGGAGTGGGTAGTCCACCTTTCTCTAGTGGATCTTCCTGACCCAGGCATTGAACCAGGGTCCTCTGCATTGAAGGTGGATTCTTTACCAGCTGAGCTATCAGGGAAGCCCTTTTCACTTAGGTATATATCATAAACTATATTAAAGAATATTGAGGAAAAATTACAGAAACAGGAAACACAGCTTTGAGTATCAGTTTAGCTTCTAGATCCTGGAAAATGATATTTATTCCCTTTGAGTGGTGGGAGGTGGGGATATGTCATGAACAAAAACAGGAAATTTTAGAGGATTTGCTCAAAAATTGTTGTGTCCAACACAAAACATATGTAAAGTTATAGAAAAATTCAATAGCAATGTTAGTAAGCCTTTTATTATATATATATATATATATATATATATATGTATAGCTTGGATATATATATATATTTATATATTTGTGTGTGTAGATATAATATAGAATTTTTGTTCATTTCAACACACTTAAAATATTTGCAATCATTGATAATGTGCTTGTCCCTCATAAAAACCCCAACAATTCTGAAAAGATTAATCATACAGGCTAGATTCCCTAATCAGAATGCACTAAGATGAAAAATCAGTAATAAATGGCTAGCTGTAAAATATCCTATGTGACTAGAAGCATTTTAAAAATACTAAATAGCTAGTTGAAGAGGATGTCAGTAGTTAGGTTACTAAATTTTTAGAACCAAGTGGCAAGGAAAGCATTTTATGTCAAACTATATGAAATATATTTAATTTAGCACTTTGGAAAAGTGATACATTTCTATGTATCTTTAGGTACAAAAATAACTGAAAAAAATGAGATAAAAATTCATTTCAGGAAGACAGAAAAAGCAGGACCAGAGTAAACTGAAAGAAATAAGAATTAAAAAAAAGTTACAGATATAAATTTCTGTTGACTAGAGTGACCAAAAAGTTATAAAATTAGTTAATATTAGGTACTGGCAAAAATGTTGGGAAGAGGGACCTTCATTCACTGCTGTTGCAACGACAGCAGGTGACGAGATTCTGTAAAACAGTTTGGTGGTTACTTAGTGATGTCTATATATGTATGTATATAAATATATTTGTTGTTACTTAGTTGCTAAACTGCGTCCAACTCTTTTGCAACCGCATGGACTGTAGCCTGTCAGGCTCCTCTGTCCATGGGATTTCCCAGACAAGAATGCTGGAGTGGATTGTCATTTTCTGCTCTAGGGTATCATCCCAGGGATTGAACCCATGTCTTCTGCTTGACGGGCACATTGTTTAGCACTGAGAAACCTGGGAAGCTCATATATGCATAGATACACACACACACACACACAGACACACACACACACACACACACACACACACACACACATATCTTACATCTTTAGTATAAACTGAGAAACTCAAAACTCTTGCAAAGGGACACGCTGAGAATGTGCAAGGATGTTCACTGCAGTGCTGTTTAGGGTAAACAGATGGAACTTGAATGACATTTAAGAGATAATAATCTTTATGAATTTTTTAAAAAATATGTAAGACTTATTTATTTTTTAGAATAAACATATTTAAATAAACATATAGACAGTGGTTTAGAAGTTGTATTAGTTAAGGGACAGGCTAGACTGACTGCTATTAAAAAGGGACTGAAATGTACAGAGATACAAATTAAATCAAAGTTTATTTTTCTCTTCAGCAGAAATCCAGAGGTAAGTTTTGTCACATGCTGGTAGAGTGACTCTGCTCTTGCTACCAGGCTCCCAAGGTTCCACTAGCGCCACCATCCTCCCAGAGGTAAGAGTGTACACCTTTGCAAATGTAAGACACCTAACAGGGCTTTTCCCTCTCCCAGCAGACCCTTCCAGTTTATTCTTATTAAACTGCTATAAATCTGAGTGCCTGCAATGTGTTCTAATAACCAAATGACTATCAATAACGACCAACCAAGTACAACTCAGTTCTTCTAAATTTTCTTTCCTGTGAAAACCAACATTAATAAGGCAAAAATATGTTTAGTCTGCAAAGCTTTGGCATTTATAATATATTTGTGTACAATTAACTTATTTCACTGATTTGAGAGCATGAATAAAAACCATTCATAATGCAGACATTTGCAGAAATCTGCTCTGAGTATCTACAGTTTAGTATATTTCTTATTTGAAGAGCATCTTGGAATGCTAATTATGCTTGGTCAATCAGTATGCTTCACCCTCCAGCTAAAATGGGTCCCCTTGCTGACTCTGATGTTTTGTCTTTCTAGGGCAGAACACAATTTACATAAAATTAAAAACCTACCTGACCATCATAGACATGTCAGAGAGAAGTAAGCACAGAAATCTTCTTTCTAATAGTGTCAAACTTCCGTCTAGCTGGTAGCACAGTCCCTGTTGTGTCACGGCATAAGCAGTTCGCTGGTTGGTATCAGGGCCACGCTGACTCTGCCAGGTCATTAGTCAATTAGCCAATTGACTGATAACTGTCAACCAGTGAAGGACAAATTAGTTTGGTGTTTTATGTTCTGCCTCTGTCTCATGTTTAAGCATCCTATTATTATGTCATAGGACATAAGGAAACAAGTTTAAAAAAAAAAAAGAAGATGCAGAAAATTAACACACTTTGAAGCAGCTCATGGAGAAGTGCTTACAAATATTTAAAATTTACTTATAAGACATGTAAAATATTTGCCTACATCGCTTGTGTTTAATATGATCAGTTTAGTCTGTTTATTTTACTGATTTTTCCCTCTGAGGACAATATAAGAATAACAGGTGTTGACCCTGATTTTATTTATGGTTGTGCCGTGATTGATAGCACAAATAGTTCAGTTTATTTTCTTTGTCAGAGTAGTTTTGGTAAATGGGTTGCTCTGATTGTATGATATGTACCTTGCTTCTCTCTTTTCTCAGTCATAAGGCTACCTCTGAACAAAATAGATTTATTGGTGACTCTCCAATTAGGTGAATAGATCAACAGAATAAAGGTGAGTGATACAGACCAAAAAATCCTATATGCTTTCCTTTGGTGCACTTCTTTCCAAATATGGGGGAAATTTTCTGATATTCTGTCTATTTCTGGCTTTATAATGAATTTTACTCTTAATATAAGAATTCATCATAAAACATGTTTGAATTATTTTTCTTACATAAGGACTGAAGTGTGCTATTTTGCACATTAGAATAGAAAGCAATGCAAAAGGAACAGAACCACTGGCTTTTACCTCCTGTAGCTTTCTTGACAAGGCAAATTGTTCTAATAGAAAGGTGCTTGGAATCTGAAGAAGCCTGTGATTTATGCAGGGCGTGGACCCCTACGGGCAGCCACAGGGGTACAGTTAAGGGGTGCAGAGAGATTTTGTTAAATCCTTTAAAGCTGGGCACATCCTGAGGATATGATCGTTAGTGGCAAGACAGCCTGAATGTTTGTGAGGCTTCTCCTGTAAAGGCTGTCTTTGTACCCACACAGAAAAGAGAACGTGGTTAATGTGGGAAAGGGTCTAGATTGGTATTTGGCTGTATAATGCCTTTCTTTCAGAGAAATGTTGGGTTAGGTGACAAAGACAATGTGGACACTGAGACTTTTTGCTTCTAGCAGCGTTATTTCTATTTCCGAAAGCAGAAACGACTCCGCCCCCTACTCCCCAGGCAAGAGTCCCTGGGCAGCAGATGGGGCTTTAATGTCTCCACACTTTGCACTGCACTTATCTTCAAGGGGCACTTCAAATGCTTATCTTAAATATATTTGTGTCAAATGGAATAATGAGAAAATGTATACATTTGCTTATACTTGCTGTTGGTAAAAAATGAAGTTTTCTACATGAGTGGTTTTTCCAGATCCCTCGTAATATATTCCCTGAAGATTCCAATGTTTCCTTTAACATTTACTAAAGACAGTTCATGACAATGCTTTCTACCATCCTTCTTTCTAAAACTGTGACATGAACAGATCTCGAGCTCTTCCCAGTGTCTCAATGTGTTATAACCCTGACTTGGGTGATGGCAGGAAGGGACCACCAGGCTTGTGGTCAGATAGAGTCCTGGCAGTAGAAAGAGGGTTGCTGTCAGCAAACAGTGGAGGAAGGATGGGCAACAGGAAAGTGGGAATCAGTGATGAGCCTCCATAAGCAGCCTGCTCACAACAGGTAGGAGACATCACACTAGACCTGCTGACAGGCAGCAGTGGTTTGAAATCCAGGGAGATGTGACTGTGGCGGCAGGGAGTTCTGACCAGAAAGAATAGGGATTGAGCCGCAGAGAAGGATCAGGCATCCAGGAAAACAGAAGAATGAGTTAGGGTCTCAGAGGTTCTAGAGCCCTGAACACAGGCCAGGCCAGCCACTAACGTGGAGAATAAGACCCAGAGAGAGGGAATCGGGAGGGAGATGGGAGGGGGGTTCTGGAAGGGGCACACATGTATACCCATGGCACATTCATGTCAATGTATGGCAAAACCAACACGATAATGTAAAGAAAATTAAAAATTAAAAAAAAAAGACCAAATCCCCAGCAAAACGTGAGAAAGGAACTAGAAAATTAGTTTGGCTCCTCAAATCCCCATTACACTGGTGGTGGTGGTGGTGGTGGTGGAGGAGGTCATTATGCCGTGTCCAACTCTTGAAGACCCCATGGTCTGTAGTCCGCCAGGCTCCTCTGGCCATGGGATTTCCCAGGCAAGAATACTGGAGTGGGTTGTCATGCCTTCCTCCAGGGGATCTTCCTGACTCAGGGATGGAACCCACACTGGCAGGCAGATTTTTATCTGAGCCAGCAGGGAAGCCCAAGATTAGGAATCACAAAAACCAAATTTTCCAGTTTAGAATTTGGAAAAATCTTGAAGCTACAGGCAATGGTTTAAGGGTTGAATAGTTGAAGTAACAGAGGGTTAGTGTTGATAAGCCGGTCACTCCATGGATGCTTTATGAATATCAGCTTCCTCATTCTACTGGGACAGAGCTATTTCCAGGGGTTCTATCTGCCTATCCACAGTCTATCAAGTATCACCTCTATCATCTAGCTGTCTGTAAAGTACTGTTTCACTTCTCCCAAGGTTCTATACCCCACCCCTATTTCTTTTTTTTAATTGAGCCCATTTTTAGGTTCGGGTAGAGTCTCTCTTACTGTTGATATTGAAATAGTGGAGTGGGTAGCCCTGTAACCATTTCCTCCTCCAGGGGATCTTCCTGACCCAGGGATAGAACCCACATCTCCTGCACTAAGGCCCTGACATAATCTAGAACTGATACAAGGAAAAAGAGGCAGTTACTCTAATTTAAATATTTTTTCAAGATAATATTTTCTAGGCTAGTACTATTAGCCTAGTTCATTCCTTATATCATTTATTTATCTTCAAAAGGTTTCTTTGACTAAATAATGGTGACTCTTCAATGGATGCTGTTTTGAATTTTGGAATAACACAAAGTTATCTAAGAGGTATACTTGGTTATTCACATTCTGCAAGTCTTTATATTTCAGCCTAAAAGAAACAGACAAAAATAACACCAAAAATGATGATTAGCAGGAGTTGAAATATCAGCACAGGAAAGTATGGAATCAAGCAATTGAAACTATATAATTAGCAGGTTTAGATCTTTCCCTTCATTTTATTTACTTTCCCATACTTTCCAGTTTTTCTCCTGTATTCACTCAGCTCTTTGTTGTTTTTTCCCTCATTATATTATCTTCTTAATTTCCAAATTTCTCTTTCTTCTTTCTTTCAAGAAATGCATTTCCTTTAAACATGCTTTTTCATTATTTTACCTTATCCTATTCTATTTCTTTTATATTACCTGTTAGTTACTTTTTGATTCTATCTTTTCAAAAGCTGCACCAAGGATCAAATAAAACAAAAGTCAGCAGTAGTTCAAAGCTGAAAATATTATTAAAACTGCTAGCCTCAAGAGATATTTTACATAAACATGTCTTGCAACCTGACCTCAAAGTCAGCCAACTGGGCATTTTGCCTGGCTGAGGGAGGCAGAAACTTGAAGGATGGGAAAGTTTTGTGGGTTTTTTTCATCTGCAGGCATATGCTTCTTCTAGCCCAGAGGTAGCAATGGGACAGGGTAGATATCAGACTATTAAGAGTGGGTTGGTGAAATGGCTGGAATTTTAAATATATATTTATCTGCAACCAGCAATTTTAACTTCTGTGACTCTTCACCTTGAACAGTTAACATTCAGTTATCGATGTGCTTAAATCCCCAGCATATCAACCTTGGTTGTAGTTATATAAGTACCTTTAAGTCAAACCTGAGACTTCTTCAGTAGGTCAGAAATGATCTTTAGTACAAAATATTTTGAAACCACTAAGGAAATTTGGATTGGAAGAAGTCGTGGGAGAGTATTTCAGATGACTAAAATGTGTGGCTAAGATCATTTCTTTCACGTCCTCAGTTGGTAGGGTTACTGCCTTGTCTGTCCAAAATAACCCTTTTAAAAAACAGCAGACATGCTGCTGAGGCAGCTGTAGCAACAATGGCCTCAACTCTCTCCTCCTCATTTGCATTCTCATTCTGGACTTTACCTTGTTTTCCTATTTTCTTAGCACCTAGCAACCCATGCAAATGAAGCAAAAGGTGTTGCACGTGATGAAGGTAGGATACACACGTGAAGAAGGCAGTGATAATGGTGTTTCCCTCATCCCTGAGTTTAGAACACTGGCATAAAGACTTCGTTCCCACGTTGGCATTAAAATGTGAATGGCAGTGGGTTCTGTATTGGCTCTAGCACTGAATAGCTATGTGAACCTCAGCATAAATCTTTTTGTTATTAAAGGACTAGTTTCCTCATATATAAAATGAGATGCTTGTAGCAGATGATTGCAAAAGTTCCATCTAAATATAACATGATGTGGTTCAGATGCAATACAGGTAGAATGGACAAATTAAAGGGTTGTTGCCTTATTTTTAAATTTTAAAAATCCTTTCGAAGAGTAAATTTGTACAGTGTCATTTCTTGAATGGTGGCATTAGGAATCTTAGGGATATGTCCCCAGGAAGGCAACAATAATTGGTAGAAAAATTTAAAAACAACACATTTTTAAATCATTGGAAATTGTCCTACACACACACAACAAATGAAGAAACATTTATTTGAAGGAAAAAAAAAACCCACATCTCTTTGACCAGATATTATGAAAAAGAGTGAACGTCTGTGGCATTTGAGTCATGATCCTCTCCACTCCCTCCAGGCATGTGCGGCCCAAGAGGGGACACTCCAGCTCCCTACAGGGATGCAGGATCTCACCTGAGAGGCAGGTCACTGGCGTTTCTCACTCTCTCCAATTCCAAATTTAAGAGATCAGAATTATGAAAAAATGAGGCTAAGAGGTTGTGGGTTTCTTTCTCTCATTCCCTTTCCGATCGTAGATTGGAGGCTCCACTCCAAGAGTGGTAAGCTGAGAATATGAGGACTCAGATTGCCCCAGCCCAGGTCAGCCAGACAGTGGACATTCCATGCTAGAAAAAGGGAGTTTAGAAGGCCAGATTCAAAGGAAACTATCAAGAAAGGGGAAAGACAACCCATGGAATGGGAGAAAACATGTGCACACTGTATTTCTGTTTCACACTTAGAAAATGGCAACCCACTCCAATATTCTTACTTGGGAAATCCCATGGACAGAGGAACCTGGCAGGCTACAGTTCATGGGGTCGCAAAGAGTTGGAATGACTGAGCACAGCTTAATAAATAAAAAGACAATTCAAATAAAAAATGGGTGAACATCTGGACATGTCTCCAAAGAAAATGTACAGATGATCAGTAAGCATGTTTTCAGCATCAAAATCTTCACATAACACTTCACAAAGATTATAGCAAATGTTTTTCAAGTATATGGGGAAATTGGAGCCCCCCTGCACTTCTAATGTTCTGTAAAATGATGTAGTCACTTCAGCAGATAGTGTGATGGTTTCTCAAAAGTTAAAAAATAAAACTACATATGATCCAGCAATTCTGTTTCTAGACATATATCCAAGATGAATGAAAACATACATCTACACAAAGAATTGTACAGAAATGTTTCTAAACTTCATTATTCATAATAGCCCCAAAGTGGAAACAGCTCAAATGTCCATCAACAGATGAATGCATAAAATGTAGTATATTCATACAATGAAATATTATCAATAAAAAGTTAGTCAATTATAAAAATGAATCTTTGATGCATGCTATGCTACAGCATGGATGAACCTGGAAAATGTTATGCTAAATGAAAGAAATCAGTCACAAAAGACTGTAATATACCATTTTTATGGAATACTCAGAATAGGCAAATCTATAGAGACAGGAAGAAGAGCTTCCCAGGTGACTCAGTGGTTAAGAATCTACTTGCTAATGTAGGAGCCACCGGAGATTCAGATTTGATCTCTGAGTCGGGAAGATCCCTGGAGGAGGAAATGGAAAACCCCTCCAGCATTCTTGCTGGGATTATCTCATGGACAGAGGAGCCTGGCAGGCTACAGTGGGGCTCAATGTTGACGTTGTGATGGTGAAATCCTGTGAATACACTAAAAACCAATACAATCCTGTGAATTGTACACTTTAAGTGAATAGTATGGCCTGTGACTTATACCTTAATAAAACTTTTATAAAAAAATATAAATTAGTACCATAACTAATGTATTGTAGTTATATACCTTTTAATTTTACTATTTAATTTTGTACTTAGCTTATAATATGATTGCCATGCAAAATCTGATTTAGTTGAAATTATCAATGTTTCTTTGTGGTTTTTATATATTGTGTCTTACTTTAAAAAGGAGTTACCTAAAGCAAGATTGGAGTAAAGTTTCCATTTTTTGTTCTAGTACTTTCACTGATTATGCTTTTTTTCTTTAAAGTTTAAACGTTTTATCTATCTGGAATTAGTTCTCTTATTTTTTAATTTTTCTTTCTTTCTTTCTATTTTTACTTTACAGGAATTAGTTCTTAAAAAATCTTTTCTTTCTGATTGAACCACCTTTGCCACCATACACAACTTTTATCATATACTCCCTGCTGACACTTATTTAGGATGACATATTTCTGAAACTCTCCACCTAATCATGAAGCTACAGCACATTTTTTAAATGACTATAGGTCTCAAATGAATTTTGAGTAACCATTATCATAAATTACATGATCTCTAACATTTAAGAATTTTTATGGCTTTTCTTGTATGCTTATTTTCACTGTAAACTTCATAATCAGTTGATCTACTTTTTAAAAAGTGGATGTTAAATATTCTCATGGTATTTTTGTTGGAGTCATATAAACTATGTAGATTCACAGTTTAGACATCTTTAAAATACTGACTGTTTATATGCAATAAGAAATTGCCTTTCTGTTTATTCAAGCCTTGTTTTATGGCTCTTGGAGATTTAAAGTTATCTTCAGATGGAATTAACACATTGCTTAAGCTTATTTTTAGGTTCTTTTTATTTTTCTCTTGGTTTTGGTGGCTTATAAATGGGGTTTCTCCCCATTTATTCTATACAGCTGTTTGTAAATAGAGAGGCTTGAATCCTGTGTATTAATTTAATAACTAGATAATTATTTTTTCTAGAAATTTTACTTGATCATCTTGGATTTTCTAGTTACAAAAATAATAATGTTTTTTCTTCTGTTCAATTCTTATGGTTCTTTTTCTTTTCATTTCTCTATATTGCCACGTACATCCAGATAAAACTCAAAAAATACTGGTGAAGATGTAGACAACCTTGCATTGTACACTAATGGGGAATGCTTTTGGTGTCCATCTGGTAAGCATGATATCAGCTTGCTTAAAATGTATATATTTTATTCCATTAGGAAAGGATTCACCTATATCACAATTTCATTAAGAAAGTCTAACAGGTATGAAGATAATTGCATTTTATTAAAGCTTTTTTAATATCAAAGAAACTGGCTGGGTTTTTTTTTTTGACCTATTTATCAGTTAGAGGCACCAAATATCACCCCAGCTAATTTAAGCAGAAATTTCTGATTCCTTCTGGTTCCTTCCTCTCTCACCTAATATTTCATGACTTCCAAAATCTTTTATAAACAGCTGGAATAGCTGACTCCAGGTTGGGCTTCCAAGTACAGCCACCACTCCCCAGTACCATACTCCTTGCCCTCAATTGGACGTGACTGCCGTAATCCTTTAGCTGAAGTTGTTGAATCAAGAAGCTGTTTCCAGGGGTCCGCAGAGTACTACCTCAATCCTTGTTACAAAGCAGATTCTCACTCCTTGCCTCTCCTTCTGCCTAACTCAGTTCCAAATTTAAACTTCAAAGTCTGATTTGCATGTCTGATTGATGCATGCTGTGCATGCTAAGTCGCTTCAGTCATGTCCGACTCTGTGTGATCCTTTGGACAGGAGCCCACCAGGCTCCTCTGTCCACAGGATTCTCTAGGCGAGAATACTGGAGACAGTTGCCATTTCCTTCTCCAATGATCTGATTGGTAGAACCTACATTATACCCCCTTTGTTAGATTCACGTGAAATTGGAAAATGGAGATTTTAGAACTTCCAGCGTCTAAGGACAAGAAAAGTATGCCTGAAGGAGGCTTAAATGGTTATTGAGAGAGACAGTCTACAAAGCCTGCCACACTATTAATATCATGAGTTATAGTAAGAGAGTTTTATATTAAAACAATTTGTCTTGTTTTTCATCTTGAAAAATTTTAATAATTTCTGAGGGGTACAGAAAAGTATACTGAACAATGTGAGACAGGACAACTGATGGAACTATCTGGCATCCATCTCTGTCTGGAGTAACTTTTCCCACCTTTATTTTTTTTTTTTATTATTTTTATTTATTTATTTATTTTTTTATTGTTTTTGCCATACATTGTCATGATATCACCATGGGTTTACATATGCTTCCCCTCCGGGTCCCCCCTCCCTCCTCCCTCCCCCCCGGGAAATCTCGCTGCACCAGTCCCGAGGATCAATCCTGGGCTGGCGATTGATTAGACACATGACAATTAACAACTTTTCCCACCTTTAATGCGAGGCCTGAAATCTGTACAGGCCCCAATACCACTACCTATAGAAATCCTTCTTTGTTGACTTTTCTTGGCACTCACTTTTCTGTCTGATCCTTCCAGGTAGCAGCTTGGGAACCCCTGCATTCACCGGGCACCCTGTGCTGTGCAGCTCAGGGCCAGAAGCCAGCCCTCTACCTGAGCCAGTCTTCCTGTGTTGAGAGGACCATGATGTCCTCTCTCGTCTTTCTGGAACTAGCCATTCCAACAGGTGACAGGTGAAATCTCATTGTGGTTTTGATTTGCATTTCCCTAGTAATTAATGATGCTGAACATCTCTGCAGGTGCCTGTTGATCATATCTATGTCCTTTTTGAAAAAATACCTGTTCAGATCTTCTACCCATTTTAAAATCAGTTTTGCTTTTTGCTGTTGAGTTGTTTGAGTTCTTTTGTATATTTTGTATGTTAACCCCTCATTGGATATATGATTTGCAAATACCTTCTTTCATTCGGTAGTTTGCTTTCATCTTGATGACGGTTTCTATTGCTCTTCAGAAGCTTTTTAGTTTGACATAGTCCCATTTGTTTATGTTTGCTTCTGCTTCCTTTGTCTTTGGAATCAGATCCATAAAAACATTGCTAAAATTGATGTCAATAAGTTTACCATCTGTGCTTTCTTCTTAGAATTTTATGGTTTCAAGTCTTATATTCAAGTCTTTTTCTATTTTCAGTTAATTTTTGTGATATAAGATAGTGGTCTAATTTTCTTTTCTAACATGTGACTGCTCGGTTTTCCCAACACCATTATTGAAGAGACTTTCCTTTCTTTTTTGTATATTCTTTTCTCCTTTGTTGTAAATTAATTGCTTATAAATGTGTGCAATTCTACTCAGATGGACGAAACTGGAGCCCATTATCCAGAGTGAAGTAAGCCAGAAGCAAAAACAACAATACAGTATATTAACACATATATATGGAATTTAGAAAGACAGTAATGAGAACCCAACATGGGAGACAACAAAAGGAACGCAGATGTATAGAATAGACTTGTGGACTTTGTGGATGAGGGTAAGGGTGGAATGATATGGGAGAAGGGCATTGAAGCATGTTAATTGTCATGTGTCTAATCAATCGCCAGCCCAGGATTGATGCTCAGGACTGGTGCAGCGAGATTTCCCGGGAGGAGGGAGGGGGGACCCGGAGGGGAAGCATATGTAAACCCATGGTGATATCATGACAATGTATGGCAAAAACAATAATAAAAAAAAAAATGTGTGGGTTTACTTTGGGGCTCTTGTATGTAAACGTGTTTTTGTGCCACTTCCAGACTGTTTTGATTACTGTAGCTTTCTCTGTATAGTTTGAAATCAGGGCATATGATTCTTCCGGCTTTGTTTTTCTTCTCATGATTGTTTTGGCTATTCAAGGTCTTTTGCAGTTCTACATAAATTTTAAAATTACTTGTTCTAATTCTGTGAAAAATACCATTGGAATATTGATGGAGAATGCATTGACTCTGTAGATTGCTTCCACTAGTATGGACATTTTAATAGCATGTATTAATCCAGCCCATGAACACAGAATATCCTATTGGTTGTTTGTGTCTTCTTCATTTTCTTTATTGATGTAGTTTTCAGTCTAGAGGTTTTTCACCTCCTTGGTTAAGTTTATTTCTTGGTATTTTTTGGTGCAATTGTAAATGAAGTTTTCCCTAATTTCTTTAATATTTTATTATTAGTGTATAGAAACACCACAGATTTCTGTATATTGAATTTCATATTCTATGACTTTTATATAGTAGCATTTCATCTGAAAATAATGACAATTTTACTTCTTCCTTTCTTATTTGAATGCCTTTTATTTCTTTTTCTTGCCTAATTGCCATAGCTGGAACTTACAATACTATGTTGAATGAAAATGATGAGAGTACATATCTTTATCTTTTTCCTCATCTTAGATAACTTTCAGCTTTTCTCCATTGAGTACGATGTTGGCTGTGCATTTGTCATACATGGCCTTTATTATGTTGAGGTATATTCCCTCTATGTCTACTTTGTTAAGAGTTTGTTTTTCCTAGATGGATGTTGAATTTCATCAAAAGCTTTTACTGCATTTGATGAGTCATGTGATTTAATCTTTCATTTTGTTAACGTGATGTGTTATCAGCATGATGACATTTGCAGATGTTGAATCATTTTTGCATGTCTGGAATAAATCTCACTTGATTTTTGTATATAATCCTTTTTGTATATTATTGAATTCAGTTCTCTAATATTTATTGAAGTTTTGTGCATCTGTATTTGTCAGGAATGTTAGCCTTTAATTTACTGTTTTTTACCAACAGTATATAAAGAAGGTTGTTTTCATGTGGTCTAATCAACAGTGAGTATTTTCAGTATTTTAAATTATACTTTATTACTTTGATAAGTATAAAACTGGTATTTTGTTTCTGTCTCTATTTCCCTTTCAATTGTGTGTGTATGTTTGTGTAGAAATGTTGCTGGTTTCTATTTTCCTGTGAATTTTTCTTTTCCTTATTAATATGTAGAAATATTTTACAATTCTGACCATTCCTTCTCTGATGTATAATTTTAGTTGGCACATTATCAAGCTTTTTTGTTGTTGTTGTATGTGATTTTCTTGATAACATGATTATTGTCAAGAGCTACCAGATATCCAGTTGGTCAACTAGGATAATGAGCTAAATTGAAACTAGCAATTAAACCTTTATTTACTTACTAAAACTTCTGACTCCCTCAATATCCCATTTTTCCCACATTGGTTGGATCCAGGTGAGAGACAGTCGGATGAGCTGCAGTGCAGGTGGAAGAAATTGTGTCCTTACTGAGGGAGCCCTGTACTAAAGTCTCCTGCTATTTTATGAACCTGAGTCTTGAAGGAGGGGCCAGAAATGGAAAGTATTGAGTCATAATGGAAAAAACTGCTTCAGGGACATTTCCCATCCCTTGAATGGGAAGTCTCAATGGAGGCACCTGAAAATCATCTGACCAGAGACACTCTCCCTCTCTCACTCTTCAGTAAGGCTGGGAATGCAGATCTATGTGTGAGCACATCCAGGAGGGTGATCAGGGGCTGAGAGACTGAGTCTTTGACTCCTCCCTCTGAGAGGGAGTCTTCAAACTCCCTCTGAATGCATTGGCTCTGCACCAAATTTAAGCTGGGGAGGACAGCTTTCCACCCATAAAAACTGCTAGGTAAAGGTTTTAATTACTGATGCTTGGCCTTGAAAGATCACACATAGGATTTTGGCTTGAAGCCAAATCATAAATAAAAATTACTAATCTTTTATCTTTGTTTTAGCTAGTGTGTGTGTGTGTGTGTGTGTGTGTGTGTGTAAACATTTAGTTCTTTACATTTTCTGGAATGAATCTTCTCAAGTTGCAGTAAGTAGGGATCTACTTTATATTGTTAAGTCTAACACTCTATTTTAAGATTATTGTAATTTACATATCTATAAAAAAAGCCACTTGATACAAGTGAAAGTGGAGAGTGAAAAAATTGGCTTAAAGCTCAACATTCAGAAAACTAAGATCATGGCATCTGGTCCCATCACTTCATGGGAAATAGATGGGGAAACAGTGGGAACAGTGGCAGACTTTATTTTTGGGGGCTCCAAAATCACTGGAGATGGTGATTGCAGCCATGAAATTAAAAGACGCTTACTCCTTGGAAGGAAAGTTATGACCAACCTAGATAACATATTTAAAATCAGAGACAATACTTTGCCAACAAAGGTCCGTCTAGTCAAGGCTATGGTTTTTCCAGTAGTCAGGTATGGATGTGAGAGTTGGATGGTGAAGAAAGCTGAGTGCAGAGGAATTGATGTTTTTGAACTGTGGTGTTGGAGAAGACTCTTGAGAGTCCCTTGGACTGCAAAGAGATCCAACCAGTCCATCCTAAAGGAGATCAGTCCTGGGTGTTCATTGGAAAGACTGATGTTGAAGCTGAAATTCCAGTACTTTGGCCACCTCATGGGAAGAGTTGACTCATTGGAAAAGACCCTGATGCTGGGAAGGATTGGGAACAGGAGGAGAAGGGGACAACAAAGGATGAGACAACTGGATGGCATCATTGACTTGATGAATGTGGGTTTGGGTAGACTCCGGGAGTTGGTGATGGACAGGGAGGCCTGGCGTGCTGTGATTCATAGGGTCACAAAGAGTCGGACATAACTGAGTGACTGAACTGAACTGAACTGAAGAAAGAAAAAATACTTCCAATTAATCTATGACCCTTCATTAACTGTAAGATGCAGACTGATTTCAGAAATAATAAAATATGAAAAGGTGTGAGTCTTAGAATTAATGAAATATAGTAACTTATTTTTTTTACTAGTCTATTATCAGTGGTTTCTCTAAATACCAATTGTTGAATACATGCTTTTATCACTAACGTGAAATACTTAACAATAAATATGTCCACATAAACATAGGTTATTCTGAACTCTCCTATCTTCTTACTCTTCCATTTATTACTATGTTAATCAATTCAATTTTAATTTTGTATTTAATTTATTTTTTAAGTGCTGGATAGTGTCTTTTCTTGTTATTGTTTCCTCTAATTCTACTAAATTTCTTGCATTTTTGCATAATTTTCTCTTACATATAAATTTCAAAGTTTTATAAAAATAGTTTATTCAAGCTTTATAAAAAGAATTAACCATGATTATTATTTCTCTAGATTAACACATAATTTTGAATAGAATTGACATCACCAAGCTTTCCAATAAATATTTAAATTATTCCATTTTTTGAACTTGTAGTGCATATTTATATTTGTGTAAGCTAAAATTTTGTAATTATGGTAAAGTTCTGAAAGTGAAATTGTTGTCAGAGAATATGTAAGTTTTTCTTTTTCATTTAAATATTTTTGTAATTTTAAATTTTTATATATATTGCTAAATTTTTACTCTAAAACTTGTTTTAATATCCCATCAGTAGTGTATAGAAGTATCCGTTTTCCCACACTTTCATTAACACTCAATGTAATAAAATTTAGAAACACTTTATACATATCTGATAGTTTTAAAATAATATCTTTTTGTAGTTTTATTTGCATTTCCCAAATAATACATAGAACTGAGAAGCTTTTCATATTCATATTTTTACAGTAAAATATCTACTTTACCAGTTGGAATATTTATTACTAATTCTGTTTGTTCCTCAACTGATCAACATGTTATTAATAAGCAGCTTTAGTCTTCCTTAGTAGGAAAACCCTTACTGTCTCCTTCATTATTCTACATATAAAATTTGTTACTCTACCCTCATTTTCATATTCTGGTAGCTGGTATCTTTTTCCCTTTGAAAGTTTTAATCTCATTGTCACAGATGGAAAAATAAAACCTTTTGAAATCAGTGATTAAACCATTCCTTTGGGCCAAGTTTGCCTCAATCATGACTGCTCAATATTCCTGAGGCAGTTGCTGAACTCCTAGTTTATAAATATACACTTGGCTGGTCACCTAACAATACAGCAAGTCCATCTGGAAATGATTTTCTCTTTTCATAAACTCCACCAAAGTTTCCCAAAGCACAACTTGTTAACATGCATACCAGTCCACTACACTTCCTATTACAGCATTTGACCTTGAATTCACACATCTTGGATTTTGTTTGTTCACGTTGTTGGAATCCATCCTAATTACTTTTCAATGTATCAATCTTTCCCCTACTACAACAAGGTTTATTTAAGGCCTATTTCAGAATAGTCACTACTATAGCCTTCAGACTGTTTATGCCCCAGGGGCTGAACTCCTGGACAACCGCTGAGAAAAGGAGGTATTAATCCATACCACAGCCATCCCACATTGCTATATGTCACTGGTGTTCACTCACCCAAGTCTTACCCACATTCAACTGGAGGTCTGTGGTGATAGAAGGGGATGTAGTCACTTCAGTGGTGTCAGGCTTTTTGCGACCCCCTGGCCTGTAGCCCGCCAGGCTCTTCTGTCCATGGGATTCTCCAGTCAAGAATACTGGAGTGGGTTGCCATTTCCTCCTCCAGGGGATCTTCCAAATCCAGGGATCGAACCCAGGTCATCTGGGTCTCCAGGACTGCAGGCGGATTCTTTACCCACTGAGCTACCTGGAGCAGATAAAAATGGAAAAGAAATGACTTAATGAAGTCATGGAGACACTTTCATCATAACAAAGGTATAATCCTGGAGTGCAACAAGATTTTGTAGGGGTTTTGCTTGGCTTATACTGGTCCCTAGGACACTGCTATAGCGTTTCAAGTAGCTCCTCACCTTGCATCTTACCTCAAGGCAGTCGCTGATGGACAAGACAAAATTACCATGGTAGAGTAAAGGCGCTCAAATTCGTCTCCAATTTCTTAGAGAATATCAAATTCTTAAAATCCCTCAACACCAACAGGACTTCAATCCAGAGGAGCTGAGCAGTCCTCTAATAACCTTCTGGTGCCATGGATTATGGTCATACCCTGCATGTTATATCCCTCCTTACCCAAGAGTGCATGGACCTTAACAGGTTCCACTTTTCTATTGAGTTTTACTTAAGTCTGTGGAAATACTCAAACAGATGAAAAATTTTAAGAAAGATTTTTCTTTTAATTCAGGATATCTGCCCACCAAAGGGTCTAAGATAAAGCCTATACTTAATGCTGTATTAAACGTTTGGTTTCTAGTAGGTATTCATTCTCTGCAATCTAAACAGAAAACAGAACCCTTAAGATTGTTTTCATGTATATTAAAAATACCAACTAGAAGTGGAAAATTAGAAAGCTTTAATGGATACCTCAGGAAGGAGATATCTTGGGGCAATGAATAGAATGGTATGAGCAAGGAATACCATCTGCTTTTTCATATCATTCCAGCAGCCTGTCGATATTTTGGAAGAGTTGTGAACCATGATAGAAGGATCCTACTGTTTGAACAACTATCTGCTGTGTTCCAGGCTTCCTCAGTGGCTCAGTGCTAGAGAATCTGCCTGCCAATGCAGGTGATGATTTTGCCTGATTAAATTTATCAGTACCATTGATGATTCTGCAATCAAATGCTTGAACAGCCACACTTAGTGTTCTCTTTAGGACACATTTTCTAATGTTTTTGTGATATAGATAAGCTGAGAATTTAGGAAACCTCAAGTTCTGGCTCTTTTTGCTTAACGATTCCTTCTTCAATTCATTTCTCTCTTTACACTTTACTATAAGCAGTCAGAAAGAATCAAGGCATATCTCCAACATTTCGCTTAGAAATTTCCTTAGTTACAATTCCAGTTTCATCCCTTGCAAGTTTTGCTTTCCACAAAATACTAGAACACAGTTCAGTCAGCTTATTTGCCACTTTATAACAAGGATCATGTTTCGTCCAAGTGCCGATAACATATTCCTCATTTATGCCTGACGCCTCACCAGAATCATCCTTAATGTACATCCTTCTAGCATGTCCTCAACACTCCTCCAGCCTCTACCGGTTACCCGTTTCCAAAGCCATGTCTACATTTTTCCGGTATTTCTTGCAGCAGCACCCTATTCTCAGTTCCAAAAGCTGTCTTAGTCTGTTTAGTCTTCCATAACAAAATACCACAGATTGAGTGGCTTAAACAGCAAAGATTAATTTTCTCACAGTTCTTGAGGCTGGAAGGCCTAGATCAGTGTTAAAGGTTCCAGCGTGGTTGGTTTCTGGTTCTGACTCTTGTCCTGGCTTGTGGGCAGATACTTCCTTGCTCCCTCCTTGCCATGTGAGGACACAGGGAAAAGGCAGCATCAACAAAAGCCATCACAAGAAAGCATTCATTCTGCCACCCTGATCTCTGATGTCCAGCCTCCTGAACTGTGAGAAGATAGATTGCTTTTTAAGTCCCTGGTCTGTGGTATTTTGTTATGGGGGCCTAAGCAGTGTAAGACACTTCAACTGATGTTTGGTTTGCCTTAATTTTCACTCCTTTGAACTTCCTCAACTACTTAGAATTATAAAAGTGGTGAATTTAAGCTTCCTTGCATGTCCCTACATGTATGTCTTTTGTCTTGTATAGGAATGAAAACTTGTGAGGAAATGTTCTGAACCACAGTTGTTTCCTCTAAAAATCTATTTTCTTAGCTTCGATGAGAAACTTGTTGCTGTTTTGATATTCTTTCTTCTGGAAGTAATCTATTATTTCTATCTGTAGGCTTATAAAATTTCTCTTTATCTCTTTCATAAAATTCTTTACCTACCTCCTTTGAAATTAATCCTGTTTTAAACTCACTGAGCCTTGATATTGAAAATTTAGACTTTCTATTACTCAGGGAAATTTTCTTCCATTATCTATTTGATTATTTCTTCTTGCCCAGCTATCCCTTTCTCTTTTTAGAAAGCCCTGAATCAGTTCCATATCTCTTATCTTTCGACTTATGATTTATGTTATTTTTGTTTTGTTTCCTTTGACTTCCCACAAAATAATATGATTTCCAGCATTTTTAAGCTTTATTATAGAAACTAAACTGTTTGAAACCATACTTCTCTTTCCTTAAACTATTTATTTTGTAGTTCTCTGATCATTCCACTGTGCTATGTTGTAAAACCTTAAGAATTTACATTATAGCTCATTTAAGATTGTCTTTTATTTTTCCAACTAAATATATTGTCAATGGTAACCACTGTTCTGAACACTTGGCTGGATCTAACTCCTTAAAATTAGTGTGTTCTTATGATATGTAATGTTTCTCTGTCTACTCATGTCTTTGAGTGAGAGTTTCCTCAAACATATCCTTAATAATCATTTCAGGTTCTCCAGGAAACTCATTCGAAATGATTAGGGATACAGAATGTGCTTCTTTGCTATTAGATGAGCAAAAACTCTAAGCCATTAGAGTTTTTCTCCTTCTCTCTCTGAAGAAGAACAGTTGATCCCAACAATCAGTTTCCAGTAAAATATGCTTAACTACATCCTGATTATTGAAATTCTATCACAACTATGCATATAGTGCATGACAAAATCCTTTAGAGGACCTGCTCCCTGAAAAGAAAACAGTATATCCCTTGTCCTCTCCCTCCTCCACTGTATGTAACCCACAACAAAAGTAATAAGTGGAAGAAAATTCAACCATGTTGTGATCCTCATGTGACACTTTAAAATCAATCAGCAAATACTATTAATGTTTAAAATTTCACATAATCCCTGATTTATTATTTCACTCAGCACTTGCTTGTTTAATCAAGAAATTAACCCAACAGCATACGTATTGTGAGCAGGCTGGTGGCTCATCTAGGTGTGTTGAGGGAATCCACCCAGTTTTCTGAGCTGGAATGCACTAGCAGCTGTGAGGCCAAAGTTTTGTTCAGATCCTAGCAGGAGGAAGATCTCCAGGCCTCAGGACCTGAGTCCTCCTGTGGGGCTGTAGGCTGGGGCATTCTAATGCTAACTTCTCCTGGCATTGATTGCCCTGTTCTCTCTGGAGTGGAAGCTTCAGATGTGTTTGAGAGCCCTATTACTTTCCAGGAATAAGTTTCACTTGAAATACAAGTTGAGATGTCTCTAACAGAATAAGGAAAGAAAGGGAGTCATAGATGTCATAGATATGTGCTTAGGTAGCTATTTTTTAAGGATTTCTGAAAACATGCTTTCAATGTAATTTTTAGGAGATAACATCATTCAATTTCCATAAAATGAAATGAACAAGGCTCATTTCTAGTTCGACAATTTGCTGTCCACAGAATATTTCAACATTACTTGAATTCTTGCCTTTATTGAAAAAAAATTATCTTAAGAACTAGAGCTGGAATGATGCATAAAATGATGTAGCCTTGAGTACTTTTTACAAGAGTAAGTGTTCTTCCAGGACTAGATTCAATTAACTACATTAATTTAAAGAGAAGTCCAATTTCCTATCTACCATCTTTGATGTTCAGAATTATACTAAATTTATCTGTATGAAAACTGGTGATTAGTACAGGAAATTGACTTTACAATAGTTCAACATTTTGAAATTCTAAATTGCGAGTTTCCTTGGAGATATGTGTTGACTGCATTTTTGGTATTTTGGAATGATAATTACATTTTCATCAAAATTATCAAAATGGACATATATATGAGCCTCTATTCATTCTATCTATGTCTATTTCTCTCTGACTAACTCAGATTCCTATTGGAGAAGAAAGTATAGTCAGCAATATTGGGTTCTTCCCAGGTTGATTTAAGGATGTAATTTATTCACATCTGACTCTTTTCAGACTCAGAGGATTCTGAGTCAGTTTTCTGCACTCTTTTTTCTCTCACTTTTCAGTTACACTTAAAAACGTGAAAAATAACTTTTCCTCATAAAAAGAATGGGGGCAACTGCTAACATCAGGATAGGACTCTTTCATAGCTTTTTGCTAAAATTTCATTCTCTATGTATAGAATTAGTTGCATGTTTATTTAGTATAATTGAGCAATGTAAATAGTTGAACAATAGTCACAAAGAAGATAGTAGAAATAATTCCCTTATTACAGGGAGGTTTTACTCATATTGACTTAGAATAAAGATGTCAATTCTTTTACAATATCTGAAGAAGATATATAATATAAAATAATATTAAAATGGAAGACAGTTTTATTCATTCCCCACCTGCAGCGGGAAAGCAAATTACATTCAGTTAATCAGTTTAGGAGTCACTTCTGATTCCTCTCTCATCTCTGTTTTTGTCTCATTCCCATGGGAGGAGAGAGATCTTTTTGTACTTGATGATACTGGAGAAAAAGGCATTCTTCCAGTGTGTCTCTGTTATATCAGAACAATAAAAGGGAGGAAAAAAAATTATAAAAAATAAATAAATAAATAAAATTCTGAATAGCGCCTTAGACAATTCAAAAAAAAAAAAAAAAAGAATATAAGTAAAACATGCGCTTTCTCTGCTCTTGTTCCTGTGAAGCGTGTTCCAGAATGAAACAAGATTGAGTGGCTGAGTGGGAGGGTCAGGAGTTGTGATGCTGCTCTGTGCCCCATCGGAGTAGGCTATGGTTCCCCAGCTATAGTTAAGGAAGTTATTCAGTTCAGGAAGATAGAGGTAAAAAACCAGATATGTGTCAACTTAGGGCCTTTGCATCCATTGTCTCCTCTACCTGGAATGCTGCTCTCTCACATATACTGGCATTCTTCATGTCTTTGCTTAAAAGCTCCTTTTTTAGTGACGCTTTTCCAGATCTTCCTACTTAAAATAGCAATCCTTACCGCTCCTTATACCTGTTCCCTAATATGGCATGTGTATGCTTAGTCGCTCAGTTGTGTCCCACTCTTGTAACCCCATAGAATGTAGTTCCCCAGGCTTCTCTGTCCATGGGATTCTCCAGGCAAGAATACTGGAGTGGGTTGCTATTTCCTTCTCCAGGGGATCTTCCTGACCCAGGAATCGAACCAGGGTCTCCTTCATTGCAGACGAACTTTTTACTGGCTGGGCTATGAGGGAAGTCCTGATATGGCATATAACTTATTATTTCATTGTTGTCTTTTCCATAGAATGTAAACTACATAAGAATGTAAGTTAACTGCTCTCTTCCCAGTACCTGGTTTTCTTAGTTCCTGGCATACCTCTTTTTTAAGAAAATTTATTTTATTGATGTTGAATATTGTGTTGTTTTAATTTCTACTTTACAGCAAAGTGATTCATATATATATATATATATATATATATATATATATATATATATATACACACACACATACACCCATTCTTTTTTTTTTTTTAATTTTCTTTATTGTGTTGATTTTGCCATACAATGACATGAAACTGCCATGGGTTTACATATGCTCCCCCTCCAGAACCCCCCTCCCTCCTCCCTCCCGATTCCTTCCCCCTGGGAAATCTTGGTGCACCAGCCTCAAGCATCAACCCTGGGCTGGTGATTGATTTCACATATGATAATTAACATGTTTCAATGCCATTCTCCTGTATCATCCCACCCTTGCCCTCCTCCACAGAGTCCACGAGTCTGTTCTATACATCTGCATTCCTTTTGCTGTCTCCCATGCAGGGTTCTCACTGCCATCTTTCTAAATTCCATATATATGCGTTAGTATACTGTATTGTTGTTTTTCCTTCTGGCTTACTTCACTCTGGATAGTAGGCTCCAGTTCCGTCCACCTGAGTAGAACTGATGCAAATGAATTTTTTTTTAATGCTGAGTAATAGTCCATTGCACATACACCCATTCTTTTCCATATTCTTTTCATTGTGGTTTATCACAGGATATTGAATATAGTTTCCTGTGCTAAACAGTAGGCCCTTGTTGTTTGTCTCTTCCCTATATAGTAGTTAGAATTTGCTAATCCTGAATTCCCAATCCACTCCTCCCTGCCCCTTAAATGCTTTTTGAATAAATGAATCAAAGTGTTCTATTTTGGCCTTTCAGTCAAGATGTGTTCTTAAAGTTAGTTTTACCACAAAAACTTCAACTTTGGAAAATAAAGTTGTTACTACATTCTAGTTCCTATGTAGTTTCTTTGTATATTTCTCAAATTTGTTAGCCCCTTTGGTGAAAAGGATTGTGGTTGATGAATATCCCTAGACCCCATGAATAATATGTGAAAATCATAGACAGTATCAGCCCAAGTTGGCAAGTTTCACTGGGGAAAGAGTGGGTGGAAGACTCTATATAGGGATTTGGTAGATTCACTTTCCTTTTTGGATTTGATAAATAAATATGTATATAATTATGTACATGGATAATTATATATGTGGCAGCTATCTCAGAGTTAAAGGATTATGAGTTTCCATTTTCATTGTATTCTTGAGTAGTTTACTTCAAATTTTCTAAATGAATATACATGGTCTATGGATTTCACAGGAAATGGTAAGCTCTAGTGAAGAATAATTCTAAAACAAAGGGGAGGAGCTTCCTTTGGTAATAATATATTCCACTTGGCATGTTGAAAAGAACTTTCTGTCTTCTGTTTGCTTGATAGCAACCCTGCCTGCTGGAATGCTGATACATGCAGAACACCTGAACTTCTAGACTTGAAACTAGGCCCAATAGTTCCCATGTTCACACAGTACATTTTCTCAGAGTAATGCTTCTATCATAGCATTAATTTGCTATTTTCCAGAATAGGGTAGCCTTCTAATGGGTGTAGTTTGTCATCTAATTAAGGTGACTGGCAGGTTGCAGACACATAGTCCTTTTTAAAAAGGATTTGATTTGAATTTAAACTCTAACCATACTCTGCAAAAGACTTCATTAGTTCAGTATTATGCAGTGCCAAGATGTTTGTACTTGTTCGCAAGAAAATAGATTTATTATTTCATTAAAAAATATATTTATTACCTGCTATGTTTCAGACGCTACCTTAAGCACCAGAAACATGGTATTGACTTCAAACAGACATGGTCCCTGACAGATTTTACTGTTCTCAGGGGAGCCCGCTCAATTCTCAGGTAGCCCTCTCTTCCACTCATATAGTTTCAATAGTATTTCTTTAGTCTCAGAAGCCCTTTCAGAATCCTGATAACTCTTCATATTTCTCATGTATCTTTTTTATTTTATAAATTTTGTTTCAAAGCCAGATATGAAATGTTAGCTGATTTCTATGATTTTTTTTAAAAAAAAAAACAGTTTTCTTTATAATGTGAAGAATACACATGTTCCTTGAATTATGTAAGAAAAAGCAAGCTACTCTTCCACTGTTATTTTATGCTGGAACCGTGTGCCAGTGTACTTCAAATACAGGCACACATTTTACATATATCACTTTCATACTGGGGTCTTGTATTAAACATTTACTCCATTATACTTTACTCTCTATCGGAAATGCCCTCCTCATTCCATTTGCTTTTTCTCAATCTTCTCTCGGACATGTCCTGTTCAGTCCATTTCCCGCAGGTTTGTCTCCCTTCTGAGGCCCTAAAGCACTTATGCTGTGCACCACATGGTCATTTGGAACTCGCAGTGGGAAGAAACCATTGTCTATCACTGTTATTCACAGTTGCCTTCTGTTTGGCGTGCAGCTATGCAAGCTATTTTTAATATGTTCAGCAAGAAAAGTATCTGGTGTTTTTAAAAGTAGAAACAAACTTACAAGAATCTGTACAATTTGGTACAGAAGTTAAGTATATTCAATTTTAAATCCGTGAAATGTGAACAGTCTGTTGCTGACTAGAAAAAGATAGTCATGAAGAAATATGCCAAGCATAGACATCATTTTTTGCTGTTCCTTTTTGTCCCTAATTATAGGAGTGGGTGGTTGCAAATGGTGTTTCTTCCTCTTGTAGAACTGTAGCTAAAGCATTTGTAAAAGCAAAACTTGGTATAAATGCTCAAATCAGTGCTGGAAGAAACCTAAGTTTCAGGGGAATGGGCTTAGGTGGCCCTGTCGGTTGAGGCTGTTCCAAAGGGGGCTTTAGGCACCAGATGGGTTTTCTGTGTTTTTTCTCAATATGGCTAAAATAACTTATTGAGAATGGTTAAGTGTTGATGTTGGTAAATTTTAGTCTGATGATGCCTCACCATACATAGTATAATAAAGACTGACTTCACTTTTTGGATGTGTGACTGTGGACAGTTTCTACGCCCACCCTTCTCTTTCTCTCTGCTCAGCTCTGGACAAGCTGATAAGAAAGCCTAAGTCCTCCCTCCTTTGGTCCTGTTGATTCAAATCATGGAAACTCCTGCCTACACACAAGGACCTTCTCTCAGCCTTACCCGCTAACTACATTAAAAATCCCAGTCCCCTACTTTTCCTTGATGTCTGAAGCCATTTCAGACTTTCTTGGGAGGCCTCCCTGCTCTGCTTAGAAAAGCTTCAATTATGTAAGTAGTAAACCATCTTACACCCTCCTGGTATGTGTAATGTCATTGATCTTGACATGAACCAAATGAAGGGATGAAGACATCAGCTTTTAGCGAGGTAGCCACGAAAGCTAGTGGCATTCAATCTTTGCCATAGATTGAATTTTTTTAAAACAATTGACTTTAATGTGTTTTTGTTTTTTTTTAATAGTAAAAACATAGATTATTAGTTTATAATGGCTCATATGTATCTAAACAAATGAGGAGAATGAGATGCATGGGTCATAAAACTGTAGCATAAAGCCATCACAGTGCTCACCTGGTAACTGATTCTCAAACTACAATTGTGAGTCTGAAAGAAAACAGATTTATTCATCCATGTCATCTTAGACACTTAAACCAAAATAGGGGCTTAATGTGTCATTCTTTGAAACCTGTAAATATTATGATGGGAATGTAGAGCACCTGCCGTAGGGCTTGTTAATGGCTTTGTTAAGTTTACATATAACTGAACCAACCAAGTGACTCTTGAAGTCAGGGGATCCTGCCAATGTCATTTCCAAATAACCTAGCAATAGTAATTCTGCTCCTCTACTAGTTAACTTATTTATTTACCACTACGTTCTAAGCATGTTGATAAACTCTTTTCATCTACCAGCTTGTGTAGTTCTCCAAAAATCTTTATAAGGTAGGTTTAAGAGACATCACTTATGAGCAGATGACACTCGTATCAGATATTCTCCAGTCCAGAGCTGCACAGGTATGTCAGTTCTGCTTGCCTCCAGAAGTTGCTTTCAGCTGAAACTTAGAGGATAATTATGATTACTTTTGTATGGATCATACTCACAGAGAATCAAAATGGCATTGTAGGAGTATTGAATACGTATTTGCACCCATAGCGTTGAGTTTCCACCATGCTCTATACAAATGGTTGTCTGGAAAAGGTACCCTCCTAGTGACTTCATTCATTTATTTATAAAATTACAGAGTTTGATTAAGTCAAAGGTTTCTTTTCCTGGGATTCAGAGAAACCTGAAGTAATAGGAAAATGTTATTTTTATATGTGCATATGCATTTTCCTAGAGACAGTATTCATAACATATCTCTTTCTCAAAGGGCTTCATAAAAAATTACAAGAATGCTCAACTGAATGATTAAATTCTTTTGCAGTTATAAAAATATTATGACTCCTTACACTTGAGGAATATAGAGAGAGAGTAGAAAGGATCAGGAAATGATAAAGAAAGAATTAGATTCCATATTTTCTTAAACAAAAATATTTGGCTAACATTTTTTCTAAGCCTGGAATTTAAAATAAATTAAAATAAAACTGTAGGACTTTCTTTTTAACAATGCCCAAATCTACATCTTTATATATATAAGTGGGAAAAATAATAATTCTGGTTTGACCAAGATCGAAACAAATAGAGCTTAATGGTGGGCGTTATGAAGTAAAATCCATTTCAGTGGAAAAATATTAAATTCCATAATGATTCCCTGCTTGAATAAATCAGTAGCATCTTTAATTTTGAAAATAAAAGTGGAGAATTATCTATTATATTGCATTAGCTGAATTCGAATCTTGTGTCCACTTGACTTTAGAGTTTATATATCCAATTATTAAGAAGTCGTTTCCTTTTCTCTTTCAAATAAATAACTGAAAATACTGAACTTTCTGACCATGTGGAGCTATGGAATCTCAAGGGAAATAAAGAGCTTATTATCATTCAAGTCCTCATATTTAAAAATAGTGACATCCTGGGGGGTAATAACAGAGTACATGTATCCTGATCATATAACAGAATGACCACCAGAGTGAGTACAACAAGGAAGACGCTATTTAATATCCTTGATTGCTTTCCACAGGTGCAGAAAGTTTCAGTAAAAATGTATCAGCTTCTTGCTAGAAATTTTCCCACAGTCAAGAGTTTGTGGGAAAAAAAAATTCAGAATCATCAGTTCAGTTCAGTTCAGTTCAGTCGTTCAGTCGTGACGGACTCTTTGTGACCCCATGAACCACAGCACCCCAGGCCTCCCTGTCCATCACCAACTCCCAGAGTCCACCCAAACCCATGGCCATAGAGTTGGTGCTGCCATCCAGCCATCTCATATTGTCGTCCCCTTCTCCTCCTGCCCTCAATCTTTCCCAGCATCAGAGTCTTTTCTAATGAGTCAGCTCTTCGCATCAGTTGGCCAAAGTATTGGAGTTTCAGCTTCAACATCAGTCCTTCCAATGAACACCCAGGACTGATCTCCTTTAGGATGGACTGGTTGGATCTCCTTGCAGTCCAAGGGACTCTCAAGCGTCTTCTCCAACACAGCAGTTCAAAAGCATCAATTCTTTGGCACTCAGCTTTCTTTATAGTCCAACTCTCACATCCATACATGACTACTGGAAAAACCAGAGCCTTGACTAGACACTACTTTGTTGGCAAAGTATAATATGCTTTAATATGCTATCTAGGTTGGTCATAACTTTCCTTTCAAGGAGTAAGCGTCTTTTAATTTCATGGCTGCGATCACCATCTGCAGTGATTTTTGGAGCCCAGTAGAATAAAGTCAGCCACTGTTTCCACTGTTTCCCCATCTATCTGCCATGAAGTGATGGGACTGGATGCCGTGATCTTGGGAGAAAGCAATGGCACCCCACTCCAGTACTCTTGCCTGGAAAATCCCATGGGCGGAGGAGTCTGGTGGGCTGCAGTCCATGGGGTCTCTAAGAATCTGACACGACTGAGCTACTTCACTTTCACTTTTCACTTTCATGCATTGGAGAGGGAATAGCAACCCAATCTGGTGGGAGAGAGTGCCTAGAGAATCCCAGGGACGGGGGAGCCTAGTGGGCTGCTGTCGGACAGAGTCAGACACAACTGAAGCAACTTAGCAGCAGCAGCAGCAGCCATGACCTTATTTTTCTGAATCTTGAGCTTTAAGCCAACTTTTCACTCTCCTCTTTCACTTTCATCAAGAGGCCCTTTAGTTCTTCTTCATAGATAGCTCATAATATCATTGTCTGGATTTATTAATTGTGCATGTCATCTGTCCATGAAATATACTATTGCCATTAGATTGTAGTTATATTTGTAAGAAAAGAAAGTTTGTCAAAAGGATTATGATAATGATTCCAATTGATTTAAACAAATTTAACCAAATTTTCTTCTCTTGTGTTGTTGGAAGAGGATGTTTGCTATGACCAGTGTGCTCTCTTGGCAAAACTCTATTAGCTTTTGCCCTGCTTCATTCTGTACTCGAAGGCCAAACTTGCCTGTTACTCCAGGTGTTTATTGACTTCCTACTTTTGCATTCCAGTCCCCTATAATGAAAAGGACATCTTTTTTGGGTGTTAGTTCTAGAAAGTCTTGAAAGTCTTCATAGAACCATTCAGCTTCAGCTTCTTCAGCATTATTGGTTGGGGCATAGACTTGGACTACCTTGATATTGAATGGTTTGCCTTGGAAAAGAACAGAGATCATTCTGTCGTTTTTGAGATTGCATCCAAGTACTGCACTTTGGACTCTTTTGTTGACTATGATGGCTACTCCATTTCTTCTAAGGGATTCTTGCCCACAGTAGTAGATATAATGGTCATCTGAGTTAAATTCACCCATTCCAGGCCATCCTAAAGGAAATCAGTCCTGAATATTCATTGGAAGGACTGATGCTTAAATTGAAACTCCAGTATTTGGGCACCTGATGTGAAGAGCTGACTCATTTGAAAAGATCCTGATGCGGGGAAAGATTGAAGGCAGGAGGAGAAGGGGATGACAGAGGATGAGATGGTTGGATGGCATCAGTGACTCAATGGACATGAGTTTGAGTAAGCTCCGGGAGTTGCTGATGGACTGGGAGGCCTGGCGTGCTGCAGTCCATGGGGTCACAAAGAGTTGAACATGACTAAGCGACTAAACTTAACTGAACTGAACCAAATTTTCAAAAAAGTAATGAGTGTTCATTTCTGTGGTCATCACCCATTCACTTTAAAATTTGTTGTAATTTGGCTCTTACATCTCAAGTACCCAGTCTTTATTCCCTCCTTCATTCTTTCCAACTTGTTTTGCCTAGTTGTTCATCAACAAATCTTGTCATCAATTTTAATAGTTATTTCTGAATGATTGACCTCTGTAGGTATTCAGAAGACACTACTGATCTCTAGCTCTTTTTAAATAACTGTCTTCTATTACTTTCTGTGATTATTTTTACTCCTCTTGTTCTTCTCCACCCTCCTCATTTCTTTTTCTTCCACTATCTAAAAATAGATTTATCACTAAGATATTTTCAGTCCTTTCATTCTCTCTCAACTTCTTTCTTGAGTGATCTCATTTTAAGGGTAAATTCCAAGTGAAACACAATCAATGAGCTCCTATATATTTACTAAAATCATAAAATATTATAATTTAAATGAACTATGGTGATTATCGAATAAGCAGATTTAAGGTTGAAGTAACTTGTCCAAAATGCACTAGTGAAATGGGGAATGAGACTCAGATGTTCTGCTTCTAAATGTGATCGCTGTTTCATTATACCAGGACCAAGAGGTCACAGCTCAGAGAGGTAGAGATGGAGCCAAACCCAGTCATAGGTAAGGCTGCTCATGACACTTTAACTGTTTTAGGTCAGATACAAAAGAGATTGCTTTAGGTGACAGTTTGTTGAGATGATGATTTATCTTCTGTAATTAATGCTCCATGTCTCTGGTTGGTTGTTTTCCCTTCTATATTGGCATTTGCAATGGCCCCTTTTCTCTTGGTTTCTTGAAATACTCTACAGGTCTTCCAAAACATTTCCTTTGTTTTCTTTCTTTCTTGTTTTAAATTAAACTTGTTTAAAAATTCTAAGATTCTTGCAGCAAAGGAAACTTATGCAAGATATACTTGGATATTTCAAATTTAGTAGAATATATAGCCTCTCCCCACTAGTGTAACTTTTACTGAACCAGGTTCATTTTGCCCAACATACAGAAAGCCAAAATTCTGAGACACGGAAATTTGCAGCAGAGAGAGGGTTTATTCGCAAGGCAGCCAAATGAGGAGATGGTAAATTTCAAATCTGTCTCCCTGAAGGCAAAGGGCTGGAGGTATTTATGAAATAGAGAATAAAGAAGCAGGGTGATCTGAGGAGTGGGGAGCATGGGGAAAGATGGCTGGACAAGTGTTCTGTGCAGGGGTAACTAAGTTACGGACCCCTGCACGTTCAAAGAAGGAGGCACTTAGCACAATCTGAGGGTGGAGTTTTCAGCTGTCTGCTGACCAAGTGGACATCCACACGTGCCTGGTTGGAGGCTCGGTGGTCCTATCTAATCTTAACTGGCTCATCTGGAATTGGGTACAGCTCACTCTAAGTTCTTGGAAAACAACTTAGACATTTTTTAAATTAAGCTATGTGCCACTCAAAGGACATTCAAATCTTTTGCAGCAGCAATTAAAACAACTTTGATTAGTGAAGGTTACAAGTGAAATTGATTTTACTAATGATTATGCTAAGTTTCATAACTTAAATTCCTTTGAATGGGACTTCTAAAATAAGTATTATACCACCCACTACCTATCTACTAGGGTGCTTCACAGGTTTTCATTTGTAGTTGTTGTTCCGTTACCTAAAATTCTCTTTCCAAAATATTCACATTCTCACTTTCTTTATTAAAGAGTCACTTTCTCAGTGAAGCTGATACCATCTTTTCTAAAATTTCAGCCCCCCACCCTTCATGTCCTTTTCTGTGTTTTCTTTCTTTGCAGAGTACATACTGCTATCTAACATACATCAGATTTCCCCTTTAGACTGTAAGCTCCCTGGGGGAAGGGTTACTGTCAATTTTGCTCACTCTTCTATCATCAGCACTAGGAGAAGTGCTAGATCCTGGCAGCTGCTTGTAACAGGTATCACTGTGTCCCACATAGAAACCTTGTTCACTTCAGTAAGATCAAATGAAGAAATTATGCTCTAGAACAGGATGAAAGAAACTCAATTTCTTAATCAAAATCATAAATAAGATGTCAATGTTGGAAGAGAAGATATCTACATAATATGAAATACTGAAATCCTATCTTCCACACCAAAAATCACTCTCTTTGCCGACGGTCTTTGCTCTTGAGATCCTGATTAGCAATTCTATCCTTACTTTGGTTGTCATTTCAAAACACTGAATACCTGAGATGGTGTATGTTTTTTGTTAGGAAACAAATGCGTCTGTCAGTGCTGCCAAATTCCAGGATAAAATCAAGGAAAGAATGTTTTTCTATTCCTTTTCATGTTTTCTTTCTTAAAAAAAATGTACAAGTAACAAAGGAAGTGTGGGTTGTTATCAGAATTCATTATCCAGGCATAAAGAAATTCAGATGTCAGGAAGCTGGCATGAATCTTGCTCTTGAACTGGGTTGGAGGACAAGGTCAGCTGGCAACTTTACTTCCTTTTTTCTCATGAATTTTCTGATGCCTCTTCAGAAAAAATTTTAAAAAATGACTCTTTTTGCTGTAGTGTATTGCAGTGCCTAAAGTAAAAATTTTCAAAAGAAAAAAGACCATTAAGATGGACTCAATTCACCTACTATTACACCAGAAGTTATAAAAGTAGATTTTGATCTCAGAAAAGGCAGAAAGTTTCATGGTGTTTGTATGATTCTGAACCACATACCTTCTTTTCCTTGCTTAGTGTAGCAAAAGAGAGCATAAACTTTGAAGGTAGACAGACTGAGATCAGAATGAAATAGTTTTGTTACCAGGGAAAATTATTTTGCTTGTTTAAATCTTAGTTTCCTACCTTGGAATTTTGCTTAGCAGATCTATTAGGACTGTTGTGAATATTAAATGAGATCATTTATATGATATATATGATATAAAGTAGGCAGATAGATACATAAAATTATTTCCTTCTTCTAACACACATAGGGACACACATCCATTCTTCTTATAACATTAATGTATTGGGATGGCCAAAAAATTCGTTTAGGTTTCTCATTTTATGGAAAAACATGAATGGATTTTTTTGACCAACCCAATGTTTCATTCCATTACTAATTTAAAGAAAATGGTGTCAGAGAATTTAATTTTTGACTATGTTCTAATCCTGTCCTACTTATTTGACATAAGTATTTTGACAACTTGCTGACAATAGCAAAAAACAACTCAGACATTTTTAAAAGGGGTAAGTAAAGTTGTAGGAACTGTGATTAGAAAACTGGGTCAGAATTCCTAGATTTATTTTCAGTGGCTAAATGTTGAGGTTTTGTGGTGAATTTCTATAACATTGGTGCTTTTCCAAGACATTACTGTCTCAGCAAGTGAAATTTAATGTGCTTGAAAGTATTATCCTTAAGATTACTACTGTACTTTTTAGAGTAAATTACTTAGTTACCATTTTTCATTTTGGGTGAAAATGTATTTCATTTATTATAGTTTTCCTTAGCAAAAGGATTTAAACTTCCTGAAAATCTGTTCTTGTGCTCTATTCTCTTAATTCTCAGCAAGCGAGAAAATAATTCTGTAAGCCTAAATCATCTGAACATAAGTCTTATATAGCCTTTTATGGGATTCCTGATTAAAACAGATGACAGAGGCTAAATTAGAAATAGATCTTTTGCTTAATGTATTCATTATTTTACACATTAATATAATTATTTAAATAAATATTTGGCAAATATAAAAATATAATATCTCTTCTTTGGTCATGTTACATGACTCCAAATTTGATTACAAATACACTGCATTAAGACTGAACAAGTACTGTGGTGAAGAATGTTTTATTTATTGATATTCTGAAGGGCTTCATTGACCCTTCTAAAAAGCACTAAGTCATAGGTGTTAATTAATATCCTTGTCAAACTGTCAAGCAGTTACCAAAATAGGAATAAAAGGATTTCTGAGGCAAAGAGAAAGTAGAATCTTTAAATGTATATTAGTTAGAAAATGAAGACTCAAAAGGGCTTGTTACAAACAGCAATTTGTAGTTTTTTTTTCTTTAACCTAAAAAAGGTCTTAAAGATCAACACCAACATGTCCCTCACACCCCCTCTGCAGGAGCTCAGCGTCTCACAGTGGTCCCCCTAGGATCCCCTATCCTAGCTCCCTCTGCTCATCCCCCAGCCACCGGCTGCTTTCCTGCAATTTTGGAGGATTGCAATGGAACTTTTGACAGGTAGAGGTTGCTGGAGGTACAGAGTGGTCTTAGAACATTCTCTGCACCCCCAGCTCCCATGGTCTATGATTGGTACAGGAGTACAAAATCCCAGCTTCTTTGCAGAAGTGTGTGATCAACTTTGAGATATAATTTACTCTCCAGAGCTGCTCATGGTTTCAGGCTGTCTAGGAATTTCTCTGAGGACTCTGTGCATGGTTTGTCTCTTCTCCCTGGTTCCACTTTCCTCACAGCCTTTCTGATTATTCCCACAAGCACCTGTTACATGCTTTCACTGGAATCCTTGTCTTAGGTTAGCTTACAGAAGAACTCACTTTATGTCACTTTCTATAACATTTTATGAGGAACTATGTTAGAGCTAAGCAGGTTAAGTTCCTAGATACGATCATGACATTTGCAAAATGAGAGTGGGCAGAGGGTGCATATACTCCATGTTTAAAAGGCAAAATCCTAACAGCAAAATCCTTAGAGCAGTGATTTTAGTTGTGAATGCCCATTAGAATCACATAGGGAGTTTAAAAACAAAAAACTAATGCAAAAATCATATTCTATACATACTAAATAAGAACCTCTAGAAGTGAAGGTATGGCAGTGGCACTTTTAAGTGCCCTGGTGATTCTAGTGTGCAGCAAATACTGAAAACCACTGCCAGAGATTTCAAACACATGGTAACAGATTTAACAGATGTAGTGAAATTAGAGGTAGGGTTGGGTAAGATGAAAAGCAAGGGAAATTTGAATTTGGCAGTGTTACAATATTCTGTTTATCCTTTCTGATTTGATAGGGAACCAGGAACAGATAAATTTTTTAAAGCAAAGTTTACAGTTGCACATGGCATGGCTAAATGAATAGAGCAGACAAGACTACTCTTACAAAACCTTTACTGATGTTGAACATGTAGAAACAGTCTATGCTTCCACCATATGCCCTTCCCCTCCCTCACCCACTTTATTTTGAAATACATAGCCCTCTCTGCTGACGTTTTATTTTCTTATTTTTGGCAGAATATGGATGCTGGAAGTGTTTCTTTTTGTTTATTCTCTATTCTAAAAACATTAGGCCACTGACACTTGTCCTCCAGCCAGCAGAAACCATAGGAAGGTGGAAATACCCTAAAAATCATGAGGACATGGTACAGCATCACTCCAGGGTATTATTGTCTTTTGGAAGCTCAGAGCCACTAAATTTAATTGCTTTAAGATACCAAGTATCTAGATTTTATGAAAATCCACATATATTTAAATATTAACAGATGTGTGATTATATTTATATATATATATATTTAAGAAATTAATATTTAAATTTATTTAAATTTAAATTTAAGAAACTGTGATGACTGACATGGTTATCAGAACCTCTGAGATAAATTCTTGTGATGAGTTTTTCCTGCAGGTTACCAGTTTTTCACCTCTGAGTTAAGGTATATTTGTATATGTATGCATGATCAGTTGCTTCAGTCCTGTGCAACTCATTGTTATTCCTTGGACTGTAGCTTGCCAGGTTCTTCTGTCCATGGGATTCTCCAGTCAAGAATACTGGAGTGGGTTGCCATTCCCTCCTCCAGGGAGTCTTCCCAACCCAAGGATTGAGCCCGCGTCTCCTGCATTGCAGGCAGATTCTTTACCCACTGAACCACCTGGGAAGCCCTAAGGTATATTTATAAATATATAAAAAATTTGAAAACTATTAATTTAATTCAAAATTTTATTTCACATTACTTTATCACCTTTTAGTGATCTGTAAATTTTTCTAGCTTCATATGAATCAGTCTTGCTCCCCTGTACACTATTCATTTATTTATGTATGCTTATGGACACATCATATAATATATGCACATAGAAGTAAGCATGCATATTTGTCATTATTTTACATACATTCAAAGATTAAAATTTCCACTACAGTCTTCTGGATGGAAATATTCTAATAATGCTTAAGTAGGCTCTACATAGGGCCAAACTAAAAGATCTTTCAGTGAAATTGTTATATTGCAGCCGCATTTCTTATGTACTTTTTCCTTCCTATTTCACAAAGCTTCTTGCTAATCAGTAGTCTGTAGCTGTTCAATACATATATTTGCAGAAGTGCTGTGTTTATGTGAGTTGGAGGTAAGAACATAGAAGAGAAAGGAAAATAGGATCTAAAAATGTAAACAACTGTAGTCCCTATAAATAAAATGTAAACTGGGGAGAGAGGTTTGCATCTCTGAAACAACTTGTTAAAGGACAAAATTTATGAAAAAAAATGAAAAAAAATAAAAATGCTTTCTTGATTTTAAATGTAATCAGGTCCCAGAGGAAAGGTACACTGGGAGAATCTTTATAGCTATAGAAGAAAAATGAGACAATAGCATCACACATCTGCTTATCTATCATTTCAATTAAATATCACAATACTGGAAAATTGAAATCTGTGTAGAAGCAAGATACAGGTGACATATTTTTTGTAAATCTGTCACATGAATAAATGGCTTATTTTTCAAGGAAAAGCTTAATGTTTGTAAAGAAAAGGAATAAGAAAGGGAAGGGAAGGGAAGGAAGGCTGGTTAAAGAGCAGCTCTTGCTCAGTTAGCAATCAGGGATGGAACAACAAATATGAGAGTCTGAACAGTGTTTCGTGTCCATTAATAAATGTCTGAATGGGATTGTGGTGCAGAGGGAATTCTAGCAGGAAGTGTACATTGTTATTTAGGTGTGTTTCCAGATGCCAAGAAGGGCCCTATGTAGAAATGCTCGTAAAATAGCTGTAGTAGCATTTTGAATTCACACCAAATATTAAATAATAATCTAATCTCTGAGAGGACATAAAGCTTAAAATATATTAACAATAGATTAACTTTTTAACATCTAGAGTGTTACATAGATTTGTATAAAACAATTTGCTTTCATTTTCTTTAATGAGAAAGAGTAGTACTTGATCACTATATATATATATATATATATTTTGGTTTTGGTTCATATGCTGCTGCTGCTGCTGCTGCTAAGTCACTTCAGTCGTGTCCGACTCTGTACGACCCCGTAGACGGCAGCCCACCAGGCTCCCCTATCCCTGGGATTCTCCAGGCAAGAACACTGGAGTGGGTTGCCATTTCCTTCTCCAATGCATGAAAGTGAAAAGTGAAAATGAAGTCGCTCATTCATGTCTGACTCTTAGCGACCCCATGGGATGTAGCCCACCAGGCTCCTCCACCCATGGGATTTTCCAGGCAGGAGTACTGGAGTGGAGTGCTATCACCTACTCATATGAAAACATATTAACTGCAAAAGACCTTCAATTGCTATTGCCATCTTCTTTTCCATGTTTTTGTTTTACTTGTTCTTCTCATCGTCATCATCTTTCTCCTATTTTTCTTTCTTCATCATTTATTTTCATAGTAAGTGAGATACTGTGTGGTCTACTTCCAATAATAAAAAGAGTGTGCATTTGTCTGGAATATCATCTGTAAAAAAAAAAACAGTATTTTACATAAAAACCTACTTCTGTGTGCATTAAAAATGTGTAATAGGTGAAAGGTTGTTAATGAAATCACAAAAAAGATGCCCGGAATCTTGGCCTCCAGAAGAGAAGAATTCAGTCTGGGGCCAGAGAGGAGGCTTGATCGCTCAGAGCTTTTCTGTAATAAAGTTTTATTAAAGTATAAAGGAGATAGAGAAAGCTTCTGACATAGACATCAGAAGGGGGTAGAAAGAGTACCCCCCGGCTAGTTTTTGGCTGGATGTTATATAGTCACTAGCAGTTTGCTAATGAAAGAAAGTGTTAGGTAGTTAGAATAGGAAACAGGAGTCCAAAATGGCGGTGGCTAGAAGACAAGGAAGGGAAAAGCCCGTGAAAATGGAATAAGGAAGGTCGGAGGCCCTGAGTGAGAACTGCAGATAGAACAGCACTTCTGTCTAAGCTCAATTTGCATGGGGGGGGGCAGAAATTAACTATTTCTGGGGGGCAGAAATAAACATATAAAATAGGAGCCAAAGCGCTCACTCTCTCTCTCTCTCCTGCGCCTCGAAGATGGACTCTCTCTTTCACTCCCATGCACTGCGGTGTTCTCCTCTTCATGGCCTTGCATGCCCTCACTCCTGGAGGATGAATTCTCTGGCTATCATCTTCTAAATAAAATAGAGCTGTAACACTGAGCTGTAACACTGATTTATTTAAGAGCTATAACGCGGTCTGTCCAGACCTGAGAGCTGTGGCCCGCTGAGGGCTTCAATGTCCGTCACCCCAAATCTTTGTTGTGACGAGACAAGGACCTAGGAACATACCCTCACGTGACATCTACACTCACCTGACAAAAGGAATGTCTCAAAACTCAGAAAGGCACCAGGCCCATCATACATAAGACGTACTTTGGGATAATCTTGGCACCAGATGAGTCATCTCGGGCCATAAAATGATTGACTTGAATCTTATAGGGCAGTTTACCATACAGATAGTTTCATTTACATAGATTAGGAGAACAATGTCTGAATATAACATACTGATTGGTCAAGTAGGTTTTAAGCCATTTGGTGGAACCAATTTAAAGACAGAGTCTGGGGTAAATGCATAATACATTAACATAGCTTAAGACAAGCATTTCCATAAGAAGAATGCATTGGTTAACTCAAGGTTTGAGAATAGTTAATTTCAGGTCCAACCAAGTGTCCTAACGGTAACATAGTGTTTTAAGAGAAACCTCTTTTAAATTTGTATAGAAAAGGGAACAAAATATTGCTAGTTTGTTTCCTCCTGCCACTTAAGAGAGAGATAAAGATGTCTGACACTTGGAGACCCTTGGCCTTCCTGCCTGTTACCCTCTTATAGGTATGCAATGGAATGTTCGTTATAAAAAATGAGGAAATTTTGTCATTTGTGACAATATGGATAAAACTTTATTATGCTAAGTGAATAACTCAGGCAAAGACAAATATTGCATGGTGTTACTTATATGTAGACCCTCAAAAACATGTAAACAGAGAGTAGATAAGTGGTTTCCAGGGACTGAAGATGGGGAAAGTGAGTTGCTGATCAAGGTTATAAGATGAATGAGTTCTGAGGATCCATTATACAGCATGGTGACTATAATTAACAACATTAGATTGCATACCGGAAAGTTGCTAAGAGAACAGATCTTAAATATACCCCCCACATAGAAATCAATCACCAGCCCAGGGTTGATGCTCGGGGCTGGTGCACCGGGATGTCCAAGGGGGAGAGAGTCGGGAGGGGGAGGAAGGGGGGTTCTGGAGGGGGAGCATGTGTAGACCCATGGCAGTTTCATGTCACTGTATGGCAAAACCAACACAATAAAGTAAAGAAAATTCAAAAAATATATATATATATACCCCCCACATAAAGGTAATTATGTGCAGCGATGGAGGTGTTAGCTAACCTTATTACTGTGGTAATAATTTCACAATATATTTGTGTATCAAATTATCATATTGTACACTTTAAATTTACACAATGTTATATGTCAATTATATCAGTAAAGCTGGAAGAAAAAAAGAAAAAATTGTGTCTCTTAATAATATTCATAATTTACAGGAGAAAATAAGAGTAAGATATAGCAGGCTAATTCAAACAGATAGGCAGAAATAAGGAAGAAATGATAGCAACAGGCTTTCTACTGTGAGCAAAAAGAAAGCCACACAAAGAAAATTAAAAAACATGCATATGTTTAATAGATCAAGTGAAGAATTAATTAGAGTGGCAAAAACCTATGAACACCCATAAAAATGAAATGATTTTAGGAGATAAATAAAATGATGTTAAATATCATATTATATAAGATTCAGGATTCGACTTATTTGATAAAATTAATTTACTGAATATGTTGATGAATATCCATATATACATTTTGTGTATCATTTAGGTAAATATTCATGAATAAACAATTCCTATACATTAATAAAATAAAAACACACTTTGTTGCTGTTCAGTCACTACTACTAAACATAAAGATTACATTTTAAAATTATGGATACAATATCCACCATCTTTAACCAGTGGGAAGAATAAGTGTGATCAAGTATTTTAGACAACTCTTTATGGGTTGCTTTATTCTTCATAATAATGGTTATATTTCCATGGTGTGGACACTAGGATGGTACATTCTATTTATCCAACCTCACCTATAGGGAGTAAGGGATAATGGATAATGTCTGCCCTGCTTGGAGTTCCCTCAGTTTTGGTTAAACATTGTGGAAATGCAGCTAGTTTCCCCCTTGAGTCTCCTTGGGAAAAGTAGAACATTATCTTCCTTTTGGGGAGTAAGTACAGTAATACTAGGCTGCTTTCAAATTTTAATAATCATTCAGTACATTGCTTAATATGAAAGGAGAAGAAAAATACTCAGCAATCTCATGCATGTACCTCAAGCTTACAATTTTATCTATTTTTTAAATAAATTTATTTACTCATTTACTACTTATGTTCTGTCTACTCTGGAATAAATAAATGTTCTATCAGTTAGAACATAAATTAATTAAAAATTAAAATTATTTTAATGGAATCATTATTGGTAGAACAAGACATAAGTAGGAGATTTCAGTATTTCATTTTCAATTAAGGATAGATCAACCAAGCAGAAAATCAACAGGGAAACAAGTTGAGGACTGGAATAACACCACAAACCACAAAATTCCTAACAGACATACACAGAACACGCTACACAAAAAGAGCAGAAGTAACATTCTTCTCAAGCTTTATATGGAGCATTCTTCAGGATAGATTATATGTTAGGTCACAAAATTTATCTTAACACATTTATAAAGATTGTACCATTTTGTCTTTTCTGAAACCAATGGAATAAAAATAAAAATTAATAACAAAATAAAGCTAGAAAATTGATAAATATATGACAATTAAACATACACTTTTGAAAAATCAATGCATAAAAGAAATCTCAAGGGACATTTAAGAATATTGAAAATGAAAGAAAATGAAAACAAAGCAAATCAAAGCATGGGATACAACAGAAGATGTACTAAGAGGAAGTTTATAGTGGTAATTACATCAAAAAAGAAGAAAGATCTTAAACAACTGAATTCTACACCTTAGGCAGCTAGAAAATGAAGAGCAAAAGTTAGCAGAAGGAACAAAATAATAAAGATTATAATAGATAAAGTAATAAGGAAACAAACAATAGAAAAATGAACAAAGCTGAGTTGTTTCTCTGAAAAAAGTCAAAACTGGCAAATCATTAGTAAACTAAGAAAAACAATATACTACTGGCATGAGATAGTTAGATACCATCACCGACTCAATGGATATGAATTTGAGCAAACTCTGGGAGATAGTGAAGGACAGGGAAGCCTGGAGTGCTGCAGTCCATGGGGTCTCAAAGAGTCAGACATGACTGAGCAACTGAGCAACTGGCATAAGACAAATACGTAGACGGATGGAACAACGTGGAGAACCCAGAAATAAATTCTCACACTTATGGTTGAATGATCTTTGGCAAAATTGCTGATGCTACACAGTGAAGAAAAAGTAGTCTCTTCAACAAAAGTAGTGATGAGAAAACTAGATATCTACATGTAAAAAATAAAATTGAGCCTTTGCTTTATACTACATACAAAAATTAACTTACAACTGATTGAAGACTTAAATAAGACTTGAACTCCTAGAAGAAAATAGGGGAAAAGCTTCATTACACTAAAATTGGCAATGGCTTCTTGGATATGACATCAAAAATACAGCTTACAAAAGCAAAAGCAGACAATAGGACCACATCAAACTTAAAAACAGGGCAAAAACACAACCTTTGGGATGGGAGAAAAGGTTTAAAAATCATATATCTGATGAGGAGTCATATGTGGACTGTATAAGGAACTCCTACAACTCAAAACCAAAAAAAAAAAAATTCCTTGAAAAATGGGCAAAGGACTTGAAGAAGGATTCTAAAGAAGAAGCACAAATGTCCAACAGGCATATATAAATATGTTCAACACCACTGATCATTAGGAAAATTAAAGTAAAAACTGTAGTTAGATTTTACTTCACACAAATTAGGATTACTAATTTATTAAAAGACAGAGAACAACATGTGTTTGTGAGGATGTGAAGAAATTATAACAATTATACAAAGTTTGTGGGAATGTGAAATAGTGCAGTAATTATGGAAAGCAGTATGGAGTTTCCTCAAAAATTACAAATAAAACTACCATATGATCCAGAAATCCCACTTCTGGGTAATTATCAAGGAAATCAAGATCTTGAAGAGATATTATTCACAAGCATTATTCACAACATTATTATTATTATTATTCACAGCATTATTCACAAGACATGGAAACAAATATTCATGGATAGATGAATGGATGAAGAAAAGATATTATATACAATGGAATGGAATATTTGGTCTGAAGAATATAGGAAATTCTGCCACATATGACAACATGAATAAACTTTGAAGATATTATGCTAAGTGAAATAAGCCAGTCACAAAAAAGGCAAATACTCGGGAGGGGGGTTCTGGAGGGGGAGCATATGTAAACCCATGGTGATATCATGACATTGTATGGCAAAAACAATTAAAAAATAAAAATAAAAATAAAATTGAAAAAAAAGGCAAATACTAGATGAATATTTATACTTCCACTTATATGAGGTGTCCTGAACATGCAAACTGTTGGAAATAGAAAGTAAAATGGTGGTTGCCAGGGGCTTGGAGGAAGGAAAAAAGTAAGACTATTGTTCAATGGATATAGTGTTTCATTTTACAGGATGAACAAGTGGTGATCTGTACAACAATGTACATATAGTTTACATTTTAGAATGGTTAAGATGGTTAAGGTGATACGTTTTATGTTATGTGGTTTTTAATCACAATAAAAATGTTAAGTATTATCAAATGAAGAGCATACACACACATACACACCCCTCAAAGAAAAAATCAAATGAGAAAATAATAAAATGAATAAAGCATTTAACACAAAGTATATGAAGTAAGATAAAATTAAGTTAAGAGTATTTGTCAAATTTCATGATGGGATAAACATACTCTTTAAAAGAATAATTCTCTGGATCAAAATCAATATCCAATTATCAGAAAAAAGAACTACATCTACAAATGTTAAAGCCATTAAAAATAAAAAGAACTCAGGATGCTTATAATTACCATCTATATTCAACATCTTTAGGATGCTCTAGCAAATTTAATAGGTCAAGTAAAAATTATTTTTATACATATTGGCTAAGAGTAGATAAAATTAATAGGTCAAGTAAAAATTATTTTTATATGTATTGGCTAAGAGTAGATAAAATTAATTCTATTGACAACGTGTAAAGTTTTTTTAGCTGCTTATGTTGTGTTCTGCTGTACTTAGTTGCTCAGCCATGTCCACTCTTTACCATCCTATCACCTGTAGCCCGCCAGGCTCCTCTGTCCTTGGGGATTCTCTAGGCAAGAATACTGGAATGGGTTGCCATGCTCTCCTTCAGGGGATCTTCCCAACCAGGGATCAAACCCAGGTCTCCTTCACTGCAGGCAGATTCTCTACCACCTGAGTCACCAGGGAGGTCCTGTTAGCTGCCTACTCAAAGGTCATTTCTACCATTCTTTTTTACTACAAAACTTCAATCTTATTTGGTATGCTCCCATTTCTTTGTTACTTATGATTATGGATTGTATGAATAAAGTTTCTGAATACATTAATAATTCATGGCATAATATATATCCCAGAGGATTTGTTTTAGAAGCCTCCATAGCCTAAGGCAGGTCGAGAAGCAACAGTTAGAACAGGACATGGAACAACAGACTGGTTCCAAATTGGGAAAGGAGTACGTCAAGGCTGTATATTGTGACCCTGATTATTTTACTTCTATGCAGGGTACATCATGAGAAACACTGGGCTGGTTGAAGCACAAGCTGGAATCAAGATTGCCGGGAGAAATATCAATAACCTCAGATAGGCAGATGACACTGCCCTTATGGCAGAAAGTGAAGAAGAACTAAAGAGCCTCTTGATAAAAGTGAAAGAGGAGAGTGAAAAAGTTGGCTTAAAAATCAACATTCAGAAAACTAAGATCAAGGCATATGGTCCCATCAATTCATGGAAAATAGAATTGGGGAAACAGTGGAAATAGTGTCAGAGTATTTTTGGGGGCTCCAAAATCACTGCAGATGGTGACTACAGCCATGAAATTAAAAGGTGCTTGCTCCTTGGAAGAAAAGTTATGACCAACCTATACAGCATATTAAAAAGCAGATTTAGAAAGATGGTAACAAGAACCATGTATGTGAGACAGCAAAAAAAACGCAGATGTATAAAACAGTCTTTTGGACTCTATGGGAGAGGGCAAGGGTGGGATGATATGGGAGAACAGCATTGAAATATGTTAATCATCATATGTGAAATCAATCGCCAGCCCAGGTTTGATGCTCAGGACTGGTGCACCAGGATGACCCAGAGAGAGGGAATCGGGAAGAAGGTGGGAGGGGGGTTCTGGAAGGGGAACACATGTATACCCATGGCAGATTCATGTCAATGTATGGCAAAATCAACACGATAATGTAAAGAAAATTAAAATAAATAAATAAAAATTATCTAGAAAGCAAAAAAATAAAAAGTAAAAAGCAGAGACATTACTTTGTCAACAAAGGTCTGTCTAGTCAAGGCTATGGTTTTTCTGGTAGCCATGTATGGATGTGAGAGTTGGATTATAAAGAAAGCTGAGCACCGAAGAATCGATGCTTTTGAACTGTGGTGTTGGAGAAGACTTTTGAGAGTCCCTTTGGCTGCAAGAGGATCAAACCAGTCCATCCTAAAGGAAATCAGTCCTGAATATTCATTGGAAGGACTGATGTTGAAGCTGAAACTCCAATACTTTGGCCACCTGATGCAAAGAACTGACTCATTGGAAAAGACCCAGATGCTGGGAAAGATTGAGGGCAGGAAGAGAAGGGCATGAAAGAGGATGAGATAGTTGGATGGCATCACCAACTCAATGGACATGAGCTTGGGTAAACTCTAGGGGTTGGTGATGGACAGGGAGGCCTGGCGTGCTGCAGTTCATGGGGTCACAAAGATTCAGACAAGACTGAGTAACTGAACTGAACTGAACTGCACTAATAGCCAAATAAAGTCATATCACTCTAAGTTCCTTTAAGATGGAATTTCCCAAACTATGCTTCATTAAGAGCTAATGTTTTGTTAGATATTGTGTATGCTCAGTCATTCAGTCATGTCCGACTCTTTGCGACCCCATGCATGGATTGTAGCATGCCTGGATCTTCATCCATGGCATTTTCCAAACAAGAATACCGGAGTGGGCTACCGTTTCCTGCTCCAAGGGATCTTCCCAACCCAAGGATTGAACCCAGGTCTGCCACTTTGCAGGTGGATTCTTTATCAGATCTTCTCAACCCAGGAATCGAACCAGGGTCTCTTGCATTGCAGGTGGATTCTTTACCAGATGAGCTGCCAGAGAAGTCCTTGTTAGATATTAATGTATTACAAATATTTTTCATTGATTTCTAGAAATGCTGGGTTAAATGATATTTTTTACTGCAGGACTCTAGATTCTTTAACAGCTTACTATATAATGTGAATCTTCTGGAGGAGATCATACTATTTAACATAGCCTTTGGATCACAAAACTCTGTTTACGGAATACCCCTTACCATCCTGAGTGACATCTGTGTTCCAAATGCATACTTCGGCAAACAAGCGTAGGGCATCTGGCTATACCTACAGCTAGGTAATTAAAAGAAATGCCAATTAATAGTTACCAGAATTATTAACCTTTATCAATTTGCATTAAAATTTCCCTTCCTTCTCTGAGATCCTTTATTCACAAGGTAGCTTTGTTTTCTCCTTTTGTTGGCTTCTAAATTGGAAAATAAATTATGCAGTCTGTAGAACGTCTTCACATTGCTTTTATTTTGAAACAAAGACCAAGGTAATAGAAGCAGGATGTCGTCATTTCTTCCTAAGTGCATTCATTTAGCAAATGCTAATTGAGAATTGTTTGTGTGAAATCTTGGCACTGTGGGAGATATCAATTAGTATTATGCATGGCCTTTATGCACATATAAATATAAGGATGTATGCAAAAATTGCAACACAACAAGCAGGAAATAAAGTACCGTATTTATGGAACAAAATGTCATAGGAATTAATTGGAAAAGCAGGTCACTTTTTCCTTTGATCCATAAGCATAGAATACTTAATAAAGAGATAAAATATAATAAGTGAAGTGAGAACTTCAGCTTAACAGTCTTAATTATTAATGTCTTCAATAAACAAGAGGGCAAGACTACCTGAAGACCTAGAGTGTGTGGGAAAGTCAGGCAAGAGAATTTAAGAAGATGAGAGAAGATTTGGAATTTGAGTTGTAAGGGGTAGACTAATTTGTCATCTAGAGATGAGTAATAAGATTGTCAAGTAACTTTGAGAGCCCAATTGAACATAGTCAGCCTGAATTTATGGTAGGTCAGTCAGCATGGTTCTATGATTAGCAAAGTCAAATGAGAAGAATGCTTCTCTTAACTATCTCTGGCAGACAGTGTGGGCAAATTTAACTCTTTATTTGAGCACAAAGTCTATTTGGAGCTATAATAGGCCATTAATCTTCATTGTTAATTCCTCAGGTCATTGGACTTTTACAGAGAGCCTGGCGTCAATATCAAAGAACCACACACTTCAATGTATGTTTCAGAGTGCCTTCGGGGTGCTGAAATATAAAATAATAAGAGGACTTAGACTTTATCTCATGCTCAAGGAGCTTTTGGTTTACTGTAAATATTTTACAGTGAGAGGGTAATGTCCTATACAGTTATATTTCACTCAGAATATGGTATGTTATGTTCCAAGTGGTTACACATGATTTATAAGTGTTGGTAAGATGTCCGTCAGGCAAATGGTGTTATGGCTTATTTTCACTTATCACATTCAATAAATCACTTAACAAACAGGGAACAACATAAATGAAGCACTACAAAACAGCACTTAAAAATTCACTTGTCTTAATATCGTATTATGCAGGGCTTCAATTTGCTAGGAAAACTAAATGGATTTTTCCCTCTAAATATCAGGTATACATCCTCAATATTTCTTGGCCTATTTCCATTAAGGGGCTAAGAGAGCTAGGATTATATTGCATCATTTTATACTTTTATACTCTCTATTCTTGTTGGATATTTCCATCTCAGTAACCACATAAACTCTGAATGCACACTGTAACTGCAAAATGGCCTCAAAAATGAAAATCTTCAATAAGAAATTTCACATTTTCTTAGTATTGCAGTTTGCCATTTCTCTTCCATTCACCATCTGTGCATAAGTAGGAGGAAAGAGAAGGAAGAAAATCTTAGGAAGGAAAGAAAGAATGTGTTTGTTGCTGCATCTTGACCTGAAGAAAGCAGCCATGCCCTATATGAAAGTGATGGTTTATCTAAGAGGATTAAAGCCATTTTCTCTTATTGGAGATTGCTAGTACAGAAGTCAAGAAACAGTCCTTACTTTGATCTAGCAGCCTCCAAGAACATGGACTGCTCGCTGGACCACTGGCCCTGGGTGGTGCGTGGGTACCACTGCATAGTGTGATGCACACAGAACAGGGAGGGCTTCACTGCAAACACACTGAGCCCGAGCCACAATTCCCAGGGCTGTGGCAGCTGTTGTGTCATCTTATTCTCTTTACATCCTGATACCCAATGTTGCTTCTCTTCCTCTCCATGCACAGAAGACTTGGTGACTTACACAGTCCAGCCCTGGTCTTAGAGATGCTTCAGACCAAGAGATGATCAACGTATAAGATAGGAACAAATGCCTTCAAAACCTATAATATCCAAACTTTTTTCTTTCTTAGTTCAAACTGTGACAATCGCTTGTACATGTTCTCTAGATTCCATCTCTGCTCATCTCCTCAAACATCTTGTCCACAATGAGTGTCCCCTCTCAGTTCTGAATTACCAGTATTACCTCTCCACTGAATTATTCTCTTCAGCATACCAACATGGTCTAGTTTCTCCCATATTTAGAATAGAAAAAAAAAAAATCCTGGCTTCTTATCTTTTTGAGCTCACAACACCTTTTACTTCCTTATGATATAGACAAACTTTTATCTATAGTCTTTCAAGATCACAAAAGACAGGCATATTCCTTGCTTTTTAGCTTGCCTTTGTGCTTTACCTCATCCCAGTCTAGGTGGCTTGGCAGAAATTTGTCTCCACAGCACTGGGCTAGCTCATCAAAAGAACACAAAATATCTCCAGTTCATAACGATCACATTAATAAGTGACCTCTCCTAAATTACTTTCTTACAAGGCCATATTCTAGGCCAAGGAACTTTCATTATTACATGGTTGACCAGAGTCCCTTGAGTTCTCTCGCTTGTCCAGTAAATGTATGTCCCACCACAGAGAGAGAGACCTTCTCATGCAACTCTTTCCAAGTTTTGTCCAGAGGGCCCATGGTATGATGAATAGAAAGGGAACTTGTGCATCTACTGACTCTATTGCCTCTGCACTTTTAAATACATCCGGTCATATCTGTGCATCTGGGCCCTTTGGGTAATAATCTCCAGTGACGTCCATGCTCAGCTTTAATGGACACACTCATGTCTTCATCTTACTCAAGTTCTCAGTAGCATTCAACATATGAACTATTCCGCTTTCTTTTTTCCTCTTTTAATTTTCATCACTCAAACTTGAGAGAGCCTCAGAATCACCAGACATTGGCTGGGTGCTACTCCCGAGTCCTGTTTTAGTGGGTCTGAGGTCAGTCAGTCAGTCAGTTCAGTCGCTCAGTCGTGCCCGACTCTTGGTGACCCCATGAACCACAGCACTGTCCATCACCAACTCCCGGAGTTTACTCAAACTCATCTTCATTGAGTTGGTGTGGAACCTGTGAATTTGCATTTTGAGCATGTTCCTAGGTGGTACTGATGCCTTTGCTCTGGGAACCACACTGTGAAAACCACTCTACATTCTCATGGAAACTTCATTTGTCTTTACAAGGTTCCTGTTAAATTATGCCACTATTATATTTGCATCATCTTCTTGGTCAGATTAGCCTACTTCAGATGACCTCTAATTTCTTCTCGTAGTTCAGTCCCTTCCATCATTCTTCATCCTGTCTTGTATAGATTTGGCCTTTTTTTTTTTTTTTTAAATCTCTGCCCCACACATTTGGAATTACGTTGTCTAGACTTTAAGCCTCAATCATCACGTGGTGTTGTGGTGAGGATTAGGTTGTAAACTTCAATGAATTTGACCAAGACAAAAAACAGGTGCCATGATAATAAAGTAGGAACATAACTATGGTAATCAGCCATAGAGTATTATTTAAAAGTATATCTTTAAAAGATAAATCCAGAACCTAAAGTATTCTTAGAAATATTAAATTCTACATAGGCAATTTCTGTAAGTTTCATTTCCATAGCTTGGATTATTTTGACATTCCTGTTTAATATCTATAGCATCATTCATGGCTTAAAGTTTTAATATAATTAATCTGACTAGACTATTTTAAGTTCTGTTTTCAGTCATTGCCAGAATAGATTTATATAAGGCAGGCATTCTATCAAGTTTTATAATTATTTATTACATAATTTTATCCAATGCTAGAAATTTTATTAGTAATATGCCTGAAGAGAAGCAGTTACTTAGCAAAGTGAAGATGTAATTATTCAAACAAATGGCTTTTTGACAGCATAATTCTTTCATTGGACAGAAACACTCATCACGTTTTTGTGTGAGGAAAGTGATATTTATTTCTATAAACTCCTCATAATTGCATTATTTTTTGAAGTTATACAATCATATTTTTCACATTGAAAAAAATCTGGCATGCCCATCCAGCTCACCTTATTGCATACAGGCATGAAAGAGTATAAATTATCAAAAATTGCTCATTCCTTACCTTGTCTACCTTTCATTTTCTTTTTAATAGTTAATTAATTAATTTGACATCTGTCTTTCTTCATGTTCTTCAGATTTTCATGACAATTTTGGTTAACAAAATGCTACTGTTTATAATGTACCGGAGTAATTTTATGCAGTAGGCAGTTTCCTCAAAGTTGTTTGTAAATTGATTCATTTGGAAAATGTGAAGTGAACTTTAATATTTACATGAGATTTATTTTTCAATAAAATTATTCACAAATAAATTACCTTCTGAAAGATTATTTTTAAAACCATATGTCTGAAAGTTGGGCATGTATAGTGTATATTGTGTGGCTACCTAACAGAGGTTAACTCTAATTAGTTTCCTAATAGACCTGTGATGAACACTAGGTATAAGTAAAAAGTAAATATTTTTGTTTTAAGCCGCTGATATTTTGGGAATTGTTAGCTACCACAGTATAATTTATTCTATCCCAACTATGTCAACAGGCTGTTTGAGGGGTTTGATTGTGGACCCTTTTGTTTAAGTTTTTCATTTCTCTGCATCAAAAACACTACAACATGCTACTAACCAACAGAATATATCAAAGGTGACAGAAGATACCTGATTATCTTCCATGATATTGAAATATTTATCTTGCTAAGAGACTTTCTCCTTTCACTGGATTTGAAAAAAAACAAATTGCTGTGTTGTAAGATGCCATATGAATAGGACCAGATGGCAGGGAGCCAAGGATAGCCTTAGGCTTACAGTCAGTGAAGCCTTGAGACCCTCCTGGTAGCCTGCAAGCAACTAGAAGTTGCCAATAACTGTGAGCTTACAAGTAGAGGCTTTCCCAGGTGGCCCCAGATGAGAACCTAGTTCTGTCTGAGACTTTATGGCCTTGCATGGGGCCTAGCTAAATCAGGCCTGGATCCTTGACCCATGGGGGTGGTGGTTTAGTTGCTAAGTCATGTCCAACTCTTGTGACTCCATGGACTGTAGCTTGCCAGGCTCCTCTGTCCATGGGATTTCCAGGCAAGAGTAGTGGGGTGGGTTGTCATTTGCTTCAGGGGATCTTTGTGACACAGGGATCGAACCCATGTCTCCTGTGCCTCCTGCATTGTAGGTGGATTCTTTACAGCTGAGATACCAGGGAAGCCTATGTATCTATAGTTATCATCTGCAAAGTTCATGGTACCATTGTTATATAGAAATATGTAACTAAACCAATTGAGGATCTAGTTCTGTGATATTTTTCTAATTCAACAATGAGGAGAGATTTCACTGCTTTTGTTGAAAGGACTTCCAAGAATAATAGATTTAATGGAGGCAATTATAAGATAAATTACTCTGAAGGTTCAATTTAATTTAAATAGGTTTGTGAGTCTTATGTAGTATTTACTATCATAAATGATATAGAAGAGTCAATGTTTGATCTTTTGAATAGTTAATGTTCACTGAAGAATATTTTGAACTATTTTACTATTTATGTCCAGGGTAATTGTCTGGCTATGAGCATTTTATGAAATAAACACTTCTGTACGTGTATTGTTCTTCAGTGAAATGTGGAAAAGTATAGTGATATTGGTTTGAAGTACAGATAGTCTATAATTTCTTTTTACTGATATCTAGAAAGAATGTAAAATAAATAGAACTACTAAGGCAATTTTAATATCACAATTAATAATTTTACTCTAGGATTTCTAAAGGCTGGCGTCTTTGAAAAATAAAGCAACATCAGAAAGCAACAAGTAAAATTAAAGTTTCTACAGATGAATTTATCAATGGATGGATGGATGATAGATAAATTTTTCTAAAATAGTATGTTTTTCTCTTTTGACAATAAAAGCTACAGATGTTTGGTTTTACAGGCCTTCTAATTAATTGTATCTTCAAGTTCATACCTATTGCTCTAGTCTTGTCTCTTAATTTCTTGGGTTGTCATTTTAATCTAAGGTACTTAAAAAGATATTTTTACTGTTATTTTCCATGACCCTGTGCTTTAGAGTAATGACTTACTGGTTAATTCTGTTATATATAGTCTCCTTTCATTTACCTAGCTTTCCAAATAGGGAATGCTGCTAAAGAATCACTGAATCACTTTTTATTGCAGAAATTGGATCATGATTTTATGTTTAGTAAAAAGTCTTGTTGCTCTGCTTAGTTTTATGCATGGTGCAATATATCTTCCCACAGCTCACAACTGAAGAATAACTGCAAAATGTATTATTGTGGGATGCTGGAAAAATGCACAAAAATCTACATCTATAAATCATTGTTCGAAAGTCTTTATCTCTGGATCCATGAGGCATATTATATCAATCTCAGCTGAACCATAGAATGGTTATTGTATCATTGTCCTTGGTGAAAGTAATTGATGACACTGTTGGCAGGTTTGTGGTAGAGGAAAACGTACATAATTTTCAAGCCTTTGAATTCTTGAATTTGTGGAGAACAGTGGAATGGACTAATCTCCCAAGATTGATGGGTTCCATATCATGCAGCAGGTTACTTGGGATCCTTTCAGTAAGCTCTCTGTATATTTTTGCCTCTGGGCTTTTATTCACAAAAAGGTTCTAACTTTCCTCTCCCCCAACCATGCATTTATCTCTAGAATGAGTGTGCATGCTGAGTCGCTTCAGTCGTGTCCGACTCTTGGTGACCCCATGGACTGTAGCCCACCAGGCTCCTCTACCCATGGGGAGTCTCAGGCAAGAAGACTGGAGTGGGTTGGCATGCCCTTCCTTAGGGGATCCTCCAAACCCAGGGGTCAAACCCATGTCTCCTGCATTAGCAGGCAGGTTCTTTACCCTTAGCACCATCTCTCTAGAATACATAGAGTGATTAAAAAATCACTGCTTACTTGTCCCTTAGGATACAATCTATGTTCCAACTTCTTCATGCACTTTCTTGGACTTCATTGTCTTCCCTTTATTAAGTTTTTAAACTACTCATCTCAAACATGTGACTTGGAATTTATTAATTCCTACACATATATTGGCCTCATTCTTTTCCATTGATTTAATCTCAAGATTAGAGTTTTTTTTTTTAACGAATGAGGCAATTTATTAACCCAGCATCATTTGTTCTAATGCTTCTTGTAGGCAGCTGCCACCTGACCAGCGATTCTGTCCAGATCTCTCTGTCCCTGAGGCGTCAGTTTGCGGCCCCCATCTTGGTCCTTTTCCACCATTTTCAGCCCCTCCAGGGCTTGGAGGACCGCCAGGCCACTCTCTTGGAGCCTTTGCTGAAGTGGTTGGGCATGATGCCATTCCTCTGACGCCCTGCATAGATCTTGGTCATGGAGCCAACCCCAGCACCACCCCGGAGGTACAGGTTCCATGCCATGGAAGCAGCTCGTGTGTAGAACCAATTCTCATCGTAGGGAGCAAGTTCTTTATGCTTGGCCAGCTTGACAGTGTCCACCATTCAAGAACTTTCAGCTTCCCGGACTTTTTGAGGAAGGCTGCCAGAGCTCTGACGAACTCCTGCTGGTTCATGTCTTTTACAGTAACTCCAGGCATCGTGCAGCCTCCGCGCTGCCAGCCAAGGGAAAGGGATAACTTAGAGTTTCTAAATGAGATGAACTTTGTGTAGACTTAATCATTTGTGTGCATGCTAAGTCGCTTCAATCATGTCCGACTCTTTGTGATCATATGAACTGTAGCCCGCCAGCTACTCTGTCCATAGGATTCTCCAGGCAAGAATACTGGTGTGGGTTGCCATGCCCTTCTCCAAGGGGATCTTCCCAACCCAAGGATCAAGCCCACACCTCTTATGTCTCCTGCATCAGCAGACAGATATTTTACCACTAGCGCCATATATTGAGTGCTTTAGGAAGCACCAGGCCAAATTGATCCATTTTTTTCTCCCCTTTTCTTTTCTAGTTAATGCTTACTATATATATATGAGGCACAAAGAGGAGTATGTAAAATAGTTATAATGGACTACCTACCTAAGGAATTCCTGTATAAGAAATGGTAAGTCGCTTCATTAAGTCACTCTTCACGACCCTATGGACTGTATCAAGGAGATTACATCAAATTTCATTTTCACAAGCATCCTCAGCTCCCTGGGAGAAATCATAAAGGGGATTGTGAGACTGAAATCAGGCTTTCAACCCTGTATCATATATCCTGCAGTTTTTTTGGGGGGAGAGGTGTGGCAATAAGGTGACCTGCTCTCTGTGTTTTCTAGGGAGATGAAGAGCTCTGGACATACTCAGTATCTGACTCTTTCATGACCCCATGGACTGTAGCCTACCAGGCTTCCCTGTCCATGGAATTTTCCAGGTGAGAATACTGGAGTGGGTAGCCATTCCTTTCTCCAGGGGATCTTCCTGACCCAGGGCTTGAACTTGAGTGTTTCTCACTGCAAGCTGATTTGTTACCCTCTTAGCTTTCAAGGGAGCCCCCTGGAAACTTAGGGAACTTTTAAATTATGGGGAAAAATCCAAACACACATGCCCAGTAATACAGTGGATAGAACAGTTTTGTATCACTTATGTGAATTCTAGCTCAGAATTAAAAAAAATATATTCTACAGTTCTCAATAGGAAAGACCTTAAAACTGAAAGAATAATACAATCTGTTGAGGAGTAAGTTATCCACATTCTGTCCTAAAGAGTCGCTCATCCTTACATAAAGATCTAAAGACTTTTGAAGGCAAATTGCTCCTCCCAAGTCCTGAGGATGCAGTGTCCATGGCAGAGGGAGCTCAGAGGGAACTGTGGGTCAGGAATACTCAGAAGAATTGAAGGACCAGTGAGAGCATCAGTGAAGAAGGCACAGACTTAGGGTCAATATCACTGAGATGTCTCCCAGACTACAATAAAGGAAATGGAAGTAGCTAACACTTTCAGATACCTGCTCTCTGACTAGCATCTGTTAATAGCTCTTTGCATATTTTATATTACTTATTTTGTTACAAAGCATCTGATACAGGCATGATCTCCACTTTACAGATTCAGAAACAGAGGCCACAAAGCATTACCCAATCCCATACAGACTTTGGGAAAAATTTGGAATTCCTATGTTAGTCTAGTACACAGAGGACTCTGGCATCTGGTTCCTGCCCACCTCTCCGCATTTATCTTACTTTTGCCTCAATGGTAAGCTTCCTTGTCTCCTTACTTTTGCTAATGTGGTTTCCCATTACAGGAGCACCTACCCTGCTCCCTTGTCCTTCTCCTTGCTTGAAACTCACAGCAGTTACCTCCTCCATAAATATTTACTAGCAGACAGGGTTAGCTGCTTCTAAGATCTTATGACACCCATGAATATCTCCAACACAGCCTTTATCTTCACTGAATTGGAATACCAAACTGCACTGACAGCAGGAACTCTGTTTTAATCTTTTGTGTAACATGTGCTTGTCATGAACCGGGGGGTTAAAATCGAGATTTAAATCAATGACTCAGGGGATTCCAGTGTTTATTCCAAAAAAGATATACTCATTCATAATAATTATTGCACAATGCAGTGAAATTATTGCACAAAGTTAGTGAAAATCTCCATCAACAAAGTGATGGTAAAATCAGGATGATAAAATCCTGTGGGAATTGCTAAGTGTAGAATTCTCTAGACTAGAAGGAATTTGACCTGTCTTCCTAGTATCCTTCTTTTTCCACAGCTAAATATTTCTTATCCCAAATTGTAGAATTTCCTTGTCATTAACACTCCCTGGACACCTTAAGATTTCACAGGAGCTAGCCAACACCTGTTTTTTAATTGAACTGCATTTTTTAATTTAGTGGTGGAGTCAAAGGAATTCATATTTTCTTACACAAATTCTTTCCTTTGTTACTTTGTTACTAGAGGCACAAAAATAAATTTTTTTTAAAAAAATTGGAGGATAATTCTTTTTTCTTTATTTTCTTTACATTATCGTGTTGGTTTTGCCATACATTGACATGAATCTGCCATGGGTATACATGTGTTCCCTTTCAGAACCCCCCTCCCACCTCCCTCCCGATTCCATCCCTCTGGGTCATCCTGGTGCACCAGCCCTGTATCAAGCATCAAACCTGGGCTGGCGATTGATTTCACATATGATAATTCACATGTTTCAGTGCCTTTCTCCCATATCATCCCACCCTTGCTCTCTCCCATAGAGTCCAAAAGACTGTTGTATACATCTGCATCTCTTTTGCTGTCTCGCATACAGGGTTATCGTTACCATCTTTCTAAATTCCATATATATGTGTTAGTATACTGTATTGTTTTTCCTTCTGGCTTACTTCACTCTGTATAATAGGCTCCAGTTTCGTCCACCTCAGTAGAACTGATTCAAATGTATTCTTTTTAATAGCTGAGTAATATTCCATTGTGTATATGGTACATATAATTCTTTACAATGTTATTTCTGCTGTACAACACAAAGTAAGTCATAGTTATATATGTATATATATACATATATATGTGTATATGTGTGTGTATATATATAATATATATATTCCCTCCCTCTTGAGCCTTTCTCTGACCTCCCATCCCACTCCTCTAGGTCATCACAGGCACCAGACTGGCTCCTTGTGTTGTACAGTAACTTCCCTCTAATTCTCTATTTTATACACAATAGTGTATAAGTCAAGGCTATTTCTCACATCTTACCATCTCCTTCCCCTACTGTGTCCACAGGTCCATTCACTAAATGTAGTTTTGCATTCTCTAATTGAAGTTTTATTTCAACATTTTGACCAAGTTCCACTTTTATGAAGATTCTGTTCATTAATAATCCATCATGATATTTTGACAAATGTATTTTGGTATTGTTAAATGATATTTAATAATAGCCATTTCCTATGGATGTTATTTTGATTTTACTGACATTTCTTGGATTTAAAAAAACTTTTTTTAGTAAGAAGAGCTAGGAAGAACTATTCAATTCCATTAACACTTTAAGGAATTGATCCACTACTTTTCAGAAGAAGAAGTGAAAAAAGCTTTAAATTATATCAGGAAATCTTTGGGTTAAATACCAAAAAAAAAAAAAATCCTGACAGTAAAGTATGTTATGCATGAGCAAAAAAATGATCGACTGGAACTTTTGAGCCTCATTGTCATTAAATGAGCATGCAGATTCCTGTCTGCTTAGGATAGCTAAATTTAGATAATGTCTGCCAAGAAGTAGATGAGGTGAGACAAAAAGGATGGCATTAGCTGATGACTTCTAGAGAACCTTTCAAGATTGTTGGAAGGGTTTTTAAATGCTTTAAATGAATGCAGTAAAGTAATAACCAAATGTCAAACAATTATTTTTTTGTTTATCCTCTGAGAAATTTCAGGGGCTGAAACAAAGATTGCAGAAATTTAACTCCTTAGTAGATACTGCCAATAGAAAAAAACTAATAACCAGTGTTTTATAGGAAAAGATCAAAATAAAGAGTTTAATATTATGTACCTATCACTGATTAGGGTTATTTTAAGTAGTAATTTAAAAAAATGAGTCTTTATGTAACTAAATATTTTAAAAGAGATTTTTGCAAGAAAAAATAATGACCTTCAATGATGTATCAGTAAGGAGTCTCCCTGCAATGCAGAAGACCCAGGTTCCAGCCCTTGGTCGGGAAGATCCCTTGGAGAAGTGAATGGCAACTCACTCCAGTATTCTTGCCTGGGGACTGCCATGGACAGAGGAATCTAGTGGGATACAGTCCATGGGGTCGCAAAGAGTTGGAAACGACTGAGCTACTAACACTTAACACTTAATGGTGTCTATACCCTAGTCCCCAGAACCTTTGAGGATACAAGAAGAATACTGCAGTGGGTAGCCTATCCCTTCTCCAGAGGTCATCCTGACTCAGGAATTGAACAGAGGTCTCCTGCTTTACAGGTGGATTCTTTACCAACTGAGCTATCAGGGAAGCCCTAACTTAACACTTAAAGATGCCTGCATCCTAGTCCCCAGAACCTTTGAGGATAGTACCTTACATAATGAATGGGATTTTGCAGAGAGAACCAAGATTACAACTGATCTTACAAAGGAAGGGCTATCGGGATTGCCTAATTGGTTCCAGTGTAATCATAGGGTCACAAAGAGTTGGACATGACTGAAGTGACTTAGCATGCACATGAAAGAGGAACAGAGAGGACTCAGTAAAAAATATAGCCAGGAAAGAAGAAGCAGGGACATAATCAGTATGAGAAGACCTTGGCTCACAGTTGCTGGCTTTGAAGATGGAAGAAGGAGTCCATGAGTCAAGAAATTCAACTGGCTCTAAACAGCCACCAATGAAATGGGGATGTTGTTGTTCAGTTGCTCAGTCATGTCTAACTCTTTTCAACCACATGGATAGCAGCACACCAGGCTTCCCTGTCCGTCACCATCTCCCGGAGCTTGCTCAAATCCATGTCCATTGAGTTGGTGATGCCATTGAACCATCTCATCCTCTGTTGTCCCCTTCTCTTGCCTTCAATCTTTCCCAGCATCAGGGTCTTCTCCAGTGAGTCAGCTCTTAGCATCAGGTGGCCAATGTTCTGGAGTTTCAGCTTCAGCATTGGTCCTTCCAAAGAATATTCAGGATTGATTTCTTTTATGATTGAATGGTTTGATTGTCCTGCTGGACAAGGAATGCTCAAGAGTCTTCTCCAGTACCACAGTTCAAAAGCATCAATTATTTAGTGCTAGCCTTTATGATCCAACTTTCATATCGAAATATGACTACTGGAAAAATCATAGCTTTGACTATATGGACCTTTGTTAGCAAAGTAATCTCTCTTCTTTATCATACACTGTCTAGGTTTCTCATTCTTAAAGACATGGTAATACCAGACCATCTGACCTGTCTCTTGAGAAACCTGTATGCAGGTCAGGAAGCAGCAGTTAGAATTGGACATGGAACAACAGACCAGTTCCAAATAGTAAAAAGGAGTACATCAAGGCTGTATATTATCACCCTGCTTATTTAACTTATATGCAGAGTACATCATGAGAAACGCTGGGCTGGATGAAACACAAGCTGGACTCAAGACTGCTGGGAGAAATATCAATATTATCAGATATGCAGATTACACAACTTTTATGGCAGAAAGTGAAGAGGAACTAAAAAACTTCTTGATAAAAGTGAAAGAAGAGAGTGAAAAAGTTGGCTTCAAGCTTAACATTCAGAAAACTAAGATCATAGCATCTGGTCCCATTACTTCATGGGAAATAGATGGATAAACAGTGGAAACAGTGGCTGACTTTATTTTGGGGGGCTCCAAAACCACTGCAAATGGTGACTGCAGCTATGAAATTAAAAGATGCTTACTCCTTGGGAGGAAAGTTATGACCAACCTACATAGCATATTAAAAAGCAGAGACATTACTTTGTCAACAAAGGTCCATCTAAACAAGGCTATGGTTTTTCCAGTAGTCATGTGTGTATGTGAGAGTTGGACTGTGAAGAAAACTGAGTGTCGAAGAATTGATGCTTTTGAACTGTGGTGTTGGAGAAGACTCTCGAGAGTCCCTTGGACTGCAATGAGATCCAACCAGTCCATCCTAAAGGAGATCAGTCCTGGGTGTTCACTGGAAGGACTGATGTTGAAGCTGAAACTCCAATACTTTGGCCATCTGATGCAAAGAGCTGACTCATTAGAAAAGACCCTGATGCTGAGAAAGATTGAGGGCAGGAGGAGAAGGGGATGACAGAGGATGAGATGGCTATATGGCATCACCGACTCGATGGACATGAGTTTGGGTAAATTCTGGGAACTGGTGATGGACAGAGAGGCCTGGTGTGCTGCGATTCATGGGGTTGCAAAGAGTTGGACACGACTGAGCGACTGAACTGAACTGAACTAGATTTCTCATAGATTTAGATTTGTCATAGATTTTCTTCAAAGGAGCAAGCATCTTTTAATTTCATGGCTGTAGTCACTGTCTGCAGTGATTTTGAAGCCCAAGAATATAAAATCTGTCACTGTTTCCATTGCTTCCCCATCTATTGGGCATGCAGCGATGCCATGATCTTAGATTTTGAACGTTGAGCTTTTTCACTCTCCTCTTTCACTCTCATCAAGAGACTTTAGTTGGTCTTCACTTTCTGGCATAAGGGTGGTGTCATCTGTGTTACTGAGGTTATTGATATTTCACTTGGCAATCTTGATTACAGCTTATGATTCGACCAGCCTGGTTCTGCATGGTATACTTCACATATAAGTTAAATAAGCATGGTGACCATAAACAGCATTGATGTACCCCTTTCCCAATTTAGGACCAGTCCATTTTTCTATGTCTGGTTCTAAGTGTTGCTTCTTGACCTGCATACAGATTTCTCAGGAGGCTGGTAAGATGGTCTGCTATTCCTACCTCTTGAAGAATTTTCTACAGTTTGTTGTGATCCACACAGTAAAAGTAGCCCTCATAGTCAACAAAAGAAATCTGAAATGCAGTACTTGAATGCTATCTCAAAAAAGACAGAATGATGCCTGATCATTTCCAAGGCAAACCATTCAATATCACAGTAATTCAAGTCTATGCCCCAACCACTAATGCCAAAGAATGTGAAGTTGAATGGTTCTATGATGACATACCAGACCTTCTAGGACTAGCACTAAAAAAGATGTCCTTTTCACCATAGAGGACTGTAATTCAAAAGTAGGAAATCAAGAGATACCTGGTGTAAAATGAAGAAAATGAAGAGGAACTAAAGAGCCTGGTGTAACAGGTAAGTTTGGCCTTGGAGTACAAAATGAAGAAGGGCAAAGGCTAACAGAGTTTTGCCAAGAGAATGGTCATAACAAACACCCATTTCCAACAACACAAGAGATCACTCTACACATGGACCATCACTAGATGGTCACTACTGAAATAAGATAGATAATTTTCATTGAAGCTGAAGATGGAGAATTTGTATACAGTCAGAAGAAACATGACTTGGAGCAGACTGTGGCTCAGATCCTGAACTCCTTATTGCAAAAAACAGACTAAAAATGAAGAAAGTAGGGAAAACCAGTAGGCCATTCAGGTATGACCTAAATCAAATCCCTTACAATTATACAGTGGAAGTCACAAATAGATTCAAGGGATTGAATATGATAGGCAGAGTGCCTGAAGAACTATAGATGGAGGTTCATGACGTTGTACAGGTTTCAGTGATGAAAACCATCCCCAAGAAGAAGAAAGGCAAAATGGTTATCTGAAGAGGCCTTATGAATAGCTGAGAAAAGAAGATAAGCTAAAGGGGAAGGAGAAAAGGAAACATACATCTATCTGGATGCAGAGTACCAAAGAAAAACAAGGAGAGAAAATAAAGTCTTCCTATGTGATCAGTGCAAAGAAACAGAAGAAAACAATAGAATGGGAAGGAGTAGAGTTCTCTTCAAGAAGATTAGAGATATCAAGGGAAATTTTCATGCAAAGATGGGCTCACTAAAGGATAGAAATGGTATGGACCTAACAGAAGCAGAAGATATTAAGGAGAAGTGGCAAGAAAACACAGAAGAAGTATACAAGAAACATCTTAAAGGCCAAGATAACCATGATTGTGTGATCCCTCACCAAAAGCCAGACATCCTGGAATGCAAAGTCAAGTGGGCCTTACGAAGCAACAGTAGAAATAAAGCTAGTGGAGGTGATGAAATTCCTAAAAGATGATGCTGTGAAAGTGCTACACTCAATATGCCAGAAAATTTGGAAAACTCAGCAGTGACCACAGGACTGGAAATAGTTTTTATTCTAACCCCAAATAAAGGCAATGCCAAAGAATACTCAAACTACGGCACAATTGCACTCATCTCACACACTAGTAAAGTAATTCTCCAAGCCAGGCTTCAGCAACACATGAACCCAGAATTTCCAGATGTTCAAGCTGGTTTTAGAAAAGACAGAGGAACCAGAGATCAAGTTGCCAACATTCATTGGGTCATAGAAAAAGAAAGAATTCCAGAAAACAATCTTTTTCTGATATATTAACTACACTAAAGACTTTGACTGTGTTACAACAAACTGGAAAATTCTCCAAGAGATGAGAATGCAAGACCACCTTCACTGCCTCCTGAGAAATCTGTATGCAGATCAAGAAGCAACAGTTAAACTGGGCATGGAGCAACAGACTGGTTCCAAATTGGGAAAGGAGTATGTCAAGTCTGTATATTGTCACCCTGCTTATTTAAGTTCTATGCAGAGTACATCATGAGAAACACTGGGCTTGAAGAATCACAACCCGGAATCAAGATTCCCTGGAGAAATATCAGTAACCTCAGATATGCAGATTACACCACTGGTATGGCAGAAAATGAAGAGGAACTAAAGAGCCTTTTGATGAAAGTGAAAGAGTAGAGTGAAAAAGCTGGCTTAGAACTCAACATTTAAATAACTAAGAACAAGGCATCTGGTCCCATCACTTCATGGCAAATAGGTGGGGAAACAATGGAAGCAGTGACAGACTTTATTTTCTTGATGTCCAAGATAACTGCAGATGATGACTGCAGCCATGAAATTCAAAGATGCTTGCTCCTTAGGAGGAAATCAACGCAAACCTAGATGGCATATTAAAAGGCAGAGACATTACTACACTGAGAAAGGTATATATAGTCAAAGCTATGGTGTTTCCAGTGGTCATGTATGGATGTGAGAGTTGAACTGATAAGAAAGCTGAGCGCTGAAGAATTGATGTTTTTGAACTGTGGTTTTGGAGAAGACTCTTGAGAGTCCCCTTGGACAGCAAGGAGATCAAACCAGTCAATCCTAAGGGAAATCAATCCTGAATATTCATTGGAAGGACCAATGCTGAAGCTGAAACTTCAACACTTTGGCCACCTGATGCAAAGAACTGACTCATTGTAAAAGACCCTGATGCTGGGAAAGATTAAAGGCAGGAAGAAAAGTGGACAACATAGGATGAGGTTGTTGGATGGTATCACCAACTCAATGAACATGAATCTGAACCAGCTCTGGGGGCTGGTAATGGACAGGAAAGCCTGGCATACTGCAGTCAATGAGGTCGCAAAGCATCAGAAGTGACCAAGCAACTGAACTGAACACAGATAAGGCTTTTGCATAGTTATGAAGCAGATGTTTTTCTGGAATTCTCTTGATTTCCCTATGGTCCAATGGATGTTGGCAATTTGATTTCTGGTTCCTCTCCTTTTTCTAAATCCAGCTTGTTCATCTGGAAGTTCTCAGTTCACGTACTGTTGAAGCCTAGGTTGGAGGATTTTAAGCATGACCTTGCTAGCATGTGAAATGAGTCCAATTGTGCCATAGTTTGAACATTCTTTAGCACTGCACTTCTTTGAGATTGGGATGAAAACTGACCTGTTCCAGTCTTGTGGCCATTGCTGGTAACTGAGTACAACAATTTAACTTCATCATCTTTTAAGATTTGAAATGGCTCAACTGGAATTCCATCACCTCCACTCATTTTGTTCATAGTGATGCTTCCTAAGGCCCACTTGACTTCACACTCCAAGGTGTCTGGCTCTAGGTGAGGGATCACGCCATCATGATTATCTGGGTTGTGAAGATCTTTTTTGTATAGTTCTTCTGTGTATTCTTGCCACCTCTTCTTAATATCTTCTGCTTCTGTTAGGTCCATACCATTTCTGTCCTTTATTGAGCCCATCTTTGCATGAAATGTTCCCTGGGTATCTCTAATTTTCTTGAAGAGCTCTGTGTTTTATTCTATTGCTTTCCTCTTTTCTTTTTTTTTTTTTTTTTTGCATTGTTCACTTAGGAAACCTTTTTAAAAAAATCTCTCCTTGCTATTCTTTGGAAGTCTGCATTCAGGTGGGTATATCTTTCTTTTTCTCCTTTGCCTTTTGCTTCTGTTCTTTTCTCAGCTCTTTGTAACGCCTCTTCAACCATTTCGCTTTTTTGCATATCTTTTTACTGGGAATGGTTTTAATAACTGCCTCATGTACAGTGTTATGAACCTCCCTCCATAGTTTTTCATGCACTCTCCCTTTCAGATCTAATCCTTTGAATCTATTTGTCTTTTCTAGTGTATAATCATAAGGTATTCAATTTAAGTCATATCCAAATGGCCTAGTGGTTTTCCCTACTTTCTTCAATTTAAACCTGAATTTTGCAATAAAGATTTTTATATCTGAGCCACAGTCAGCTCTTGGTCTTGTTGTTGGTTACTCTATAGAGCTTCTCTATCTTCAGCTGCAGGGAATATAATCAACGTGAGTTTAGTATTGACCATCTGGTGATGTCCATGTGTAGAGGAAGAGGGTGTTTGTTAGGAGCAGTGCATTCTCTTGGCAAAACTCAGTCCTTAAGTGAAATAGAATTCTGCCAACAACCCGGATGAGCTAGGAAATGGATTCTCTCTAGAGATTCAAGAGAGAAATGTGACCCTGCCACACCTTGAGGCGATCCCTTGAGCCTTCTGACCTACAGACTATAAGGTCATCAATGTGGGGATTTTTTAGGTGCCAAATTTGTGCAATTTTGTTGGGCAGCATTGAAAGCTAATATAGCATTCAACCTGTTATATAACAACATGTAACTATTTGTAATTCATGACACAATGAATATTCTCATGAGAGTACCACGTCTGCTAGTTTTATGATTTATATTATAAAAGATGGTTCAGACTCGTGGACTCTGTGGAAGAGGGCAAGGGTGGGATGATATGGGAGAATGGCATTGAAACATGTTAATTATCATATGTGAAATCAATCGCCAGCCCAGGGTTGATGCTCGGGGCTGGTGCACCGAGATGGTCCAGGGGGAGGGAGAGCATATGTAGACCCATGGCGGTTTCATGTCATTGTATGGCAAAACCAACACAATAAAGTAAAGAAAATTAAAAGAAAAAAAAAGATGGTTCAAAATATTAAATGAAAATATAAATTTTCTCCTCATGCCCAAGAGAATGCAGCCTCTGAATAATCACAGAGCCATGGAAATGGCATAAGTGCTGACAATCATTCCAAAGTCAGGAGATGGTTGTCTGAATTCAGGGCCCCATATGGTGACACAGAGTCATCTGGGCTGATGAACGTCAGGATTCTAGGTGTTAGCAGAATAGAATGGGAGAGGAGGGAAAATGATGATGCCCTTCTGGGATGGTGCAGCATAATTTGAAATAGAGATTTGATATGTGTACCAGTTATCAAAGCAAAGAGAGCTTGTATAAATACCCACCTTTCAGGCATATTTCTGATTTCCAAGAGCTGCTGAGAGTATCTGGCCAGAAATGATGTCAGGGCAGCTTTTCTCACATACTTTCCACTTAGACTTGGGCTTCCCTTAACCCTGGTCTGGCTGCCCTTTTTGCCTTCATCATTTTGAGATGTCACGCCACCTCTATTCTGATTCATTCACTGAGAAGAATCAAGGCAGCGCTAGGCAGTGTGGCGTATTGAGATGTGCCAGATGCATACCTATGCCAGTGTTAGCTGGAAGGTGTGCACTACTGTCTGGGTTCACGTCTGCTATCTGTGCACTTATCAGGATGGCAAATGCCAGAGATGCTTTCTGTGCTTTAGGGTCAATATAAATGCAGCATTTTCCACCTGGCTCTCTACTTTCTATACTTCACCCGTAAGACAGTTTTCCAAAGGGAAGCAGTAGCTGAAAAACACAATACACCAACTCTTGAACAATAAGCTTCTGCTTTACCTAAACAGGTAAGTTGCAGAATTAATTACCTAAATTATTTGCTGTATAAATTTCATCTGAACATTAAAAAACCAGAAGAGTTTCTTCTCATGGTTGCTGATATTACTACTTTCCTTTTTAATTACCTCAGGAATCCATGTTTCCAAAAAGATGCAGCACAGAGAAGCATTCCACTTGAAACAAACGTCACATAATTATTTCTAAGCAAAAAAAGTGCATATTGATCAGGAAAGAAAGTGAATAAATTGTTCTTCACTACAGCATAATTTACATGTGGTGAAACTAGTTTTATTTACTGTACTCCTTCCCAAAATATCATTCTGCTGTAACATGAAAGCTACTGTGTATGTAGGGTATTTTCTGATAGTTTAGATTCTATTACAAATCTATTTTAATACTTTTACTTCAATACTGAGTACTTTAAAGGGATTTTCTTTATTGCAATATGATGATAAGCACATGAAATATTACATTAAAATGACAGGGGTTAACTGGTTAAAATGTAGGTGTGAATGCTATATGTATGCTAAGTCGCTTCAGTCACGTCCACCTCTTTTGTGACTCTGTGGACTGTAGCCCTCCAGGCTCCTCTGCCCATGGGATTCTTCAGGCAAGAATACTGGAGTGGATTGCCATTTCCTCCCCCAGGAGATCTTCCCAACCCAGGGATCAAACCCGCGTCTCTTACCTCTCCTGCATTGGCAGGCAGCTTCTTTACCACTAGTGCCACAGGCATGTTATATACCCATTTAAAAGAGAGGGTAGAAGTGAAGGTTTATTGAAATCACATTGGCCACCATATTGAGAAAATTAAGAATAAAATAAAAAAGGTGAGGATTGGACAGAATATTTTTGGACAATAATGAATGATAAAAATCCATGGATCCAACCGTTCTTGGACACAGGCCGTCTTGACTTAAAATAGTTGGTACCCCCAACTACATAATCACAGAGCTGAGTGCTTCGGAGTTTGCAGCAAGATGTGCATTAGCCCCAGAGTTTAGAAATGAGAACACGGATGTGTAAAACATGGCCATTTCGTGTGTCAGGATGCCTCATCACAGACTTGCATAAACAAAGTGGGTTAAAATGATTTCAGGAGAAGGAGTACATCTGTAGTTGGAGATGTGAATAAAAGGTGAATGAACAGTGTTGCATGTTCTCTACAATGTTTGGTATGGTGCAAATGAATAGAGGGAAAATATTCTTTTAATTTCTACTTGTGTTGGATCTTAACTAGGATGGCATCATATCTTATAAAGGTTTTTTTTAAACTAAAATCATTATGAAAAAAATCACATCTAATAAAAATTGCTCTTTTAAAACATTATTGTTTTTTGAAAAAGCTACTAATATATGCGATTAAGGGTTTTTAGAAAGATTAAGGCTTCCCATATTTTTCTTGTGCTCTCACTCTTCCATTTGAAAGCTGTCTGCTCTGCAAGACTTTTCTCTGCTTATTCATCTTCTCACAAAAGGTCCAAAGCAGGACCCAAGCCCAGTGATCTCTCCCTTCAAGGAGGGAATTCATCTCGAGTGTTCCAGTGAACGCTCGCTCTAAAGGAGCTGAACTCAGCCTTCAGTTATGTTGAAAGACCCGTTACAATATTGCCATTAGTTTAGGGCCTGTGCCTCTCTCTTGCCATGAAGAGTACAAGCATGTGAAGCTTCTCTAGTCACTGTAGCTCTTGGGTACATGCAAAGCGCACTCCTGTACCCTGGAACACCTGACCTAGGCTTTTCTAGCAAAGGTGCAGACAATATGCAAGAAAAGAATACAGCATTGAGAATGGTAGCACTGAGATGTTTGGGATCACATAAACCCAGCTTGACTAAGAAAGGAAAATAGAACTGGAAAGTTGTATTCATGGGTTTTTAGCAGGATCTGGAGGATTCCAAAAATAAAATTCTTATAAATGGTTGATTGCCCTTGGGAAAAAAAGATACATAAATTGTGCTAAAAATGTTATATTATGTGACTATGCTCATGAATTCCCAAATAAAAAATAAGAAGCCAAACAGGTGATGCTGACTTGTCCTAATTAATTAATCTGGTAAATTTAATTGATTTGATAGCCTACTAATGATTAATTTGACCTGTGATTTTTAAATCAGAAAATAAAATAGCAATTTTTATCATTGCACCTCAATTAATTGGAAAATAATTGATATTATAAGTAGAGCTAGCTATGTACATTTTAATTAAAAATACTAGTTTATAACCAAATTTATTAATCATAAATTTAGATTTAATAAGACTGAGAAAGTTAAGTGCTCTGAGGAAAATTATGCCTCAGAAGTTCTATGAACCTTTATCACTTCAAATAAGGACTCCTTTATATAAGTGCTTAGATTGTCATTTCTGATTAGGCCATGATTTTTTGGCCCAATTTCATATTATTGTATAATTTGGATAAATGAAAGACTACATGTTGCCTCCATGTAAGTGGCTTCTCCATTGTCTCTTCCTCCTATATCCCCTCATCCCAACTGGAAGATAATCAGTTTCTTGATGTTTGTGTTTACTGCATTCTTTCTGCTTGTTAAACTTATTTTATCACATATTCATGCATCTCTTAACAACACATTTGTTTAGTTTTGCTTGTATTTGAGCTTTGTAAAAATGCTATCATATAATATATATAATTTTTATGACTTTTTCTATTTAAAAATGTATTTCTAGGATCCATTTCATTGCATGTGGCTCTTTTTCATTGCTATGGCTCTTTCTAATTGTTGTGTAACATTCAACTGTGTGAACATGGCTTGGCAAAAAAGTTTGTTATAGTTATTCTGTACTATCTTACTGAAAAAAAAGAATGAATTTTTGGGCCAATCCAGTATCACAATTGATCATTTATTCTCTTATTTTTAGATGCCAATGATGCTTTCAATATTTTTCTGTAAAGAGTAGTTATGAATGAGTGATAATGAGTGGTACTAAGATTTTTATGTGTGTTTTTGTCTTTTGATATACACTTCCAGGAATTTCTCTAGTGTGTATTGAGGAGCTGAATTGATGGGTTACAGGTATATGAATATTCATTACAAAATAGTGTTAAATTGTCTTCCAAAATTGTTGCATCATTTTATATTCCACCTCAGTGCATCAGATTTTGTGTTCATCTGCAAACTCTCCCAACTTCAGTGTTGTCAAAGTATTTTTTTTTTCCCATAGTCTAGCACACATAAATCATTTTGGTTCTTGGTGGCTTAGATGGTAAAAAATATGCCTACAGTGCAGGGGACTCATGTTAGATCCCTTGGTTGAGAAGATCCTCTGGAGGAAGGCATGGTAACCCACTCCAGTATTCTTGACTGGAGAATCCCATGGACCGAGGAGCCTGGAGGGCTACAGTCCATGGGGTCACAAAGAGTCAGACACAACTGAGCAACAAACACTTTCATTTTCACTTATGTTTCTATGATTACTGAGATTGAATCTATTTTTATATCTCTATTATTTATTTATATTTTCTTCTGTAGAATAGCCATTCTCTTGCTCCTTCTTTTATTAGATATTTGTATTTATTTAAAACTTAGTTGAACATTTCCTTTATATGTTCTGGTTTATCAATCATTGGCCAGATACATATATTAAATACCTGACTCCAGTTAGTAGTTTATAATTTCTTTTTTTGTGTGTGTAGGGGGTGAGAGATATATTTTATTGAAGAGAAGTTTTATTTTAATATAAGCACATTTATTAAAATTTTAATGGACAGTATTTTTTGTGTTCCCTTGGGAAAAGGTTTTTATGTGGAGAAAACAACAAAGGAATTTTTTTCTTATATTTTCTTCTAGAAAGTTTTAAGTTTTGCCTTTATATTTAAGCCTTTAATCTATCTGAAACTGATTTTTATATTGCTGCGAGGTTGATATTTAATTTATTCTTTCTTCTTAAAAACTACACCTGTCAGCATAATTTATTGAATATTCTCTCCTTTCCCTGCAGTGTATATTTTGTCATATGCCATATCCATGTATCTACTGGACTTTTCCCAAACTCTTTTCTTGATCTAGAATGAATTTTTGATCGGTTGAAGGCTATACAGCGATACTTGGCTTCACTTTATTGTACTTAAGATATATTGTTTTTCCTACAAACTGAAGGTCTGTGGCAACCCTATATCAAGCAAGTCTATTGGCACTGTTTTTTCAGTAATGTTTGTTCTTTTGTATGTCTGTGTCACCTGTTAGTAGTTATGGTAATATTAAACCTTGACCAGCAAAAAGATTACAAATCTCTGAAGATTCAGATGATGACTAGTGTTTTAAATTAAAATGTGTACATTGTTTTTTCAGACATAATGCTTTTGCACATATACTATAGTATAGCATAGTGTAAACATAACTTTTTATGTACTGAGACTCTAAAAAAGTTTGTGTACCTTGCTTTGTAGGATCTCCAAGGCACGCCTGTACTTCATTCCTGGTCTTCATCTGAGCATATCTATGTCTCTCTTTTAACTCTGCATTCTTGATGATCTACTCCAGGATTTAACTTGTAAGAATACTAGTGTTTTCAACATTTTCTCAGTTAAGAGGACCAAACTCACCTGACTATTATATTCCTGCTGTATTATTTTTGTTTCTATGTCCTTTTGCACACTCTTCCAAGTGTTGAAAACTCAGGAGCAAATTCTCCCTATGAAAACATGCTCCACTAAGACCTGCAAAAACTAAAGCCAAAACAAAAATATATACATTCCTCAGTTAGCACTGTTGATAAATGCCACATCCTTCATAAGTAGGAGGAATTTTAGACCTTTCTTTCAGTTCAGTTCAGTTCAGTTGCGCAGTTGAGTCTGACTCTTTGCAACTTCATGAACTGCAGCACACCAGGCTTGCCTGTCCATCACCAACTCCCAGAGCTTGTGCAGACTCATGTCCACTGAGTCAGTGATGCCATCCAACCATCTCATCCTCTATTGAACCCTTCTCCTACCTTCTATCTTTCCTAGCATCAGCATCTTTTCCAATGAGTCAGCTCTTCTGCATCAGGAGGCCAAAGTATTAAGTTTCAGCTTCAGCATCAGTCCTTTCAATAAATATTCAGGACTGATTTTTTTTAGGATTGACTGATTTGACCTCCTTGCTATCCAAGGGACTCTCAAGAGTCTTCTCCAACATCACAGTTTGAAAGTATCAGTTCTTCAAGGCTCACCTTTCTTTATGGCCCAACTCTCATATCCATACATGACTATTGGAAAAACCATAGCTTTGACTAGATGGACCTTTGTTGGTCAAGTAATGTCTCTACTTTTCAATATGCTGTCTAGTTTTGTTGTAGCTTTTCTTCCAAGGAGCAAGCGTCTTTTAATTTCATGGCTGCAATCACCATCTGCAGTGATTTTGGAGCCCAAGAATAAAGTCTATCACTGTTTCCCCATCTATTTGCCATGAAGTGATAGGACTGGATGCCATGAATTAGTTTTTTGAATGTTGAGTTTTAAGCCAGCTTTTTCACTTTCTTCTCACTTTCATCTAGAGGCTCTTTAGTTTCTCTTGACTTTCTGCCATAAGGGTGGTGTCATCTGCATATCTGAGGTCATTGATATTTCTCCCAGCAATCTTGATTCCAACTTGTGCTTCATCTAGTCTGGTGTTTCACATGATGTACTCTGCATATGACTGGCTGGATGAAGCGCAAGCTGGCATCAAGATTGCAGGGAGAAATATCAATAACCTCAGATATGTAGATGACACCAACCTATGGCAGAAAGTGAAGAGGAACTAAAGAGAGGAGAGTGAAAAAGCTGGCTTAAAACTCAACATTCAAAAAACTAAGATCATGGCATCCGGTCCCATCACTTCAAGGCAAATAGATGAGGAAACAATAGAAACAGTGATATACTTTATTGTTTGGGCTCCAAAATCACTGCAGATGATGACTGCAGTCATGAAATTAAAAGGCGTTTGCTCCTTGGAGGAAAAGTTATGACCAACCTAGACAACATATTAAAAAGCAGAGACATTACTTTGCCAACAAAGGTCTGTCTAGTCAAGGCTATTGTTTTTCCAGTAGTCACATATAGACATGAAAGTTGGATGGTGAAGAAAGCTGAGCGCGGAAGAATTGATGCTTTTGAACTGTGATGTTGGAGAAGACTCTTCAGAGTCCTTTGGACTGCAAGGAGATCCAACCAGCCCATCCTAAAGGAAATCAGTACTGATAATTCATTGGAAGGACTCATGTTGAGGATTAAACTCCAATACTTTGGCCACCTAATGTGAAGAAATGACTCATTTGAAAAGACCCTGATGCTGGGAAAGATTGAAGGCAGGAGGAGAAGGGGACAACAGAGGATGTGATGGTTGGATGGCATCACCGACTCAATGGACATGAGTTTGAGTAAACTGGGAGTTGGTGATGGACAGGGAGGCCTGGCATGCTGCAGTTCAAGGGGTCACAAAGAGTCAGACACGACTGAGCAACTGAACTGATATAAGAAGAAACTGAATGCAGAATTAAGAAACTGGAGAAGCTAGATGATGCAAAAAGCAATATTTAGTATTTATGCATAAATATGGTATAAATATGCTGAAGTTTCTTGATGTTTTTAAAGTTTATGAAATTTGCATGACTGCTCAGCTGCTTCAACCATGTCTGACTCTTTGAAACACTGTGGTCTGTAGCCTGCCAGGCTCCTCTGTCCTGGGATTCTCTAGGCAAGAATACTGGAGTGAATCGTCATGCCCTCCTCCAGGGGATCTTCCCGACCCAGGATTTGACCCAGAGCCTCCTGCCTGTCTTGCATTGCAGGAGAATTATTTTAACCACCAAGCCACTGGGGAAGCCCTTAAGAGACATGATTAAAAAAAAAAAACAAATGAAAATCAACTTAATTTAGGCTTCTCATTTCAGGGCAGGACCTCATCTGGGACATGTTGAATACCATTATTTTCAATCTATGCCTGGTTCCCTCAGGGAACTGAGACTACAGAAGCCAAATTCACAGAATATCACTATACTTCAAAACTCCTGGTAAGGTTTGCTCAGAATTTTTTAAAAATTTATTTATTTATTTAAATTGGAGGATTATTACTTTACAATATCGTGATGGTTTTTTGCCATATATCAATATGAATTGGGCATAGGTATATATGTGTCCCCCCCCCCATCTGAACCCCCCTCCCACCTTCCTATCCTTCCAGGTTGTCACCAAGCACTGGTTTTGAGATTTACTCAGAGTTTATCCTTTGTTTTTATGGCAGGGATCTGTAACTTCTGTAAGAAGATGTCAAAATTCTTACTTCCACTAAGCCTCATCTCAGCGCTCTGTAGGACCTTGACAAAATATCAGAGAAATTACCTCACACTAACAGTTTAATACAACCTTTGGTAATTTCCTCAGCAGGTATCACTTGCTCTCTTGTCTGGTAGCCCACCATTAAATGGAGCTCTGTCTGCATTTATTCACTTATTTCACTGCCCTGTGGATTACATATAGTACTGTAGTTTTTTTTTTTTAATTTACATATGTCTCCTCTTTCTCAGCGGAGAGGGCAGGAGCACCCCACTCCGGTACTCTTGCCTGGAAACTCCCATGGATGGAGGAGCCTGGTGGGCTGCAGTCCATGGGGTCGCAGAGAGTTGGACACGACTGAGCGACTTCACTTTCACTTTTCATTCTCATGCATTGGAGAAGGAAATGGCAACCCACTCCAGTGTTCTTGCTTGGAGAATCCCACGGACGGAAGAGCCTGGTGGGCTGCTGTCTCTGGGGTCACACGGAGTCGGACACGACTGAAGCGACTTAGCAGCAGCAGCAGCAGCTTCTTTCTCAGATTTCTCATTTCAATATGGAATCTTTACATTTACATACCATTTAAATAAATTATGTCTTTTCCTTTAAAAATTAAAATAACAGATGCACAGAGAGAGGTAATGGTCTGTGGTAAGGAGCCGAAGGAGTCCAACAGAAAGCATGACGTCTAGTCATGGCATTTATCCCATTCATTCTGGTCTGATACCTATGACCCTGTCATGCTCTTCAAATGCTCTCTCCATTATCCTTTATGGTGTCGCCTTAGCTTACGCTAGCCTCTCAGGTAGAGAGGATTCAGTTGCTCTCCGGTAACACATAAGCCTCAGGACTTAGGAGATTCAAGGTGTGGACATCAGTTTCTCTCTGCCCAAGACACCATGCTTTGCTACTCCGAATTTATTGTGGCTGTGCCATGAGGAATTTCTTCTTAGACTACTAGCCCTCCGAATTCTGAATAAGAAATGGCTATTTGATCAAAATTTAGCTGAGAATTAAGGTGGTTCTAAGTGATTCCCACCTCTCGCTTCCATTCCAGAAACACAACCAGGAGCAGGGGGAGAATTCACAGGCACCCCCACCAAGAGTGAAATATCCTCCAAATCTCCTTCAATTCTTTTTCCTTCTCTTCTCTTGGAGAATCTTGCATGCATACATGATTCACATATGAGAAGACTCTTACTAACTCTACTGGATGGTATCTACTCCTAAACCTTTTCATCTCACATCTAATGGCAATACTTTTCAACTTACACACATGTGGGGGCAAGAGCACCCTCATGTCCTTCAGTTCAAATGAGAATTGACAAAATCTTCCCATGATCCTCTAGCCAAACCTCTGTCTTTATTATTTTTCTTTTCCTGCCAAACTGGGGGAAAAAAAAGAGTATGGCATCCTCAATGTCTTATCTCCCCTACCATTCTTACCATCTGCTGTCAAAGGCGCCATTGTGATGCTGACTGTGACAGGTCAGGCCATTTCTTTATCCTAAAGCGTTATAGAATTCCCATTGCTCACAGAATAGTGCTTAGTCTCATCATTTGAAAATTCAAAATCCTAAATGATCTGAACCAAATTTGACTGCCCAACTCTACATTCTACTACTCTCTTTAATTTCTGCTCTCTTGGAAAGTTTCAATTCCTTAATATTTTCATATATGTTATTTTTACATCCATTCCCCCATACCTTATTAAATATAGAAGTTTCTTTTTGGTACTACTTTAGCATGTTTGAATTCTAAGGAATTTTCAGGGCTAAATTAAAAAATTTCCCCAAATTGTCAACACACACACACACAGAGGGAAACTTTTTTATCCGAACTGTCAGAATCCTTTCCTTATATTTCTCTAAGGCACTTGTTCCATATCTCATATTACACCTATTTAAGACCAAGTCAACTCTTTTCTTTTCACCTGCAAGATTTACTTTTATTGTGTTTAGAGCTTTTGATTCCATAGTCTCTCATATTTCATCTGCTCTCCTTATTGTTCTATGCAAGAGTCCGGGAGCTGCCGACAAAATTGCCTGGTTATGTCTTCTTCTTCTTTTTTTTTTTAAACTTGACACCTCATTTTTATTTTAAAAAGAATAATTGACACAAATGCTAATAGAACAACTCTTTGCGACTCCATGGACTACAGCATGCCAGGCCTCCCTGTCCACCACCAACTCCTGGAGTTTACCAAAACTCATGTCCATTGAGTTGGTGATGCTATCCAACCATCTCATCCTCTGTCGTCCCCTTCTCCCACCTTCAATCTTTCCCAGCATCAGGGTCTTTTCAAATGAGTCAGTTCTTCGCATCAGGTGGCCAGAATATTGGAGTTTCAGCTTCAACATGAGTCCTTCCAATGAATTTTCAGGACTGATTTCCTTTAGGATGGACTGGCTGGATCTCCTTTCAGTCCAGGGGATTCTAAAGAGTCTTCTCCAATACCACAGTTCAAAAGCATCAATTCTTTGGGCATCCAGCTCTCACATCTATACATGACTACTGGAAAAACCATAGCCTTGACTAGATGGACCTTTGTTGGCAAAGTAGTAAGGCCAAGTCAACTCTTGTACTAGACTACACTATAAGTTTGGTAAATTCAAACAATTTTTCATTAATGCATCCTTAGAAAAATGAGTAATACTTTGTAAAATGTAAAATATTCAATACACATTTATAATAATGATTAGTTTTAGAGTTGAATTAAATTCTTAATATTATTTTGGTATTGCATCACAGAGAGAAGATTTTGATGAGATTTTATTTTACCTAAATCAATTATAGCATATCATTGTATGTGCCTGTGTGTGCACACAGACATACCATTGTAAAACGTTTGAATGATTTTGGCTCTAAATAATAACAAGCTAGGCAGTCATGTTCTAGTTTTTGGAAACTTTAGACATTAATAGGAAAAATAAAAGGCTACTTTTTATTTTAGTAGTTAATTTACTTTGGCTTTTAGAAGCAAAGACAAGCTTCACCTTTTTATCTTCATCAATCTTTTTTGACCAGCATCACCATATGCTACATTCATTTAATTTTATTATCTATTAGAGTGTTCAGCATTGTCACTCAGCCCATCAGTATGATATGAAATAGATATGCATGTCATCTTTAGGACATCTCCTTTCTAGTAAGGTTTCAGTTTATTAAAGCCACTGATTCACTCATGAAATTGTAATGAACCAGATTTTCACACTCTTTACCAGAATTGGCCCATGGAGCTTAAAAAATTAAGTTGAGCAAGGTGAAAAGAAAATTTAGTATTATATATGAAATTTTAAGTCCTTACAACTGAATGTGCAATATGAATTCCATGAAGTTCAAGGGTGATTTGCAGAATTAAAGAAGTGAGGGGAAAAGATCCTGGTATGTAAAAGGAATAAAGTCTACATAGAAGAGGTTGGGTAGATTAAACTGTGAAGAGAGGGAAAGTAATAGAATTGGTTTGGTGTTAGTAAAATAACTTAAAAGGTAACATAATAATCAAGACTCCTAGGAGACAGTGAGTGAAAGCAAACAAATCAATGAACAATGTTAACAGAAAGACCCCTCATGGGAAAAAGAAAGAAAAATGCAATATTCTACAGCATTCATACAGATCAGAAAAAATACTGAAGGTTTAGAACACTGAGGTTTAATTTCCTAACTTTTTTTTTTCAGTAAGCATTAGAATTACTGTTTACCTGAGTCATCTAGAAATATACTTTTATCACCAAAGAAGGGGATATAATGAACCTAAGTGTTTTTCTTAAAGATCTTTTTACCAGATCTAAGCTCTCGAAAATCTGTATCATGAAACAACGGTAAAAAAGCAGAAGCTGAAGGAGCCATCCAACTTATGCTTCCCTTTGAAGGCTTTAAAAATAACAGTTTTGTTTTAATTTTATAACTGTTGCTTGCCTCACAGTACTCTATCTGTATTTAGATTCAAAATATAGAAACACTTTTTAAGGACTGTTCGTGAAGTTTAATGATAATCTACTTCCTTTATGATTTATCTTTGTGAGACCTGCTGAATTTTTCTCTACATTTTTTCCCCCATGGAAAGGATGACAAGGAAGTTCACTTTACCATATTAAACAGATGGATGCAAATAACTGAGCAATATTGAATGCTTTAGCTACTGGCTACCCTAGCAAAATAGATTTAATATTTCTTTAGGGCCTAAAGGGCATCATGTTGTTTCATTACTTTATTTCTGGAAATTAAACTTTTCAAATTTTTAAAGGAAGAAATCAGAGTAGACATTGGGGAAAAAATGTATTGAAAAAAGATAAGGCATGTTCACTATTCTACTGTGAGGCCCTCAATGAAGATCTCTTGATTCTTGGGTTTGATTATAGCCAATATGATTTGATGCTATTAAATTATGTTTCAGTAATTTTGGTATTGGGCTTCCCCAGTGACTCCGTGGTAAAGAATCTGCCTATAATTCAAGAGACCTAGTTTCAATCCTGGGTCGAGAAGATCCCTTGGAGGAGGAAAGGGCAACCGACTCCAGTATCCCTACTGGGAAAGCCCCAAGGACAGAGAAGCTTGAAGGGCTACAAGTCTATAGGGTCGCAAAGAGTTAAACATGACTAAGCAATTGAGCTACAACAAGGAATTCACATAACTCCTCTATGTCATAATTTCCTAAGGTAATTATAAAAATGCAATATTTTTAAAGTACTCAAGTCTTTTCTTTAGTGAGAAATCCTTTCTGAAAGTTAGGCTTATCTTATAAAGTTACGGCCAATGCAGACTGGCTGAGAAGGTAGTGTGATTTACAGCCCTATTACTCTGAATCAATAGTTCTGTCTGATCTGTAATACTAAGGTCACAATTTGTAAGCACTTATGGCTTTCCTTGAAATCAGATTGATTACATTCTTTGCAGCCAAAGATGGAGAAGCCCTATTCAGTCAGCAAAAACAAGACCTGGAGCTGACTGGGGCTCAGATCATGAACTCCATATTGCCAAATTCAGACTTAAATAGAAGAAAATAAGAAAAAACCACTAGACCCATGAGGAATGACCTAAACCAAATCCCTTATGATTATACACTGGAAGTGACTGTAAAATAGAGTCAAGGAATTAGATCTGATAGACAGCATGCCTGAAGAACTATGGATGGAAGTTTGTGACATTGTATAGGAGGCAGTGATCAAGACTATACCCAAGAAAAAGAAATGCAACAAGGCAAAATGGTTGTCTGAGGAGGCCTTTACAAATAGCTGAGAAAAGCGAAGCTAAAGGCAAAGGAGAAAAGGAAAGATATACCCATTTGAATGCACAGTTCCAAAGAATAACACGGAGAGAAAAGCCTTCCCCAGTAATCAATGCAAAGAAACAGAAGAAAACAATAGAATGGGAAAGACTAGAGATTTCTTCAAGAAAAATTAGAGATACTGAGGGAACATTTCATGCAAAGATGGGCTCAATATAGGACAGAAATGGTATGGACCTAACAGAAGCAGAAGACATTAAGAAGTGGCAAGAATACACAGAAGAATAGTACAAAAAGATCTTCATGACCCAGATAATCACGATGGTGTGATCACTCACCTAGAGCCAGACATCCTGCAATGTGAAGTCAAGTGGACCTTACGAAGCATCACTACAAACAAAGCTAGTAGAGGTGATGGAATTCCAGTTGAGCTATTTCAAATTCTAAAAGATGATTCTGTGAAAGTGCTGCATTCAATATGCCAGCAAATTTGGAAAACTCAGCAGTGGCCACAGGACTGGAAGAAGTCAGCTTTCATTCCAATCCCAAAGAAAGGCGATATCAAAGAATGTTCAAACTACCACACAATTGCACTCATCTCATACATTAGCAAAGCAATGCTCAAAATTCTCCTAGCGAGGGTTCAACATTACGTGAACTGAGAACTCCCAGAGGTTGAAGCTGGATTTAGAAAAGACAGGGGAACCAGATATCAAATTGCTAAAATCCGCTGGATCATCAAAAAAACAAGAGTGTTCCAGAAAAACATCAACTTCTGTTTTATTGATTACATCAAAGCCTTTTAACTGTATGGATCACAACAAACTGTGGAAGATTCTTCAAGAGATGGGAATACCAGACCACCTTCCCTGCCTCCTGAGAAATCTGTATGCAGGTCAGGAAGCAACAGTTAGAACTGGACGTGAAACAACAGACTGGTTCCAAATAGGAAAACGAGTACATCAAAGCTGTATATTGTCATCCTGCTTCTTTAACTTGTATGCAGAGTATATGATGCAAAATACCAGGCTGGATGACACAGAAGCTGGAATCAAGATTGCTGGGAGAAATATTAATAACCTTAGATATGCAGATAATACCACCCTTATGGCAGAAAGTGCAGAAGATCTAAACAGCCTCGTGATGAAAGTGAAAGAGGAGAGTTAAAAAGTTGGCTTAAAACTCAACATTCAAAAAACTAAGATTATGGCATCTGGCCCCATCAATTCATGGCAAATTGATGGGGAAACAATGGAAACCATGACAGACCTTATTTTTGGGGGGCTCCAAAATCACTGCAGATGGTGACTGTAGCCATGAAATTAAAAGATGCTTGCTCCTTGGAAGAAAAGGTATGACCAACCTAGACAGCATATTAAAAAGCAGAGACATTACTTTGTGGACAAAGGTCCATCTAGTCAAAACTATTGTTTTTAGTGGTTGTGCATGGATGGAAAGTTGGACTATAAAGAAGGCTGAGTGCCGAAGAACTGATGCTTTTGAACTGTGATGTTGGAGAAGACTCTTAAGAGTCCCTTAGACTGCAAGGAAATCAAATCAGTCAATCCTAAAGGAAATCAGTTGAATGTTCATTGGAAGGACTGATGCTGAAGCTGAAACTCCAATACTTTGGCCATATGATGTGAAGAGCTGTCTTACTGGGAAAGACCTGTTGCTGGGAGAGATTGAGGGCAGGAGGAGAAGGGGACAACAGAGGATGGGGTTGATGGATGGCATCACCAACTCAATGGACATGAGTTTGAGCAAGCTCTGGGAGATGGTGACTGACAGGGAAGCCTGGTGTGTTGCAGTTTATGAAGTTGCAAAGAGACATGACTGAGCGACTGAACTGAACTGGACTGAATGTGTTTGGTGATACATACTTAATGAATAATTCAAATTGATGGTATGCTAAATGGAGTTATAAACATTTTATAAACATCTTGTATATTGATATTAATGTGTTCACACTTTGAATTTTGAAGAAACTTGAAAAATTTCACAGTATTAACAGGTAATGGTAAAGCTCAGTAGTATAGACAAGGGTTGTAGGCTTGTGCGATCTTGGTTTAGTCATTTCCTCTGCAGGTCATTTTTTTGTGTTGTAAAATGAGAAAATTGAAGTAATTGATACATAAGGTTTCTTACAGATCCATACACCTTAAATTCTTGTTGTTTAATCTAAAATTTTAAGAATTTTAATAAACTTTTATTTCAGAGTATATTTATAGTTAAAGAAAAGTGTGAAGAGAATATCACTATTAGCCTTGTTAGTAACATTGCACATTGGTATGGTATATTTGTCACAGTTAATGAACCAATTGATACAGAATTATTAAGTGAAGTTCTAACTTAGTTTTATGGCCTTTATTCTTACCTAATGGTCTAGTAATCTTCCATTGTCCCATCTAGGATACCATATTACATTTAGACATCAGATCTCCTTAGGTTTTTCTAGGCTGTGACGGATTCCCAGACTTTCCTTGTTTTTGATGACATTGATGGTTTTGTGGAGGATTGGTTAAGTGTATTTTCCTCTGGATTTGTCTGATGTTTCCCTTATGATTCAGGTACATTCTAGGTTTTGGTAGGAAGACCAAGAGGTAAAGGGCCATTTTCATCACATCATATCAAGGGTATATACTATCAACAAGATACTTCACTGTTGATGTTGACTTTGATGACCTGAGAAAGTGTTCCATCTTCTTGAGGGCAGATTATCTACAATAATGGTTTGCAATTATATTGCATGGGAGATTTTTCTCATCTCACTCAATTATGTATTTATATCAATATGTACTCAGGAACATTTATTTTATAATGTACGTTTTGATATAACATTATTTATTGCTCAAATTGTTCTAGCTTTGGTCATTAGAAGTTTTTTAAGTTGACTGCTATATCCTTTTGATACACCGCTATCGTTGTGTGTGTGTGTGTTTAAGTCCTTTCTGGCACTACAAGATATTTGAAGATCATCTTACATATTTCCTGCCCCAGGTTTACACAATAAACCATTTATCCAAGAAACTTTGCTTCCTTTTTTTAGAAAATGGTACCAGAAACCAAAATGTGGAGATAGTGTGATTTGTTGTTACTAGTTGTTATTCCTTCTAGATACTTTCTGCCTATATATATGTGTATATATGAAAGTGAAAGTGAAGTCCTTCAGTTGTGTCCAACTGTTTGCAACCCCATGGACTAACCTACCAGGCTCCTCTGTCCATGCAATTTTCCAGGCAAGAGTACTGGAGTGGGTTGCCATTTCCTTCTCCAGGGGATCTTCATGACCCAGGGATCAAACCCAGGTCTCCCGCATTGCAGGCAGATGCTTTACCATCTGAGCCACCAGGGAAGCCATATATTTAATACATCTGTATCTACATTAAGCTAAAACATGAATTCATATAGTCTTTGACTGTAATCAATTACTACATGTATTATTCAAGCCTTCTCCCTTTGTTTGTCTAAAATCTCCCATTTGAATGGTGAGAAACCTGGCTCCTACCATCTGCTCTCCATCTACTTACTCAGTTCCAGTACACATGTTCAGTGGTGTCAGATTTGTTAACCTATACCCCTGTAGGGAATAACTTTATTAACTAGAATTTTATATTTATATCAAGTTCCTTTTTCTTTTAGTCTTACAGATTCAAATCATTTTCAAAATTACTTTGGTCAACAACTTTTTTATCTGCTCCTTAAGTGAGTCTGTTTCATGTATTTGTAATACAGTTAGATAATATTTTTGGTCACATGTGATGCTGGAATCCTCTGACATATAAACAATTTTTTAAAAATCTGCATACATTGTTTTACACATTCTGCTGTAAAACACTAAGGGTTTTAACAAATACAGTGTGGCTCGAACAGTCCAACCTTAAAAATCCCATGTTCTACCTATTTAGCACCTTAATCCCAGGCAACCAGTGATTTGTTTGCTGTTTTGATCCACAGCTCTGTCTTTTTCAGAATGTCATATAAATGTAATCATAAAATTGGTAGCAATAGCACTTAACAATATGCATTTGAAGTTCATATATGTCTTTTCGTGACTGGACAATAAATTCCATTTTATTGTAGAAAAGGATTCCACTGTGTAGATATATCATGGTTTGTTTATCCGTTAACCTATTGCAGGACACCTTACTTGGTTACAGTTTGGGGCAGTTAGAAACAAATGTTGGAAACATTTGTGTACAACTTTTATGTAGATATAAGTTTTTAATTCAGTAGGATACTTAGGAGTATGATTTCTGATCATGTGGTAATAGTGCATTCAGCTTTGTAAACTGTCTTCTAAAGTGGCTGTACTATTTGTGTGGTTTGTATTATATTTCCACCAGCAGTGGATGAGAGTTCCTACTGCTCTGTGACCTAGCCAGCAGTTGTAATCAATATTTTAGCTCTTTAAATAGGTTTGTAATGGTGTATGATATATCTCATTATCACTGTAATGTGCATTTCCCTATTGATAAATTATTTAGCACTTTCCCACATGCTTATTTTTATTTATATAGTTTCTTTGATATGGTTTCTGTTCAGATCTTTTGCCTATTTTTAAATTTATTTTTAAATTGAAGTATAGTTGATTTACCATGTTATATGGTTTCAGGTGGAGAAGAGCATGGCTACCCACTCCAGTATTCTTGCCTGAAGAATCCCATGGATGGAGGAGCCTGGCGGACTACAGTCCATGGGGTTGCAAAGAGTTGGACAGGACTGAGTGACTAAGCACATACAACATTCAGTATTTTTTTAGATTATATTCCATTTAAAGTCACTATAAAACATTGGCTATATTACCTGTGCTATATGTTACAGCCTGTATCTTATTTTATACCTAGGAGTTCATACCTCTTAATCCCCTTCTCTCAACTTTCACCTCTCCTCACACCACTCTCCAGGGGTAACCACTAGTTTGTGTTCTGTATCTTTAATATTCCATTGTGTATGTATGCCACAACTTCATTATCCATCTGCTGAGGGACATCTAGGTTGCTTCCACATTTTGACTGTTGTAAAGAATGCTGCTATGAATATTGAGGTTTGTGTATCTTTTTGGGGGGGTATAATTGCAGATTTATTAGTGATTGTGTCAATATAAATGTTAAACCTGTATAATTATCTACATATTCCTCATTAGAGAATTTACAGAAGGTGACAAATTATAATCCATCACATAGACTGTTCGTGCCAAAATGTCACTGTCATTCAAATGACAGTGTCATTCTAACTTTATTTTTATTTATTTTATTTTTTAATATTTATTTATTTATTTTTCTTTACATTATTGCTTTGGTTTTGCCATACATTGACATGAATCCGCCATGGGTATACATGTGTTCCCCTTCCAGAACCCTCCTCTCACCTCCCTCCCGATTCCATCCCGCTGAGTCATCCCGGTGCACCAGCCCTGAGCACCCTGTATCAAGCATCAAACCTGGGCTGGCGATTCATTTCACATATGATGATTTACATGTTTCAATACCGTTCTCCCATATCATCCCACCCTTGCCCTCTCCCATAGAGTCCAAAAGACCATTCTATACATCTGCATCTCTTCTGCTATCCCGCATACAGGGTTATCATTACATTTTTATAAATTCCATATATGTGTGTGAGTATACTGTATTGGTGTTTTTTCCTTCTGGCTTGCTTCACTCTGGATAATAGGCTCCAGTCTCATCCCCCTCACTAAAACTGATTCAAATGCATTCTTTTTAATGGCTGAGTAATATTCCATTGTGTATATGTACCACTGCTTTCTTATCCATTCCTCAGTTGATGGGCATCTAGGTTGCTTCCATGTCCTGGCTATTGTAAACAATACAGTGATGAACATTGGGGTACACGTGTCTCTTTCAATTCTGGTTTCCTCAGTGTGTATGCCCAGCAGTGGGATTGCTGGGTCATATGGCAGGTCTATTTGCAGTTTTTGAAGGAACCTCCACACTGTTTTCCATAGTGGCTGTACTAGTTTGCATTCTCACCAGGAGTGTAAGAGGGTTCCCTTTTCTCCACATCCTCTCCAGCATTTATTGCTTGTAGACTTTTGGATGGCAGCCCTTCTGACTGGTGTAAAGTGGTACCTCATTGTGGTTTTGATTTGCATTTCTCTAATAAGGAGTGATGTTGCTCAACATCTTTTCATGTGTTTGTTAGCCACTTGTATGTCTTCTTTGGAGAAGTGTCTGTTTAGTTCTTTGGCCCACTTTTTGACTGGGTCGTTTATTTTTCTGGAATTGAGCTGCAGGAGTTGCTTGTATATTTTTGAGATTAATTGTTTGTCCGTTGCTTCGTTTGCTATTATTTTCTCCCATTCTGAAGGCTGCCTTTTCACCTTGCTTTTAGTTTTCTTTGTTGTGCAGAAGCTTTTAATTTTAATTAGGTCCCATTTGTTTATTTTTGCTTTTATTTCCATTACTCTGGGAGGTGGGTCATAGAAGATCCTGCTGTAATTTATGTGGAAGAGTGTTTTGCCTATATTTACCTCTAGGAATTTTATAGTTTCCGGTAGTTTAGATCTTTGATCCACTTTGAGTTTATTTTTGTGTATGGTGTTAGAAAGTGTTCTAGTTTCATTCTTTTACAAGTGGTTGACCAGTTTTCCCAGCACCACTTCTTAAAGAGATTGTCTTTTCTCCATTGTATATTTTTGCCTCCTTTGTCAACAATAAGGTGTCCATAGGTGCATGGATTTACTTATCTCTGGGCTTTCTATTTTGTTCCATTGATCTATATTTCTGTCTTTGTGCCGGTACCATACAATCTTGATGACTGTGGCTTTGTAGTATAGCCTAAAGTCAGACAGGTTGATTCCTCCAGTTCCATTTTTCTTTCTCAAGATTGCTTTGGCTATTAGAGGTTTTTTGTATTTCCATACAAATTATCATCTTATTTGTTGTAGACACTAACAATGAGAAAACAGAAAGAGAAATTAAGGAAACAATTCCATTCACCATTGAAACAAAAAGAATAAAATACTTAGGAATATATCTACCTAAAGAAACAAAATACCTATATATAGAAAACTATAAAACACTGATGAAAGAAATCAAAGAGGACAAAAATAGATGGAGAAATATACTGTGTTCATGGGTTGAAAGAATCAATATAGTGAAAATGAGTATAATACCCAGAGCAATCTATAGATTCAATGCAATTCCTATCAAGCTACCAGCCGTCCTTGTGTATCTTTTTAAGTGACTATTTTTTAATTTTTTTCAGATATATACCCATGAGTAGAATTACTGGGTCATATGACAGTCCTATTTTTAAATTTGAGGAACCTCCACACTGTATTCCACAGTGACTATATCAATTTACATTTCCACCAGCAGTGTACAGGGTTTCCTTTTCTCCACATACTTGCCCCCATTTATTATTCGTTGTCTTTGGGAAGGTAGCCATCCCGACAGGTGTGGTGTGTTATCTCCTTGTGGTTTTCATTTGCATTTTGATTTGATTAGCAATGCGTTTAATTGAGTTTTTTGTTTCTTATTGTTGAATTTTGTCTTTATATTTTTGTGTGCCTAATTTACAAGGCATTATATCAAGTAGTATAAGAGCTATAATCATTAATCAACTTTGAATACACTAATCCTATCTGTTCCCAGTAAAATAAGAGCTCCAGATATTTTTTAAAAATTCAAATTAATACTTCAAGGGATTCTGATGATGTACATGAAGTCATAAAACAATTATAACCAAACAAATAAGCAAATTTTTTATTAGTGCAGCAAATTATTCCATATACATTGAATAAAATGAATGCATGGTTCAAACCTTTCAACAATCTGTAAATTTCATCTCTATATAATTATGATTTTCACATTATATACTCTTGGTGAATCCTCAAAATCATGGTTAAATGTTATAATGTTTATTAAATGTTATAGTGTTTATACATAAAAATGTATATGTTTATGTCTATGTGCCTGTATTATAATATTTATGATGCTCTGCTGTATTTTTAGGAGTCTGGAATGATTTCAAGTTTGTGAAAGCAACATAACATTTCTCTGTGTTGGTCTTCCCTGATAGATAGATCAGTTGGTAAAGAATCTGCCTACATTGTAGGAGACCCCAGTTCAGGAAGATCCACTGGAGAAGGGATAGGTAACCCACTCCAGTGCTCTTGGGCTTCTCTTGTGGCTCAGCTGGTAAAGAATTGCCTGCAGTGCGGGAGACCTGGGTTGGATCCCTGGGTTGGGAAGATCCCCTGGAGATGGGAAAGGCTATCCTCTCCGGTATTCTGGCCTGGAGATTTATGGACTATATAGTCCATGGGGTCGCAAAGAGTCAGACACGATTGAATGATTTTCACTTTATGCTAACATTTCTCAGATTCTTATTTCATGTTATAGTAATTGCAGATTCTATTTGCATACAGTTCAGCCAGCCTGCTTTTTTACTTTATCCAAACAGAGTTGAAAGAAGATTTTGACTGTTGCTTTAATGTCTCACCAAAAACAGTTAGTGTTAGGTAAATGTGTCTAAGAAGAGAACACATATAATCTAAGTCCAGAAAAAAGATTTTGCATAGTTTCAAAGGTAGAACAGGAGCTGGTATTAAAGATATTTTCTCTTAAGATAGAAGCCACTATACAACCTGTACTGACAACATCAGCATCCCCTTGGGAACCAATTATAGAAATGCAAATTCAGAGGCCTCACTCTGGATCTTGTGAAATCAGAAGCCCTGTAGGTGAGGCCTAGTAATATGTACTTTAATAAATCCTCCAGGGATTATGCTTCTCTAAAATTTGAGAACTCTCTGAAATTGTTGCTGCTGTTTTCAGTCACTAAGTTGTATCGACTCTATGTGGCCCCATGACAATAGCCCGCCAGGCTTTTCTGCCCATGGAATTTTCCAGGCAAGAATACTGGAATGGGTTGCCATTTCCTTCTCCAGAGGATCTTGTAGATCCAGGGATTGAACCTGTGTCTCCTACATTGACAGGTAATTTCTTTACCACTGAGCCACTTGTGAAGTCCCTCTCTTAAATAATAGGGACCCTAAAGAAAATAATCAGTAAGTACTCAAAAGAACAAAGACATATTAGTGTCATGTCAAACTGTGTCTTAACCTCCTGAATCCTGTTTCTTTCTTCCCTTTTATATCATCACTATTCTCTATTTCAATAATATATGTTTCTTATTCCATTACATGTGGCCACTGCTAAAAATTGAGTACAACTAATTTAAGCAATCAGCTTGAATTCTTACCTTAAGAGATTGTGTTTAACTGCAGAGCAGATCCTTAATTCGTGTTCAATATCTTTTGAAAAATCTCACGCCAGGCCTGATTGAATGACTCCAAGTAGAATTTTACAGTTTATAGAGGGAAAATAAGGGGAAAAGATTTATGTATTTTTGTTTAGTTTAAGGCCTATTAATATGTAAAGCTCTGTGCATGCTGTTAATACACATGGCATCAAATGTGTGTTTGTTTTAGCTTTTACTGCTACAATTATTGTTAAAAAGAGAAAAGAATAAGTTGCTTCTAGGTTTCTCTCATGGGAGGAAAGAAATAGAAAATTTTGAAAAACATGAAGAAGTCTAAAGAGAGGAAGAGGGAGCTAAAGAACATAGGAAGGAAAACATTATGGAAAAAAAATGGTAAAATATATCATACGGAGTTGAAGCAATCTATCAAGTAGAGTAATGAGAAAAGACAATGCTGGTATTTGTGAAAATAAGTCACCTCTCAAATTAAGGACTTGGGCTCAGCAGACCTGATCTAATACCATTTTTACCACTGATTAAATGAGCTTGTTTAAATCTGTGTTTCCACTTGTCTCCTTGAGGAAGAGGGATCTTAGGATCATATGCCTACACCCAATGCATATGAAAGCACAATGGTAAATAACAATACCTAAACTAACTTTTTCTTAAACTGAGGACAAACTTGAAGGGTCTGCCTAACTTCTCTTCCCCATGTCTAACCAGACTTTGTAAACACAAAATGACATTGGAAAAGAAAAGAACTTTAGACTTCAAGAGACACTAAACATTACCTATACCAGTTTTCCTGTCTTAAAAACTCAGTGCGATTTTAAGCCTAAAGAACTTAGCTTAATGTCAAATACTAATTAGCAAAAAATACTAGGCTGAAATCCTGGTGATTTAATACTATCTGTGCTTGGGGAACAATTTTGAGATTTGAAAGGAAAGTGACATTATTGTTCAGTCACTCAGTCATGTTCCACTCTTTGTGATCTCATGGACTGCAGCACTCCAGGCTTCCCTGTCCTTCACCATCTCCCAGACCTTGCTCAAACTCATGTCCATTGAGTCGGTGATGCCATCCAACCAGCTTTTCCTCTGTCGTCCCCTTCTCCTTCTGCCTTCAATCTTTCCCAGCATCATGGTCTTTTCCAATGAGTCAGTTCTTCATATCAGATGGCCAAAGTATTGGAGCTTCAGCATCAGTCCTTCCAATGAATATTCAGGGTTGATTTCCTTTAGCATTGACTGATTTGATATCCCTGCAGTGCAAAGGACTCTCAAGAGTCTTTTCCAACATCGCAGTTCAAAAGCATCAATTCTTTGGTGCTCAGCCTTCTTTATGGTTCAACTTTCACATCCGTACATGACTATTGGAAAAACCATAGCTTTGACTATACAGACGTTTGTTGGCACAGTAATATATATGCTTAGGTATAAATATTTTTTTTAATTTAAGACTATGAATAACATTGTGGCAACAAAATATGAAAAGCAATGATAATATCTTTGAAAGTGCATTTAGATTTGCTTAGAATTTATCAAAAAATCATTTTAAAACTTTTATACTCAACTATTGTACCCTACTTAGGCAATGCAGGCATTATCCAAGCAGAATATTGTCCCCATGATATCTGTAAAATAAACCTTTGAGAGTTAATTCAGTTCAACTCAACTGAAAAAAGAAAGCGTCTTTAGTGCTTACTATTTTTTTCCAAGATTAACTCTATATTCTTGGTAAATAAAAGTTGATACACCATAAGAAGCCTAGTGTTATATGCAAAATATTCATATGCACAACTAATTATAATACAAGTCATAGTATGATTGATGCTAGTATTGAAATTCACAATTATATATATGGACTTTATATATTCATTTATGATTCATATGTAAGTTTAACATATTTCCAAGCCCCAAAGTATTTCTGTAAGAAATAGTAAGGGTAATTCTAGGTTTAGATTTAGCAACAGTGCAAGTTGCATATCATTAATGGCAGAATGTAACTGACTAATAAAATTCTAGGTCATTCTAATTTTTGTTATTTTGATGAATGTTTCCTCAAAACTGAGCGTGGCCCATATAATAGGTCCTAGACTTAGTCCACTGGTTTATTGCCTAGAATGTTCAAAGGTGTCAGGTAAGATAGAAAATCTGAGTGATGACCCAGTAGACATATGGAATACGTAAATTTTGCACAGGTTTGAGAAACATGGAAGGAATATTATAAAGTGAAGTAGACGTTAGCATCCTGTCTACTTTTTACAGAAAGTGTCAAGTTTTGTCTAGTTCAGCAAGTCAACAATGACCTCATAGATAAAAGCACAGATGAGAACAGCAGCTGTACCTGGATACGGTGCAGTTCCCTTATTTAATTGTTTTTTTATGGTCACGACTAAAATATATTCACACATTCTCCCAGCATGACTTCTAATGGAAGTGGATTTTTAAAACTATGTTATGAAAGATAATTCTAAATGTCTGCTTCTCTATCCACCACATGTTGCTATTATGTCTAGCAACCACAACAAATTCATGTTTGTAAGAAACTCTGGATTCCTTCCATATATGGTAGTAACAAAAAAGACATTCCATTCTCATTGCTTTGTACATGGAAAATGCCATTTTTAGAATTTTTCTAAGTATGCCAAGAAACTGTACTGTTTGGCCTGAGAAAGCTCAATGGCATATATCTGCCAGCTCCAGCGACTATTGTGAGGTCATTGCTAAGCATTTTACAAAGTGCTTATTCCAAGAGCATTTCGTGCTTTTTAATCATACTGGTGATTAATAGGCTTTTCCTGAGAAGTAAGTTTAATACAGTACTTTTCTATTTGATTCCAAACAAATGATATCTAGAAATATAAGTCAGTATTTTCTTTTAGTTAAGTATATAAATTGTTTTAGGCATTGCACAAAGAGAGGATTCAAACAGACCTGAAAATATCAAGTATATCATCCTACCATCATTCAATAGGTAACAACCAGCATGACCACTGGACCATATATTAGTTTTTTAGTTGATAGAAAGGGAAGGTGCAGGGCTCTTGCGTGGAAGCCAAGTAACCAAGATAATAGTGCAGCATTCAGGGAATTAGGGAGCCACTTTTGACCAGCCTGAAAATTGATGTAGGTCAGTATATCCGTGATGGATCAGACAGTAAAGAATCCGTCTACAATGCAGGAGACCCAGACTCAACCCCTGGGTCAGGAAGAGCGCCTGGAGAAGAGAATGACTACCCATTCAGTTTTTTTTTGCTGGAGATTTCCATGGACAGAGGATCATGGTCAACTAAGCAATCTAAGCATGTAAAGACTCCCTGTTTCCTGTGAACTTATGTTTTTTTCTTAGTTGCTCAGTCGTTTCCAACTCTTTGTGACCCATGGACCATAGCCCGCCAGGCTCCTCTGTCCATGAGATTTTCCAGGCATGAATACTGGAGTGGGTAGTCGTTCCCTTCTCCAAGGGACCTTCCTGATCCAGGGATCAAACCTGGGTCTCTTGCATTGCAGGTGGACTCTTTACCTCTGACCCACTGGGGAAGCCCTGATACACATCTCTAATTCATCATGGCACCATTCCTACTCAGTTCAAACACGGTCTCAGAAGGTATCTCAAGTGTCCTTCGGGGCCTCATTATCAGTCAAATCAAGTTGTCTGTTTTAAGAGGAGAAAAAAAATAAAAAAACTACTGTTTTGGAAAAAAACTACTCTGATCCAAAAGAACTGTAAAGAAATAAGAATTCAAAGATTTCTTTTAATGTCAGGAATTTTTCATGATCCATGTTATCAAGGAAATCTTTCTCACATCTTCCTTGTAACACTATTTCCTAATCAAAGAGAAGCTTCATCCAGATCTTAGGGCTCACTTTGATGTTCAAACAGATCTTTCTTTTTTTTGAAATTTTAAATGTTACCTCAGAATCAAACAAGTTAGCATTGTATACACAATAATTTGTATTATCTTTTAATTGTTTCATGTTTGGAAGGCTTGCTCCTTTTAGCAAGATAAACTATGGATGATTATATTTTATATTTACTATAGATCTGTCACTGCATTGTGCAAGATATACAGTCAATATTGTTACTATTTCTATTGTTTTTATTTACCATATATATAATATACTGCTTCCCAGGTGGCACTATTGGTAAAGAACCCACCTACCTATGCAGGAGACATAAGAGATGTGGGTTCAATCCCGGGGTCTGGAAGATACCTTAGAAGAGGAAATGGCAACCAACTTCAACACTCTTGCTGGGAGAATTGCATGGACAGAGGAGTCAGGCAGGCTACAGTCTATAGAGTCACAAAGAGTCGGGCAAGACTGAAAGAACTTAGTATGCATGCATGTACCGTATATATAATATACATTATGTATTGCTTATATTTAATCTTGTTTATGTATCTATTGCTACTTCAACAAATTATCACCTACAGTAGCTTAAAGCAACACAAATATATTATTTACTGTTACATAGTTTGAAGTACAGCATGGATCTTACTAGGCTAAATTAAACATGTCAACAAGGCTAATTTCTTTGTGAAAATGATAGAGGAGATCATTTTCTTTGACTTTTTTAGCTCCTAGGACAACCTGCATTCTCTTTCTCCTGGCCTCTCCCTGCCATCTTCAAAGTCAGCAGCAGTGTGTTATCTATCTGAGTGTGTGTTATCTATCTGAGTCAGTAGATCTCATGTTATTAGATTGGGTTCAGCCAGTTAATCCAAAATAATCTCCCATGCTTGCTCCTTGGAAGAGTGGCCATGAAAAACCTAGACACTGTTTAAAAGCAGAGACATAACTTTGCTGACAAAGGTCCATATGGGTGTGAGAGCTGGACCGTAAAGAAGCCTGAGCACCAAAGAATTGATGCTTTCAAACTGTGGAGATGGAGAAGACTTTTGAGAGTCCCTGGACAGCAAGAGATCAGACGAGTCAATCCTAAAGGAAATCAGTCCTGAATATTCATTGGAAGGACTGATGCTGAAGCTCCAATATTTTGGCTATCTGATGCAAAGAGCTGAATCATAGAAAAAGACCTTGGTGCTGGGAAAGACTGTGAGCAAGAGCAGCAGAAGGCGACAGAGGATGAGATGGTTGGATGGCATCATTGACTCAATGCCTATGAATTTGAGCAAACTCAAGGAGATAGTGAAGGACAGGGAAGCCTGGTGTGCTGCAGTTCATGGGGTCACAAAGAGTCAGACACAACTTAGTGACTGAACAACAAAAATAACAATCTCCCACCTCAAAGTATTTACCTTTAATCATATCTCCAAAGTCTCCTTTGCCATATACAGTAATATAGTCACCAGTTTGAACAACTCTGCTGTGTGTATGCTCAATCATGATGACTCTTTGTGACCCCATGTACTGTAGCCCACCAGGTTCCTCTCTCCATGAGATTTCCCGGGCAGGGATGCTGGAGTGGGTTGCCGTTTCCTTCTCCAGGTGATCTTCCAGACTCAAGATTGAACCCAAGTTTCTTGCATCTCCTGCATTGACAGATTCTTTACCACTGAGCCACCTGAGAAACACTGAACGTCTTTGGGGAGACATTATTCCACTTACTAAAAAGACTAATTTATTCATCCTGGTTCATTTTTTTCTATGCTCAGCGAAAATGAACAGATGACCAATACCAGATGTAACTGAAAACTATTGATCGATTTTACAGATGAGGGTAACAGAGATCACTCCTTCTGGTCAGTAAGAGTTTTTATTTTCCTCATTTAAATATATTCCAGGTCAGTTTAAAGTCACAGTTAATGATCCAGTTGAATGCTGAAATCCCTTGATATTAAAAACACTCATTTCTTCTCCCCACTTGCCCTGTCCCTCATATGTCAAATTCCATAGCTCAGTTCAGTTCCATTCAGTCACTCAGTCGTGTCTTTTTGTGACCCCATGAGATGCAGCATGCCAGGCCTCCCTGTCCATCCCCAACTCCCGGAGTTTGCTCAGACTCATAACCATCGAGTTGATGAAGCCATCTAACCATCTCATCCTCTGTCGTCTCCTTCTCTTCCTGCCCCCAGTCCCAGCATCAGAGTCTTTTCCAATGAGTCAGCTCTTCTCATCAGGTGGCCAAAGTATTGTAGTTTCAGCTTCAACATCAGTCCTTCCAATGAACACCCAGGACTGATCTCCTTTAGGATGGACTTGTTGGAGCTCCTTGCAGTCCAAGGGACTATCAAGAGTCTTCTCCAACACCACAGTCCAAAAGCATCAATTCTTCGGCGCTCAGCTTTCTTCACAGTCCAACTCTCACATCCATACATGACTGTTGGAAAATCCATAGCCTTGACTAGACGGACCTTTGATGATAAACTAATGATTCTGCTTTTTAATATGCTGCCTAGGTTGGTCATAACTTTCCTTCCAAGGAGTAAGCATCTTTTAATTTCACGGCTGCAATCATCATCTGCAGTGATTTTGGAGCCCAAGAAAATAAAGTCTGACTCTGTTTCTACTGTTTCCCCATCTATTTCCATGAAATGATGGGACCAGATGCCATGATTTTAGTTTTCTGAATGTTGAGCTTTAAGCCAACATTTTTACTTTCCTCTTTCACTTTAACCAAGGGGATTTTTAGTTCCTCTTCACTTTCCGCTATAAGGGTGGTGTCATTTGCATATTTGAGGTTATTGATATCTCTCCCAGTAATCTGGATTCCAGCTTGTGTTTCACCCAGCCCAGCATTTCTCATGATGTACTCTGCATATAAGTTAAATAAGTAGGGTGATGACAATATGCAGCCTTGACATACTCCATTTCCTATTTGGAACCAGTCTGTTGTTCCAAGTCCAGTTCTAACTGTTGCTTCCTGACCTGCATACAGGTTTCTCAAGAGACAGGTCAAATGTTCTGGTATTCTCATCTTTTGAAGAATTTTCCACAGTTTATTGTGATCCACACAGTCAAAGGCTTTGGCGTAGTCAATAAAGCAGAAATAGATGTTTTTCTGGAACTCTGTTGCTTTTTTGATGACCCAGCAGATGTTGACAATTTGATCTCTTGTTCCTCTGACTTTTCTAAAACCAGCTTGAACATCTGGAAGTTCACGGTTCATGTATTGCTGAAGCCTGGCTTGGAGAATTTTGAGCATTATAGTGTGTGAGATGAGTGCAATTGTGTGGTAGTTTGAGCATTCTTTGGCATTGCCTTTCTTTGGGACTGGAATGAAAATTGACCTTTTCCAGTCCTGTGGCCACTGTCGAGTTTTCCAAATTTGCTGATATATTGAGTGCAGCACTTTCAGCACATTATCTTTCAGGATTTGAAATAGCTCAACTGGAATTCCATCACCTCCACTAGCTTTGTTCATTGTGATGCTTTCTAAGGCCCACTTGACTTCACATTCCAGGATGTCTGGCTCTAGGTGAGTGATCACACCATCGTGATTATCTGCGTCATGAAGATCTTTTTTGTACTATTCTTCTGTGTATTCTTGCCACTTCTTCTTAATGTCTTCTGCTTCTGTTAGGTCCATACAATTTCTGCCCTTTATTGAGCCCATCTTTTCATAAAGTGTTCCCTTGGTACATCTAATTTTCTTGACGAGATCTCTAGTCTTTCCCATCCTATTGTTTTCCTCTATTTCTTTGCATTGATCACTGAGGAAGGCTTTCTTATCTGTCCTTGCTATTCTTTGGAACTCTGCATTCAGATGGGAATATCTTTCCTTTTCTCCTTTGCTTTTCACTTCTCTTCTTTTCACAGCTGTTGGTAAGGCCTCCTCAGACAGCCATTTTGCTTTTCTGCATTTCTTTTCCATGGGGGCAGTCTTGATCCCTGTCTCCTGTACAATGTCACAAACCTCCATCCATAGTTCATCAGGTACTCTGTCTTCAAATCTAGTCCCTTAAATCTATTTCTCACTTCCACTGTATAATTATAAGGGATTTGATTTAGGTCATATCTGAATGGTCTAATGGTTTTCCCTACTTTCTTCAATTTAAGTCTGAATTTGTCAATAAGGACATAATAAAAACCTGTAATCACTTTGGTTGGCAGTTGTTTGTCATGCCTTGCCAGTGCTGGGAAAGTTGTGAAGGCTATCTAAGGCTCTTCTCCGGTCTACTGACCACCCCAGTATGTGCTGTATGATTGGCTGTCTTTGTATACAAAGACCTTATGGAAGACAACACAGGGTATTAGTATGTGAAGAGCCCAGGAGAGTGTGATCAGACTGAGCTTTGGAGAATTATATTCTGATTCAGTTTTGACATTCCAGTATATAAATTTTAACCCCTGTTTCATTGTCTATTATCTTTTCACTTAGGCTTTCTTTGATTTAGTCTTCTTACCTATAAAATGAGATGTAATATAAATAATACAAATATAATAAAAATAATAAAATATAAATGAGATAATGCAATAATTAGCATTCAGGAAATGTTTGTTTTCTCCTTTTAAATTATTTTTAGTGGAAATTACTAACTTTGGCATGGTGGTGGTGGTTTAGTCACTACATCCTTTTTGACTGTTGTGACTCCATGGATTGTAGCCTGCCAAACTCCTCTGTCCATGGGATTTCCCAGGCAAGAGAACTCAAGTAGGTTGCCATTTCCTTCTCCAGCGGATATGTCTGACCCAGGGATCCAACTCATGTCTCCTGCATTTCAGGCAGATTCTTTGCCTCTAGGTCACCAAGGAGTCCAACTTTGGCATATCTTACTAATTAGTATACTTCTTACCGTTCACTTGCCACCTTTTACAAAAACCCTTTGAGTTTTTATGAACCCAGCCTTTCTTCCTGTCTACTCATAATTATTTGTGTCAATGAATAAACATGAAAACAAACTGTTTAGAAAGTTTTGTATACATTATCTTTACATTTTTTCCTATTTTATTAAACAAAGATGATGTCTAATTTATCATGTTTTTCTCAGAGACATCTAATAACTGCTGTGCATACAGTAGGTATTTGTCAAATGAACACACAGGGCTTCAAGTCACAGCATATATTTGATTTCTATATATTTGGGGAATTTAAGCTATAGTAGATTTATTTATAGACGATGGATCTACCTCATGTATACCTTTATCAGAAGTATAACAATATAAAAATTATTTCCCAACATCTACAAATATCCAGAAATTAAGCATCAATATTTAGCCAATCTCTAGTTTGAAATATTTATTTTATTGTCTTAATTTAAATTGTCTTTGTTGCTTTTAAAAGAAGAATAGAACTGAAAGTACAAATAATTCTCACAGTTTTTCTTGGTGTATTTAGAATGATGTGATTTGTTTCCTTGGAAACAGATTAGTAAGGTGTTGACAAAACAGTAGATAAGGTCCAGGCTTAAAGGATAGGACCCATATGAACAGCCCTTGAAAGAGATGGCTTCCTCTGGGCTCATGAATCATACATTCTCATTCCTTCACTCACTCCACTTTGTAACTGCTCTTGATATTTATTTTCTATTTCTTAATCATTTCTTTTATGTAAGCATACACAATGGTAGGAGAAGTAACAGTAGAAACAGAAAATCTGTGAGATGATTTCCTTGGTCATCAATCCTCATTTCAGTGACACTGATTTCTAAATTACTTGATCTTCCAGCTATAAATTATTCTCTTTAGTTCACAGCATAAATGTACTTGCTCTTATTAAAGTATAGTCAGCAAATAAATCACTCTGCCATTTTAAAAAAGGTTTCATTTCGATTTCAAAGGAATTATGCTTGTGTGCGACTGGGAGGGCTTGCTCTCAACATGCTGACTCCATAATGCTTTAGCTGATGATGGAAAGTAGCAAAGAGGTGAACAAAATCAAGCCCATAAGGAGCCGGCATTGGTAAACTTGTGTAAAATCTCTGAGCATTTCATATGAAAGCTACATTAAATAATAATTCTTTAAATATACTTTTGAAATTTTACTAAATATAGAAATTATTTATAAAATAACATATAATAAGCTGCATATGTAGGCAAAAGTAACATATAACCAAAAGATCAGACTTTGGAGTCTTTGTATTTCTCATTCTTTATCAGCCTGGACTTTGAGGTAACATCACACAGTTCTTGAATTCTCATTTTTATGTAGTAAATATTGTGTGAGAGTATCAGTCTGAGTAGTATATTTCTACCACTTTTCACCTAGACGTGATCAGTCAGAAAAGAACTATCAGTTAACCATGACAAATTTTTTTAGGAATTGTTAACAATAATTGTAATTTCCTGAAATATTTGTTAACTACAAATAGATGTGATTCAGTCACCTTAGTTCAGCTGTGATTGTGTGCACAGGAGGCTTTTATTGGGAGTTTTGAATGTTCTAAACAGTTCATGTAATAAAATTGTGGTCTTTGTATGATGATTAGGAAACACAGTAGACTTGCTATTACTGGCTAATTGGACTGATTCATCCTCAGTGAGAAAGATTATCATCTACAGCCATGAATTTAGTACAGTGAACATGACTGGTTGAATTTCTCCTGGGTAATGAGTAAGACCATCACGACACTGTCTTACTCTGATGCTCACTGAGACCCAACTAATTAATGTTCTCTTTCTTCTTCTTCCTTTTCTGAATGCCATTCATTTTAAGGTTGAAAAAAATGAATTTTTATGATTAAGTAAATATGCATTGGTGAGCATAATAGACTTAGCATTACACATGTGAATGATGGTATTTTGGTTTTCCTATGTCATCAGAAAGCAAACCTCTAAAACTTAGACTTTATATTGATTGTTCTGGATATTTTAAACAATAAAAAGAAAAAAGAAAAAAAAATATCCCCGGTCTTGAAGAGGAGCCCAAAACCCATGGAGCAGTTGCTCTCTTTGTAAATTCTACACATGGGTAAGGTCATCAAAAACTTATCTTTGTTTTCATGATATAGCATTTGAAACCAATGGAACAAACTTTCCTAGTCTGATATCTTTTAACAGATATATTCACAGAATACAAAAAAAAATTATATCTTACTATTTTACTTACCACGAGCTATAAAATTTCCTTTCTTATGGTTATCAAGTTTTCATTTTCATGACTGTATAATATTCCTCTACTTATTTTCCATGGTTACCTCTTTATTCCCTACTGTTGATCTTTTGGCTTATAAAACTTGGAATATTCATCTCTATTTGCATCTAAAAAAAGAAGTAATCAGTAATCAAAAACAAAAACATTGTAAACCTATTAAAGCATTTACTTTCTCAAAGAAAAAAAAAACAAAAAAACCTAAGGTTTAACTTATGAATGCCTATTTGTTTCCTGCACTTTGTTGAGGATTTGATAATAAATTTATTAATTTAATCAGTTCCAGAACTTGTGCCCTTGATTCTTAGTCCATTCTGTCTCATTGCATTATATTGCATATTTCAGTTTTTTAAAAATTACAAAGTAACTGAGGTTTTCTGTATATTGCTCTGCAAAACATAGCCAATGGCCATATTTCCCCTCTTGCTTGTTCTCTTGAATGTATTCTCACACCATGTTTCACATTTGGATAAGGATTGTGTATTTTCTTTCTGTGAAGCCAAGAAATATAGGAGTTTTACTGCATGCTGGTCTTCTGATCATCACCTATGGGAACAAAATCAAGCATCTCACAGTCGCTGGCACCATGCTGTTCATACAAGGACTAGGCATGTGCAAGAAAATTTGATTTTGGAAACATATCTACATTATGATTTCCAGAGCAAAATAGCCAAAGTTCTTCCTAACTAAAACCTACACATCAGGAAAGTTTTGGTGTGTTCCAGGCTTTCTTGGGATTGAGGCACATTGAACAAAGGCTGTTCAAGAGCCTTACTCAAAAGCACTATCACCCTGCATTTGTTCCTTACCATTATGCCAGCACCTTGAAATCACAGCTTCTCCTAAAACTATTTGTTTAAGATTCCAGTAAGTTATTCTCACTCACAGATGCTGTTGTTCCTGAATATAAAAAATTGCCAGATTTCCCCATCACAAGCTTGTTTGCCTTTCTTTCTTTCTGCTCTCTAATAGTTTAGCAATAGCAACCACTGCTTTTTATTCAGCAATCTTCAAGCATTAAACTCCAAGATAAGCACTTCATATGCATGATGATACAAAAGCAGTGTCTTAACCTTAAAATACAGGTTCAGTGATCAAATCTCTGCACTAAATAAAGAAACAGTGGCTAAATCACTTACTCCAGGTCTCACAGATAGTAAGAGACAGAGCAAGGACTCTATATGGTAAGGAATAATTATGTCACTCAAAATGGAATTTTTTGATGGTCAGTCCAGTGTAGACATGGAACAATATCATGGAGAGGCGTATCAAGGTGAAAGTGATTTATTACGCCCATGAGTCCCAGAGAAGACAGGCACACTGCTTTATGCCACGCTGTGCCATACACAGAGGGCCACACCGGAGGAGGGCCGTGGGAGCGAGCTCAGCAAAGCAGCTGGGGAGGAGGGAGAGAGAGGGTCTGTGGGCAAGTGCCTTTACTGGGGGTCAGGCCGAGAAGACAGCCAAAGAGCTGAGGGAATTTCATTGGCATGTTTTAACGTCACTAGGTCAGTCAGAGGAGGGCAATGAGCGGGACTTGTGGATGAGACCAGCGTTACGGTACTGGTGCACCTGGTCTCTGGGATGGGGACCCAGAGCCTGTTTATGAGGATGTCGAGGCACCAGGAAAATTTGGAGTTTTAAAAATTTAGAGCGTGGACTCTTACCCAAATGTGTCCAATCCCCAAGTGTCTCCTCAGAACCACTAAACTTTCCTGCTATCCATAAAATCCCTTTGGTCATATATCTTTACATATAATAAAATGTATATATGTACACACATACATATATCTTCATTTCCATGCTTTGAATTCAGTTACTTCAGATTAAATAATTTCAAAATCTTATATTTATAGCCTTTAAAAAATCTGAAATATAGAGGATTTACAATATTATATTAATTTCAATGTAAAATATTGTGATTCAGTATTATTATAGCTTATGCTCTACTTAATGTTATTGTAAAATATTGACTGTATTCCATGTGCTGTACAATGTATCTTTGTAACTTGTATATTTTATATTTTACGGATGGTGGCTTATAACTCTTTATCCCCTACCCCTGTCTTTCCCCTCCCCTATTCCCTCTGGTAACCATGAGTTTGTACTCTATGAGTATTTTTCTCTTTTGTTATATTCATTAGTATTTTTTCTCATTTTTTAGATTCAACATATAAGTGATAAAATACAGTCTTTGATATTTCAGTCAGCGCAATACTTTCCAGGTGCATGTTGTTGTCAATAGCAGAATTTCATTATTTTTTATAGCTGAGGGATATTCCATTCTATATAAATACCACACCCATTAAACTGGTAATGGATGCATAGGTTGTGGCTTTCATATCTTTCATATCTTGGCTACTGTAAATAATACTGCAATAAATATTGGGGTTCACATATTTTTTCAAATCAATGTTTTTGTTTTCTCCAGATATATACCCAGCATTGGCATTGCTGGATCATATGGCAGCCCTGCCTTTGTTTTTTTCCATAGTATTTTCCATAATGGCTGCATCAACTTGACAGGTGTGAGGTGATGGACAGGGAGGCCTGGTGTGCTGTGGTCCATGGGGTTACAAAGACTGGGACACGACTGAGCAACTGAACTGAACTGAACTGAACTGAGGTAATGCCTCATTGAGGTTTTGATTTGTGCTTCTCTGATAATTATTGATATTGAGCATTTTTTTCATTTGCCTGTTGGCTGTCTGTATTTCTTCTTTGGAAAAATGTCTGTTCAGTTTTTTTGCCTATTTTTTAATTGATTTGAGTTTTTTAATATTGAGTTGTATGAGCTGTTTATATATATTTTGGGTGTTTACTCCATATTGGTCATATCATTTGAAAATATTTTCTCCCATTCACAGACTGTCTTTTCATTTTGTTGATCACCTTTGCTGTCCAAAAGTTTTTAGTTTAATTAGTTCCCATTTGTTTATTTTTGATTCTGTTTCCCTTTCCATAGGAGACAGATCCAAAAGAATAAAAATGGTGCTACAGTGTAGGTCAGTCTGTTTGAGTCTGTTTTCTTCTAGGAATTTTATGTTTTTTGATCTTACATTTAAATATTCAATTCATTTTGAATTTGTTTTTGTATATGATGTGATATATGTTTGTATATATGTATATATATATATCATATGTATATATGATGTTTTCATATATGATGTGTTTGTATATGATGTTCTAATTTCATTATTTTACATATAGCTGTCCAGTTTTCCCAGCCCTACTTACTGAAGACACAATCTTCATTCTATATTCTTGCTTCCTGTGTTGCAAATTAATTGACCATAAGTGCATGGATTTATTTCTGCATTCTCTATTTTTCTGTTCCATTAATTGATGTGTCTGTTTTTGTTCCAGTAAAATACTGTTTTGATTACAGAGACTTTAGAATAATCTGAAATCAGAGAGTTGTGATATCTCCAGCTGTGTCCTTTTCCCCAAGACTCCTCTGGCTATTCGGAGTCTTTTGTGATTCCAAATAAATTTTAGAACCTTTTCTTCTAGTTTTGTAGAAAATGTCATGGGCATTATGATAAGGACTGCATTAAATCTGTAGATTGCTTTGGGTGGCATGAACACCGTAACGTTCTTCCAGTCCATGAACTCAGAATACATTTGTGTCCTCCAGGCACACCAGAGTTCCAGACCACTGCCCATTTGCTGCTTCCAAGAGTACCGGCAGTAGCTACCCCAGACCCATTCAGACATAGTGCTGCATCTGGGCCAGTTCTGCTGTCCACAACCGCACACTCTCCTCATCAGTGGCAGCGTTCATCCAAGTCAGTGTTTGTGCTGCAGATCAAGTGGTCCCAGAGCACGTGGCCTGGCTGGGGCAGACCTTGGGGTAGTTGCAGGAAACCACCCCGAATCTCAGGCAGTTTCAATCTTCTTCCTCTCCTTTGTTTTGAGAACAAGCAAGCCTGTGTGTGCACTTTTCATGATTGGAGTTCACATTCCTCATAGCCCCCCTGCCGGTCCCACTGATCTTCATACTAGCCAAGGAGACTTATCCTCCCCATGTCCAAACTGGGGCCTGAGGTACCCAATATGTGGCTTGAGCCACTCACTCTCCAGGGAGGATTCCAAGTCTGTGTTACAGGTCCTGACCGGATTGCTTCTCTTTCCTTCCTGGCCAACTCCATGTGAGTCTTTCTTACAGTCTCCATTGTATAATAGTCTTCTTCCAGTCTCCAGTTTGTTTTCAAAGAGGACTGCTCCACCTGTAGATGCATTTCTGATGTGTTCCTGGGGTGGAGGTGGTGTGTGTGTGTGTGAGCGGACCTCCCTCTTACTCCATCATTTTGATCTCCCTAGTTATCTCCTTAAATAATGATTTTGTCTTACAATATGACATTTGAACAGATTAGTCATTGTTGTAAAAACTTTCCCAGAAGACAAAAAAATCAGATTGAATGTGCAAATTTTAGTCAGTTTGAAAGACTTTATAATCAGGAGAGAAAGAACAGAAAACTATAGCTTTATTCATGGGAGAAATAAACAGGTTTTCAAATGTAAATTACAGGGATTATTAAAATAGCTCCTTCAGACTTTAGATACAGTTTACAACTGTATCTTAAAGCAAACAATTTAACCATCCAGTGTAACTGTTTCTCTGAAATATATGTTCTTGTGCACTATTGCATTCAAAGCAGAGGGTTCATTTTAATCAGATATAATTTTTTTATCAGGGCAAAGAAACAGAGGAAAACAACAGAATGGGAAAGACTAGAGATCTCTTCAAGAAAATTAGACATACCAAGGGAACATTTCATGCAAAAATGGGCTCAGTAAAGGACAGAAGTGGTATGGACCTAACAGAAGCAGAAGATATTAAGAAGAAGTGGCAAGAATACACAGAAGAACTGTACAAAAAAGATCTTCATGACCCAGATAATGACGATGGTGTGATCACTCACCTAGAGCCAGACTTCCTGGAATGTGAAGTCAAGTGGGCCTTAGAAAGCATCGCTATGAACAAAGCCAGTGGAGGTGATGGAATTCCAGTTGAGCTATTTCAAATGTTGAAAGATGATGCTGTGAAAGGGCTACACTCAATATATGAGCAAATTTGGAAAACTCGGCAGTGGCCACAGGACTGGAAAAGATCAGTTTTCATTCCAATCCCAAAGAAAGGGAATGCCAAAGAATGCTCAAACTACCACACAATTGCACTCATCTCACATATTAGCAAAGTAATGCTCAAAATTCTCCAAGCCAGGCTTCAACACTATGTGAACCATGAACTTCCAGATGTTCAAGCTGGTTTTAGAAAAGGCAGAGGAACCAGAGATCAAATTGCCAACATTCATTGGATCATCGAAAAAGCAAGAGAATTCCAGAAAAACATCTATTTCTGTTTTATTGACTATGCCAAAGCCTTTGATTATGTAGATCCCAATAAACAGTGGAAAATTCTTCAAGAGATGGGAATATCAGAATACCTGACCTGCCTCTTGAGAAATCTGTATGCAGGTCAGGAAGCAACAGTTAGAACTGGACATGGAATAACAGACTGGTTCCAAATAGGAAAAGGAGTACATCAAGACTGTATATTGTCATCCTGCTTATTTAACTTATATGCAGGGTACATCATGAGAAACGCTGGGCTGGATTAAGCACAAGCTGGAATCAGGATTGCCAGGAGAGATATCGATAACCTCAGATATGCAGATTTCACCACCCTTCTGGCAGAAGGTGAAGAGGAACTAAAAAGCCTCTTGATGAAAGTGAAAGAGGAGAGTGAAAAAGTTCGCTTAAAGCTCAACATTCAGAAAACTAAGATCATGGCATCCCTTCCCATCATTTCATGGCAAATAGATGGGGAAACAGTGGCAGACTTTATTTGGGGGGCTCCAAAATCACTGCAGATGGTGACTGCAGCCAAGAAATAAAAAGACACTTACTCCTTGGAAGGAAAGTTATGTAGACAGCAGATTAAAAGCAAAGACATTACTTTGCCAACCTTGGTCCATCTAGTCAAGGCTATGTTTTTTCCAGTGGTCATGTATAGATGTGAGAGTTGGACTATAAAGAAAGGTGAGAGCCTAAGAATTGATGTTTTTGAGGTGTGGTGTTGGAGAAGACTTTTGAAAGTCCCTTGGACTTCAAGGAGATCCAACCAGTCCATCCTAAAGAAAATCAGTCCTGAATGTTCATTGGAAGCACTGATGCTGACTGGAAACTCCAATACTTTGGCTACCTAATGGGAAGGACTGACTCATTTGAAAAGACCCTGATGCTGGAAAAGACTGAAGGCAGGAGGAGAAGGGGACGACAGAGGATGAAATGGTTGAATGGAATCACCAACTCAATGGACATGAGTTTGAGTAAACTCCTGGAGTTGGTGATGGACAGGGAGGCCTGTTGTGCTGCTGTCCATGGGGTCGCAAAGAGTTGGACATGACTAAGCAACTGAACTGAACTAGAACTGAACTGAACTGAAGTTTGTTACTATCACTGCTTTTTACTCCCTGTGGCCCCACAGATTAGGTCCACTATTGGTTTTGATTAAAAATGCAGAATATTCAATAACAAGAAAAAATCAAGGTTATGAGCTAAATCCCCCTCTTTGAGAAATGAGGAAACTAAGTCCTAATTCCATGATGATAAGAGTTTACATATGCATATGTCCACCCAGAACAATCTCTCAATCTTCTTGAAGCTAAGCTCCATGTATCTAAGCTATGTATCCCTTAAGTAAAATCTGTGAATGGAATGAAGACAGAACTATATTTTGGTAGCTTCTAGAAATCTTCTCAAAGGGACAGCTGGAATGCTTCTTTTGCCTTTGCCCTCTTCTTGTTTTTTTCTTACGAACTTAACTTGGAGGTCACTCATTTAGGCAAAAAGCATGAAAGTTGTAGCCCAGAAGAGAATACAAAGGGAAATAAACTTTACTTTGCTTACACTGGTGCTATGTTTCTTTCTCTCACAGATAAACCTAATTCCAACTAACACACAAGTACATTGTCTGGAAATAAACATAAATCTCTTCTCCTTGTACCCTACCACAATCTACAGTTTTACAGACAAGAACATGGAAAATAAAAGAGAAAAATATTCCTCAAATGCAGACTGTGGGAAGCTCAGCTGGCTCAGTGGTAAAGAATCCACCTGCAACGCAGGAGATGCAGGTTCAATCCCTGGGTCAGAAAGATCCCCTGGAGAAGGAAATGGCAACCTACTTGTATTCTTGCCTGGGAAATCCCATGGACAAAGGAGTCTGGCAGGCTCCATGCGGCTCCAAAGGAGTCCATGGGGTCACAAAAGAGTCAGACATGACTGAGCGACGAAACAACCAACCAGTAAAATTTATACCCTGTGAATAGTTTAGTGAGTCGTGAGAGTAAAAGTAAATGAGTATCTATAGCTTTATACCTGAAGACTTTTTTCATTTTAATTTTTAACAACTTCATTGAGATACAAATTCATGTAAAGTCAATTGAAAATTTTTAAAATATACAGTTTAATATGGTTTGATATATGTGTACACCAGGGTGGAAGCCAGAGTGAGCTTAGTGAGGCACTCATCTCAGGTGCATTATTTAAGGGAGAACAAAGACACAGTTATTAAGATAAATAATATTTTTTAAAAGTTAAATCGACATGCTATACTTGTGTGCCATCCACATACTTTTGTAAATACAGTTTTATTGGGACCAAAGCTTGGAGTAGAGTGTGTTGAGTGAGCTAGGGTCCTATAAGTGTGGTCAGATCTTGTCTTCATTTAAAGTTTTGATGTTTTGATCATCATGTTTTTAAAAATAATTTGAATGTATACAAATATTGCATTGAGTATTTTTTATCTTGATTACTGAGTGTTTACCTTCTCCTTACATCCGATTCTGACATTTTACCAAGTACTGAGTGAAATCTAAGGAGAATTTACACTGCCTTAAGACAAAGCTTGTACGGAAATCATCATAGCCTGCCTTGTGTCTGACTGACCTTAGGGGAAGTTCTTTCCACAACATTGTGCAAAATGTTTTCCTGGGATTACATGCTATTTATCACTGGAAGAAATTGTTTTGTAGTAAGATGTGTCAGAAAATGATTTCACCCTTAAATTGATATTTATTAGAAGAACTTAGGCAGAAAATAGACTAGAATTTGTACCAAACCACATGTAGCCAAATCATTAATTAAAATTGCATTTTGGAGTTTTCGAAAGTATTAATTTTAAAATGTGCTTGTATAACCAGCATAATACCAAGTTATGTAAGGCAAGAACAATGTAATCAGGAAATATCTGACTTAAGCTATATGTATAAATAGTTATGAATGTATATTAAAGCTGTGCAGATTTAGAGGGACTCCCTGACTCAGAATCATGAAGAATCATGTTTCTGAAATTCTTGGGCTATTACCCATTTTCCAAAAGGTGCATGCAGAAAATAAGGAATGTTAAGTTTGAATTATACTTTTATAATAAATACTATATTTACATTAAACATCTTCATCTTGAGTGTTAAATATTGGTTCAAAGAAGCTTAGCACTATGGGATCGTCTGTTTCTGGAATAAATAAGAATGTGTTGAGAAGACTATAAAGATGAGAATATATTCCATTAATATGTACTTCCTTGAATACAACACATCATTTTAACTTTGTATCTGTAACCTGTGTATTGAACTCCTATTTACTTGTTCATGTATTTAATTTATTTACTTGTGTTATTTAAAAATGAAATTGGGTCATAGTGGGGTAAATAGTTGGGGATGTCAGTTCTAGGATTTTGCCACTGACTTGGTCTTGTTTCACTCTTTCCTTCTTTTTTCCTACCTCTCCACCTTTCCATTTGTATTATTTGGTAGGGGAAAGCATTCAAAACTGAGAATAGAAAATAGGACAGAGAAACTATGTTGTCCTGATGTTGACTGCCATCTCATTTACTTTTCCAAGAGTTAATCTCCTGCTAGTAGTCATCACTGAATCTATATCACATGTGATATAAGAGGTATGTCACATGTGATTTGCTGTTATTCTACCTGCTAAACAATGAAGCAATAGAAAAGTGGAAACAAATACTATTCTACCAGCCAGAATGAATCATCACTCACTGGCAGGAGGAGTCAACTGCTTGCCCAGTTCTATGCATGCTCTGAAGTTAACCATCCTCAAGGTATCATATTCTCTCACTGCAGTTTAGTGACCCAGCAGTCAGAGGGTGGAAAGGTGCCTGGAACATCATAATTGCCTTGCACTGAGATAAGTCTTCTCCATTTCACTTTGATGTGCCAAAAAAAGAAAAGATATTCCTTCCTTGTCCACTCCTGCCCCCGCCACACACACACACTCTAAGCTGAGCTGAAGAGTGGTTGCAGCAAAGCACTGTCCTGGAAGCATTTCTTATCTTTTGGCTACTTATTTTTCACTCATTGCTTACTTGATCATGTTGCACATATTAACCTTTACCTGCATCTTCTGCAGAGTTATTTGCATTTCTAGACAAAGGCTCTATCCAAGGTGTCCTCATTCTCTGAAGACTGAAATGAGTACACATGAGTTCCCATTAGAGTTTGGTGAGTACTAGAGAACTCATGAATCTTTAGAAAGGTAATGACCCTTGCAAGGCAAGACAATATGACTACTTCCAGAAATGTCCTCACTGTAGCCAGAGAATGTTTGACATTTTGGAAGAGAGAGGCATAATAACTGTCGATAATGGAAAGGAAGTTAACATATAAAATCAGTAATCTGTAATTACACAAACAATAGTGAGATGACATAATGGAAAAGGAAACCATACTGTTTTCCATCTGTTGATGGACATCTAGTTTGCTTTCATATTCTAGCTATCATAAATAGTGCTGCAATGCAAAGTGGGCTACATGTGTCTTTTTCAACATTGGTTTTCTCAGGGTATATGCCTAGGAGTGGGATTGCTGGGTCATATGGTGGTTTGATGCCTAGCTTCTTAAGGAATCTGCATACTGTTTTCCATACTGGCTGCATCAATTTACATTCCCACCAGCAGTGCAAGAGCATTCCTTTTTCTCCACACCCTCTCCAGAATTTATTCTTTGTAGAGTTTGTGATGATAGCCATTCTGACTGGTGTGAGGTGATATCTTGTAGTTTTGATTTGTATTTCTCAAATAATGAGTGATGCTGAGAATCTTTTCATGAGTTTGTTAGCCATCTGTATGTCTTCTTTGGAGAAATGTCTGTTTAGGTCTTTTCCTCACTTTCTGATTGGGTTGTTTGTTTTTCTGGTATTGAGTTATATGAGCTGCTTGTATATTTTCAAATGAATCCTTTGTCAGTTGTTTCATTTGCTATTATTTTCTCCCATTCTGTGGGTTGCCTTTTCACCATGCTTAGCTGTGCAAAAGCTTTCAAGTTTAATCAGGTCCCACTAGTTTACTTTTGTTTTTATTTCCATTACTCTAGGAGGTGGGTCATAGAGGGTCTTGTTTTTTATGTCATCAAGTGTTCTGCCTATGTTTTCCTCTAAAAGTTTTATAGTTTCTGGTCTTACAATTAGGTCTTTAATCCATTTAGAGTTTATCTTTGTGTATGCTGTTAGCAAGTGCCCTAATTTCATTCTTTCACATGTAGCTGTCCAGTTTTCCCAGCACCATTTGCTGAAGAGGCTGTCTATCCTCAATTGTATATTCCTACCTCCTTGTGCAAAATAAGGTACCCATAGGTGCATGGGTTTATTTCCGGGCTTTCTATCTTGTTCCATTGGTCTATATTTCTGTTTTTGTGCCAGGACCATATTGTCTTGATGACTGTAGCTTTGTAGTATAATCTGAAGTCAGGAAGGTTGATTCCTCCAACTCCATTCTTCTTTCTCAAGACTGGTTTGGCTATTCAGGGTCTTTTGTGTTTTCATATGAATTGTGAAATTTTTTGTTCTAGTTCTGTGAAAAATGTCATTGGTAATTTGATAGGGATCGCATTGAATCTGTAGATTGCATTTGCTGGTATAGTCATTTTCACAATATTGATTCTTCCTACCCAGGAACATGGAATATCTCTCTATCAATTATGTGATCTTTGATTTCTTTCATCAGGGTCTTATTATTTTCTATATACAGTTCTTTTGTCTCCTTAAATAAGTTTATACCTAGGTATTTAATTATTTTTGTTGCAATGGTGAATACGCAAACTTTTTTTGCTTGTGGCAGATCTGCCCTAGTGAGAGTTGAGTGTGAAGGTAGCACAGCTGCTTGGCTTGTGGGGACCCTGGTGGCACCAAGTGCTCAGGGACATGGACTGCTTCTGCCACAGGAGTGATGGCCCTGTCAGAGTCTTTTTTCAAAGTTCCTGTAGCTGGTGATCAGAAGGCCTCTTTGATCAGTCTTTCTCTGTAGCTCTGCCTCTCCAGGCACTTAGAGGGCTCCCTTGCCTGGGGTCTTTCTCTGTTGTTTGGCACTCAAGCACATAGAGGGGCCCACTGGCTGGGGTCCTACTCTGTAGTTCAGGGCGTCAGGCATTTGATGGACCAGCCTCTGTATTGTTCAGCTGCCAATGCTGGTGTGTGGGGAGAGAGAGGCTATGGTGATGGCTCCACCCGCTTTGCATGGCTCAGCAGTATCACCTTACTTCCATGGCTGCCTCGCTTTCCTCTCTGGGCATTTCCTATGACGATCTCCTCCTTCATATTGCCTGGATCCATCTCTCCACAGTCAACAGCAGCCCTCACTCTGGAATTGCTCCACAATCCCTAAACTCCAGCTCTCAGCTGCTGCCCCTTCCAGGGGACCAGTGTGCCTGTCCAGGGTATGTATGGCTGCGGTAAGGACTGTCTGATTCTCGTTCCATTTAGGCTGCCACAGATCACCTGTTTCAGTCCAGTCCTACTAATACTCCTGTTGTCCCCGCTAGTTCTTTCATCCTACCCAGTTTTGCTTGGTTCTATATATTCTTTTCTACTGCTCAGGTACTCCTGTCTGCTCTCAGCTGGTGTTCTGCATGCAGTTTTGTGTCTGAAGATATATTCCTGATGTATTCATGGAGAGAGATGTACTCCATGTCTGCTTACTTCTTTGCCAACTTCGATAACCCAACATATCTTAGTAATTTTTGACTAATTGTAGATTTTTGCTTAATTGTGACTAAGAATATAAAATGTCAGGGAGACAATAACAGCATTTCTGCTTTAATTAGATCTCCTGCTCTGCTGCTCAGTCACTTCAGTCATATCAAATTAAATTAAATAGCTACATTTTTGGACAAGGGAAAACCAACTCTAGGAGGATCTTCTACTTCCAGTCTGAACTTTTACAACAAATTAAGGCTTTACTGGTAAATATTTTGTAGATTATCTCCACAAAAGCCTGTCATGACTAGTCACAATGATGGTGGTTTTATGGTAAGTGAAGATGTAGAATATATATAACAATATATTTTAAAATCAAAACCAACAACCTATGAGACAATATTCTAGTATACCTTCATTATGACTAGGAATAGCAAGCTGCATTCCCATTTTCTTAGATCATTATTTAATGAGCTATTTATGAAGATCTGTGGTAATTCAAATCCAGTGGATTTTGCCCTTGTTGTATTTGTTTCCTCAACCTTTTAAATTTAAAGTGCCTCAAATTTACTGCTGTTATAAAGACTCAGAATACTCCCACTTGCCAGAGAGTATCATTTGTTTATTCAAAGTGACCTTCATTTTCTTGGGAAAAAATACTATACTGATGAAATGTTTTTTCTAGGTTTCCAGAGCTGCCTGTGGTCAAAGAAAAAAATTTAGACTGATGTATTTACTCTTTAAGGTAGAGAAAATGTAAATAATGTTGTGTGAGTTTTAGTTTCATAACACTTGCACTCTCCAACTCAATTATTTAAATATGAACAAAAGTGATTTCTTTCAATATTGGTACAAAGCTAAATGCTTGATTGAGTAAACAGACTTATGAACAGACTTCTTATGAAAATAAATGAGGTTGAAATGTCATTGAAATAAGCCAAAAAATCCCCACAAAATTATAGAATGTTAGAGCTTGCATTTCCCTTAAAAAACTAGCTTTCAGATAAATAAACTGAGATAAGTGATTTACCCAAAATTATACAAGTAGAAGATTCTAAGGGATTGTCTTGAGGGTTCAACAATTTGTGTGCCAATAAACAACTACATAACTGAAATGTATTTCAGCATTTGGGAGGCTGAGTGGTAAACTTTGTTATTAACACTTCCTATAGGTTGTTATTCCAGACTAAATGTAGGACATCTGTACTGTGCCAATACTTAACTTAAGAAGACCACTTAAAATGGTCACCTAGCCAAAGATTTACTATCTCTGTGCAACCACTGGCTTCAGAATGGTCTCCTCTCAGCCCCCTTGACAATATTCTTCTTTCCTTATTCCCTTTTCCAGGTTCCACAATTAATTATTTGCTAATTCATCTCTATGTGCCTCAGTTTCCTCCTTTGTAGAATGTGAAATGAATAAGAGAACAACTCCCAAAGGGTTGTTCTTAAAATGAACCATGAGCACATATGTAAAGTATTTGGCATGTTGCCTGGAGCAACATGGAGCAAAATTCTAGGAGTGATCTTATTTAGAAAGCAACCTAATTCTGTTAAGAATTTCTCATTTATATTTTTTCATGTTTACTTTTTCCTTATGAGGGGGAAAAAGAAATAGTTGTCAATAAAGCATGCAGAATCTTGTTATTTTCTTTCATTATGACAGTGTTTTCCTTCTTCTACTATCCAATTATTTAAATGAACATGAATCAAAGGAGAGAAAAGAAAGGAAAATATTTTTGTGTGCATGACTATTATGTTGGGTTTTTCCTTTTAGTGGTTTTGAACACAACAACTGGAGTTACTTCTCTTATTCAAAACATGATTCTTTCCCACACAGAAGCACTATTAGTGAATGTGTAAAAATCTGGTACCACTGTGATATCTGTTTTTGCTCTTTAAAGTAACCTCATTTCTTTATAAATTTATCATATTTATCAAATGTTATAGCAATTTTGTAAATTTAAAGTACCGGTTATTTGACAAAATAGTTATTCAAAATAATGAGATAAGAATTTATATAACTCCAAGTTACTCCAGTGTTCTTGCCTGGAGAATCCCAGGGATGGCGGAGCCTGGTGGGCTGCCGTCTATGGGGTCTCACAAAGTCAGACACAACTGAAGTGACTTAGCAGCAGCAGCAACAGCAAATTCAAAGTTATTAGAACTTTTAAATTGGATGACTTATCCTATCAGTGACTCCCATCCTCTTGATTTCAACCACTCTGCTTGGATTTGGAACTAGGGAAGGAAAAATTGTGACCAATGCGAAGTTACATTTATTAATCTTGAATGTAGCTTAATCTGGCACTCAGCTAGATCAAAACTAAAATAACCTTTACAGCCTATTCATTGTTATCATTGATTAAGAAAGAAAATTGTCCACCACTTTAGGAGACTATTCTCCTACATCCTAGCCTTTGCTGGGAGCTCCCCATGCCAACATGGTCTGATGTACAGTGGAGACGTGTGACCAGGAAGGATGAGAATCCAAGAACAACACGGCAATGAATGACCAGTCATACCTATTTGAAACAAGGCATCCAGAAGCATGCTTTAGGGCTACAATGGTTGTTGTAAGCCATGTGAAGTTTTGTGAGAAATGCTAGAGCAGTTTGGAGTAAGAAGTAGGAGACATACCAAGAAAGGAGCAATGAGAAATAACGTGACTCCAGAGAGATGGACAGTGCGGCTCCTTCAGGCCTTGACAGCTTCACAGTGCATGACTCACCTCCACAAGGCCCCCTGTGTGTGTTTCCCCCATGTCTCTTCAGTAAATTTCCTCTTTGCTATGGTCTGAATGTTTGTGCCTCCCAGCCCCTCCCAAATTAATAAGTTGAAATCCTAAGCCCCCATGGTGATAGTATTAGGAAACAGAGCCTTAGGGGTGATTAGGTCATGAAGATAGAGCCCTCTTGAATGGAATTGGTGCCCTTATATAAGAGGTTCCAGAAAGATCCCTCTTCCCCATTTGCCATCTAAGGATACAACAAGAAGAAGGAGCCTTAGACTCAAACAAGGTCCCTCACTCTGCTAGCGCCCTGGTCTTGGATTTCCATCCTCCAGGATATTGAGAAATAACTTTCTGTTGTTTATTAGCCACTAGGCTGTGGCATTTTGTTATAGAAGCCCAAGTGGATCAGGACGCTGTTCATGTGTATGAATTTCTCTTTATTACCTTCAAAGCTTCAATATTGCTCTTGGTGATGCACATTGCAAACTGATGTAGTAGAGCCTGTGGATGCAGGGTCATTTCAAAAAGATACTCTGGGTCTGTGTTGTTGGCACAGTGATTTAAATGTCCTGCTCAGTGGTTTTAATCACATAATTTGATTGCTTGAATATCAGCAGAGTTTGATGATGCTTCCTCAGGGATTGACTCTTGGAGTTAAGTAATATTCTCAGGATCTTTTGGCAAATATTACCAATGTGATATTGAGAGACTTGCATCATATAACAAAGTGGCCCAAATAAGAGTGAGTTCCTACCTCCAGTTAGCTTTGGTATTAAATACAAAAAGCTAACTCTAAAAGAATGTACTTCTATTACTCAGACATTCTTTTAAACTGATTACAATGACAAATCAGAGACATAAATGTTTAATAAATTTAAAATATATTTTTCCTAGTGCTGAGTTTCACATCAAAAAGTATCACATCTTTCACTTCTTGAATCTCCCCATTGTCTACACAGTAAAACCTAGATAGCATGCACAGGGACCATAAATGCATCCTTAACATACTTTTCCAGACTCATCACTCTCCCCAGGTCATTCTCTAAGCTACAATCACAAAGAACTTGCTACTTGCACAAAAACCCATGCTTATGATTTGAACGTTCTAATACTATCAAACTAAAAGTCCAGGCAAATCATATTTCCTACCTTCTAAGTCTCAAGTGTGGAGATACACAGAGACCAGCATTTGGGAGTAAAATACTCTACAAGGAGATAGATCAAAGACTTTAGAGAAATATAACATCTGGTGTTTTTGGTTTGCAAGAAGAGTGATTCACTTGGGCAGAAAGCAGGGTTATTGGAGATCTTAAAGGGAGAAAAGGGATGGCAGGCTGAACAGATACAACTATTTTCTTGCCCTTCTTTTAAGGACTCTCAGTTCAGTTCAGTTCAGTCACTCAGTCATGTCTGACCCTTTGCAACCCCATGGACTGCAGCACACCAGGCTTCCCTGTCCATCACCAACTCTCAGAGTTTACTCAAACTCATGTCCATTGAGTTAGTGATGTCATCCAACCATCTCATCCTTTGTCATCCCCTTCTCCTCCTGCCTTCAATCTTTCCCAGCATCAGGGTCTTTTCAAATGAGTCAGCTTTTCACATCCAGTGACCAAGGTATTGGAGTTTCAGCTTCAGCATCAGTCCTTCCAATGAATATTCAGGACTGATTTCCTTTAGGAAGGACTGGTTGGATCTTCTTACAGTCAAAGGGCCTCTGAAGAGTCTTCTCCAACACCACAGTTCAAAAGCATCAATTCTTTGGCACTCAGCTTTCTTTATAGTCCAACTCTCACATCCATACATGACCACTGGAAAACCCATAGCTTTGACTAGATGGACCTTTGTTGGCAAAGTAATGTCTCTGCTTTCAATATGCTGTCTAAGTTAGTTATAACTTTTCTTCCCAGGAGCAAGTGTCTTTTAATCTCATGGCTGCAGTCACCATCTGCAATGATTTTGGAGCCTCCCAAAATAAAGTTTCCTTTGTTTCCATTGTTTCCCCATCTATTTGCCATGAAGTGATGGGACTGGATGCCATGATCTTAGTTTTCTTAATGTTGAACTTTAAGCCAACTTTTTCACTCTCCTCTTTCACTTTCATCAAGAGGCTCTTTAGTTCTTCCCTTTCTGTCATAAGGGTGGTGTAATCTGCATATCTGAGATTATTGATATTTCTCCCGGCAATCTTGATTCCAGTTTGTGCTTCCTCCAGCCCAGCATTTCTCATAATGTATAAGTTAAATAAGCAGGGTGACAATATACAATCTTGATGTATGTACTCCTGTTCTTATTTGGAACCAATCTGTTGTTCCATGTCCAGTTCTACTTGTTGGAGACAAGGAAAAGGAAAGGTCCTTGCTAGTGACTGACTAAACTCACAATAAAACACTTAAAAACTCTCTTTTCTTTTGTCTGGTACAGAGGAATCTCTAACAAAATTTAAAGATAAAAAAAAAATTTTTTTTGTATCACTATTGTTCATTCCTGGAATTGATATGTGGCATGATATTGGAAGTCTCAGAGTCTGTAGCTTTTTCTTTTCAATGATTATATGTGGGTTTCTTTTCCATTTTCTTATCTTTTCTCCTCCCTTCCAGTTCTGGAGGCTAAGAGCATGATTTCATTCTTTGTTGAAAATCAGGTCTCACTATAGCCATAAATATGGAGGGAAAATGGACTTTACAATTCTTCAAGAATAAGTTTATAAAAAGAGAAGAGGCAATGTTTGAGGACTAACATAGGATAGAGGTCATAGCTTCAAATTTAGCTTCTACCATTATGGGAAACTGAGAAATGCCAAAAGCTGAGCAAAAGGCTTTGGCTACCATGAGATTTGAGAACAAAGTTCATGGCAGAGGCTATATTAATTCTCATTGGTCACTGGAGGTAGAGAGTATGAAGGTTCAACATCAAAGGCACAGTTTTGGAGTATATGTGGTGAAAACACATAGCAGTAATTCATTATTTTTCCCTTTATGTATTTGTTATTTTTGACAGCTAATATTCACAAATTGAGACCCTGGATAATGTTGAACTGAGAAGATCTTTTTTATCTTTTCTCACTTTTGCTCTTTGATGAGCATGTGATGTATCAGTGCAACAAGGCTAAATCTTAAGATTTTTATTTTTGTAAGATCTGAAGAACAAATCTCTTTCTGCTGGAAGTACTACCTTGAAGAATTTTGTAAACTTTAAGATTCTAGGACCAAAAAAAAGAAGATTCTGAGGACCACCATGCTGGTGGGGACCATCAACACATGGCTTGCTTGTGAATTGTGACTGAGAACAAATAGACTGACAGACATTTCGCCAGCAAAGACAGATTCATCTGGGATCATTAGAGAATTGCAATTCAGGGTGTGTAACTGTGGGTAGCCTTGTGCAAGTCCCCTGGCAAGGGAAGGAGAATGCTTTTATAGAGGGAGAAAAAGAAGTTTGGAGAACTAAGGTTAACAAAGTGTCCATGCTTTTCATTGGTTGTGAGCCCTTAAGAAGAGACATATTTCTTCTCCATGTTGGACTCCATAACCCTCCTTGAATATGAGAGCTTCCCTTAATGACTCCCAATTCTAATTGAGGTTTCTGATTGTTGGGTTTTTTACATAATTAATCTTGCTTGGAATAATAGAGAGCCCAAGAGATGAAAAAAAGGAGAGTGAGGTTTGATGACAAGGCTTAGATCCAGGAGCATCATAGATCTTTCTGCTATGAGGGACAGTACATTTTGTATTTATATATAAGCCAGTAGAGTTTAATTCCTGGCTGATGCATCATTTTGTTTGAAATAATTTCTTTTGAGAAATTGCATTTTTTTAATCATGAGTTTTTTTGGTAGAGGACTAGTTTTCTGTTATCTTTTAGTTTCTGTTAACTATTCAGATAATCAAAAATGGAGTAACATGAAATTTGGGGTTGAATTCATCCAACTTTGAAAATATTACAGATACTAGTTGATGACTTGGGAGTTAAGTGTTGAAAAGCAAATTAACATTCTACTAAGTTCCTAAAGTAGAACCTGTTTGCTGAGCTTGCCTAGTGGCTCAGATGATAATCTGCTTGCAATGAATGTAAGAGACCTGGATTCGATCCCTGGGTTGGAGAAGGGAATGGCTACCCATTCTAGTATTCTTGCCTGGAGAATTCCATGGGCAGAGGAACCTGGTAGGCCACAGTCCATGGAATCGCAAAGAGTTGAACACAACTGAAAGACTAACAATTTCACTTTGCTGAGAATGAGAAAAATTGAAGGGAAGATAATTTTAGAATTTAGATTTTAATTTCTTTTTATTAATTTAAAAGATGAATTAACTTTAAATTTTTTTTTTTCTGTGAAATCTTAATAAAAAGGACTCTAGTTTGTGGCACTTTTATTTGTCTGGCATTATATTTAAACTAAGCTGCCATTTGTATACATTGAAAAACCTTCCCTAGTGAATGGGGTTGAACAATGTGACTAGGCGCATTTTGAAATTTATAACACATTAGGGAATGATTTTTCAATTTAGTATATGCTGAAACCTTAGAGATAACCTAATTAATGTATATTCAGACACATTTCTGAGGCAAAAACAGAACTTCCTATCTCTCTTTTCCTGGGAATATCTATAAAAGAGGCTGTTGTAGATTTGAGGGGAGTGGATTTAAGAGGACTAGAACAGAATTACCTTGATATACTTGGTATTTTATCCCAGTGAGGGACTCATAGGCTGGATTTTAAAACCCAGTGAATGTAGGAGAGATAGGAGTTGTCAGCCTTTCTCTCATATGTGGCTCACATTCTAGATTTCTGTTACTAGCAATAGAAGTAAAATCTAATACGTGGGCCTTACTATATATCAGGCATCATTTTACATATACTTTATACATTCTCACTGATTTAATCCTCAAAAAAGCCTGATGAGGTGGATAATTTTATTATCCAAAACCATGCATGAGCAAAGAGTTTAGAAAGGCTAAGCAACTTTTCCAAAGCCCTACAGCTCATAAAAGGTAGAGTTGGGATCTGAACACAGGTGATCTGGTCTTTAAAGTTCTTCTGTGTCTAAGGGTAAAAGGAGGTGTTAATAGGATGGAGAAGATGGAAGTAAGCCCCCAAACTGGGCTACTGTGCCTCTTGAGCTGTGTATCTGTATTTCTGGTGTATTTCTGTGTATACAGTCTATTCTGTGTATTTCTGTGTAATTCTGTGTATTTCTGTGTATGTGTATTTCTGGTGCAATGTAGTTTTATCCAGAAATGGACACAAGGTCTTTCAAAGGTCCTTTCATTCTTGTCTCACTCTCTCTCTCCCTCCCTGCCCCCTCCTCTCTTCTTCCCCACCTCATTTCTTTTTTTATTTTTTTCTACCACTAAGACACATCTGGACTTGCTGGTCCTATTGTATATTTAACAGTAATGCAGAAATCCCCTCAGGCTTTAAGCTTAGACTCTTTGTGTATATTCTGTGTCCATTAATCCTTTACCAGAAATCTACATTGATATCCTTTCAGATATGAGTTAAAAGGCCATTTGATCTCTATTCTGCTTGTGTTCTTTGTAACTCTTTGGAGATCAGGTGGGATTGAATTATGAGTGATTGGCAGGGCAGGATTTAGGCTCTTTATGTTCAGAGTTAACACCATCAAGTGGTGTGAAAACATCACTTGATTTCTGTGTTAATAACTCACCTAACGTTAATCAAGACTGTTATAGATTTACATGTGAAAAGTTACATTCATTGAGCATCAGACTGTGGGCCCTAGTTGAATATGTAAAATATCCTGAAGTATTTCTTGCACTTGAGTATATGAATATTTTTAAATGACACAGTGAAGGGTTCCTTGATTATTTTCACTTATTTTGCATCTATGCCTTACTTGTTAATTAATAAAATTCCAAATGCATCTTTTTAAGGAGGTTTTTTTTTAAAATCTCATTGTTTAATGCTTAGAAAGGAGACTGTCTATTAGTGTCTCAGTGAGAACAACTTACATGTAACAGGCCAGAGATACAGTAACGCCAGCTGGAAAAGCAAACCAGATGATTATAGCCTCTGAGGTTTGGACTTCTTGAATCTGAAAGTCGTACCTGGGTTCAAACCATTTAGATTGTATATAGTTAGTCAAAGATAATGATGTCCTGAAAATAAAATAGACTTACTACATTACTAGGACTAACTGGATAATATTGGTGCCCATTAGTCAGAGACCACCAAGAGCACATCTGTAGTCAGATAAACTTGGTTTATTGATATTTGTTGCAGCAGAGAAGACCTCGTACCATGGAAACCATGAGGTTCCTCATTAAGAAGTGGTAGAAGGAACTTATTGTAGGATTTGGGCTTGTGGTAGGTGATTTGGGGGCCAGTTCAAGGAAAATGTCAGGAAGAAGGAGTTATTCTGTGAGTGGATATCTTATCTCAAAAGCCAGATGGCGATGCTCAAGCTGTAACTAGTTTAACATTTTAAATCTCACAGTCACTCTTGTCAACTGGGGGAGAGGAAAAATTGATCATTTTGGAGTTTTTCTGAGTGACGTGCGTATCTGTGCTCAAATATGGTTATGAACTGGTTTTGGTTTTGTCTCACTTTGCCATTGTCACAGTTCTCTGATGTTGGTTGTCTGTGGGGTTGTGTTTAACAGAAGACCATGGGCTCAATGTGAGTAACAGGCCATCTCTGGGTACCCTTTGTTTTAGTCAGCTCTGGTTCTATAACAAAATCCCATAAACTGGTGACTTATAAACAAGATAAGAGGCTCCTTCTCTGTAGCTTAATTATCTGTCACTTTCAAACACTATTATATGGAGTGTAGGGTTTCAATGTGTAAATTCTGGAGGCATACATTGTTTGTTGTACCATCCTTCAAAGGAGGAAGTATAACAAAAATAGACTCAGCAATAATTGATCGTTCCTTTTAAGAAAAAATGTTGGAGTTTGCTGTTTCTCCAGCTAAAGGTATGGGGATGTGTAGGGAACTAAATGTTTTGCTTCAGTGTGGGGAAAGAGATACCGTATTGAAGTTAGTTACTTCAAGTTAACCAAGTAGCCCTTTCCTTTAGAAAACAGAATTTCTCCAGTTCTGAACAAATATTCTTACACTCCTCCTTTTCTATTCTTTAAACTAGGCAGTGTTCACAAGCAGTACGGCCACTGTCTTAGCAAAATAATGGATGATAGAACTCTTCAGCAAATTGTAAAAATATTCTGTCTCATTAAGGAAATCTGAACTCAGCAATGTAATATACTGATATTCCAAAATCTTAGTGGAGCTAAATTGTTTGCAGTTTATTTCTTAAATCTCTATCTCTTCCATTTAAGTAAGGAAAAATTGAAAAACTGCAATATTGAAATCCATTTCATCACATATATGATTTACAATGCTGTTTATACTAGTCGATAACAAGCTCATGAGTCAACGTAGATCAAAGTTTTCATTTAGCTTAAAGATCAAGTTTTTGCTGTCAAAATTCAATGTATCAGACAAGTATTTGGAAAGTGTTCTAAAAACATTTATTTCAGTCTTTAAGATCTTTACCTGGGAATTCAAAAATAATAAAAAATAAAATAATATTTTCCCATAATTTGTTGAGCTGAATAATGAACTGCTTTTTGTTACTTATGACTAGGTTTAAGATTTCCTCCACTACAGCTCTTTTATTTTAACAGCTTTTAGCCAAGGTCATATTCAGGTCATATTCAAATCCATTATAGTACAACAGAATTTATTGTTCTTCTGCTGAAAATCTATTTAGACATCCATCTGGGATTTTAGTCCTTCAGTATGAAAAAAGTCTGTGAAGGAAATATTCTTTACTATTATATACAAAAGTAATATAAAGATGTGCTTAAACAATTGTCTATTCAGTAAAATGCTCTAGAAAACTACCTACTATCATGTAATCATTTCTATGTGTGAAAAATTTTCTTTTGATTATAGTTAAGCTCAATGCATGGGTAGAATGTAGAATGATACCTGATTCATGGTAACCTGCTGAACTCACAGTGTCCAGATTCTGCAAGTGCAGAAAAATATATAATCCTAATAAGAAAAATGAGCCCCTCAGTTTCCTGGAGAGTCTATGCTTTTTCTAAAATGATTCGTTTCTTTTACGAATTAAATTTTTCATTTGATTATATTGTGGGGTTTTTTTTCCCAGTAGTAGCACTATATCTTTAATAAAGCTATTGTGTTATAAGTTGCCTGAGGGGGAGAGATTGCATCTAATACTACCAGTTTATGAGGGGTCCAAGAACAAAACTAGTTACAGGTAGATCCTCAAAAGATATTGCTTCTCTTACTGAAAGGTAGCCTGGGCTATTGTTTGAATTCTATTTCTGTACTTGCATTCAGCAAATTCAGATGCATGTGTGAAATCCTGCTTTACTGAGCTTCAGATATTTTTCTGGTTGGAGAGTGATTTTATCTCCTCATTCTCTTCATGATTAACTGTAAAATAGTTGAAATTTGGATCCTTTCCAGTCCTTCCTCAGGACCACAGTAAAGGGCTATTATCTTGATTACTTGCAGCTGCAATTATAAAGACATGCTGAGCTACTAGAATCACAGATAACACAAAATAAATTTAAGGACCCTAAAATTTATCATAATTTACAGATAAAACAATAGACCCAAGGAGAGACCATTTCTGCTAGATTTTAGAATAGGATTTAAAATGTGATCTAATTTTGTTTTAGATAAATTATGCTGTTTATTGATACAAATATCTTCACTACTGTTGACCCATTCTCCTTGAATATGCAAAAAGTGTTATCCTTAGGGATTACCTGAAATAGGCAAGATTTTTTTCACTATTAATGAAAGATACTACTATAATATTAACATGACATTTTTAATAATACAAAGCATGTATCAGGAGGACATAGTTTCTCATAACTAGTATCATGTTGTGTTCTGTGTGTTCTCTCTCTCTGCTCAGTCACTCAATGGTGTACAACTCTTTGCGACCCTATACACTGTAACCTGCCAGGCTCCTCTGTCCATGGGATTTTCCAGGAAAGAATACTGGAGTGCGTTGCCATTTCCTCCTTCAGGGAATCTTTCTGACACAGGGTTAGAGCCCTCATCTCCTCTATCTCCTACAGTGGCAGGAGGATTCTTTACCACTGAGCTACCCAGAAGGCCTATAGGTAGTATTACTAGAGGCCAAGGTGATACAGGAAACAGAGCTATGCATACTGGTATATAGGATGACACTTATATATTAGAAAATAGACTATTCTAATGAAAAAATCAAATGTATCAGAAAATATATACAGAATATCAGAGAGATAGAGTAAAATAGTCACAATTACCAATATAGGAAAGAATCTATAAAGGATAAGTATAAGAGACTAAGAGGGTGGCCTGGCAGAGATCTTCAGTTTAGCTCTTCACTAGCTTGAGAGCATGCATGCTTGTATAGTGTAGAACAAACATTATAAAGTATGTTCCATCCTTATCAGCTACTTGAAGTAGGCTTCTTTTAGCTTCAGGCCAGCCAGTTCCTGATTTATGTGCCTGGTATAATGGGAAGCTGGTTTCCTGCTTACAATCTTCCCTATACCTGGAGCTACTTCACCTTCACCTGTAGGCTCAGCTCTAACCTATATACTGGATGACTTTGACCCAAGGACAAAAAGTAATAAAAAGATCCACAGATTCATAGCTTGGCAGTTCTGCATCAAATTGGCTATATTACAATACTTTATTGCTAGAACCCTGCTCACGTTACATCCTATTATAATTCTGTCCAGTATATCTCTTTGCCTTATTCTTTGTCTGCTTAGTCTTGTAACCTGTGTCCATGGATTGGTTTTTGTCTTATTCTCATGAAATTAACTTTCAGTTAAAAGTAACTGAAAACTGAACATACACTATGAACAGTAATGACAGTTTATTTGTTCCCTCTTCCCTGGAAGATTCAGGATAATTTGAGTTTTAGGCATTGTTAGCTTCAACAGCTCAAAGGTATTATCAGGGATCTCGTTGCTTTTCCATTGCCTCTCTATCAGCTTGCATCAGCTTAATGCTAAGGCAAATAATTTAGATCAGTGTTGCAATAAGTAAATTCTGAGTTCTTAGTGACTTTACAGAGTAAAGATTCAATTCCTGCTCATGTCATCATCTAATGTGAATGTTGCTGATCGAACATCCTTCTGTGTTGTCGTTGAGGGACCAAGGTTCTTCCCAAAGTGTGGCTCCACTCTCTTCTGAGTCCTCAGAGTTCTCTACAGTCAGGCAAAGGGGAGCACAGTGGAGGACACCTACCTTTTATCCTTTTCCTCAGAAGTGACACAAACACCTCAGTTTACATGGCAGTCACTGTAGTTTAGTCACTTGGGTATATGATACCCCTAAGGACAGAGGATATGTAGTCCCCTAGAAGGAATGGGAAACTGGTTTTGGTGATCATTTTCTGCTACAGTTGACTTCTCAATAGAAGAGTAAAATGGCTGTAACACCTCTAGGATTCATGTCCCACAAAACAGCTTCCTAGATTGTAGAGTGGACTGGTTTCTGGCACCAAATCAAAAAAAAAAAAAAAAGAATAAGAAAACCTCTTCCCCCAAATCCCCAGCAAGCCATTACTTGCCTTTTATTAGCACAGAGAAAGTCTTAGGTCAATACTGAGCCAGACCCTATGCTAGGCCAGGAAAATACCATGCTTTGCTTTATATTCACACTAGAAGGATAAAAAGAAAAAGGATTACTTTTACCCCAGTCAACCCTTCTCCTGGAACTAAGAGTAGGTCATCTTCACCTGAAAGACGTTGACTTCATGTGGAAAGATATGTCCTTATATTATGTCATTGGTAAGAAAGCAGAAGGAAGAATCTATATTGTGTTCCCTTACAATGTATATGCCTCAGTCTCACTCTAGGATGGATTTGCCCTAATCCTGCACCCTTGTGCATATTCAGTCATCATGGAACTTTAAATCAATCCTCAAGATTCCAGTTGAGAAATGGAATATTTCCAGTAAGCAAGGATGTCATAGTCATCAGCGATTGCATCCCTCCGGTATAAGCTCCTGAGCCCTAAAGGCACCCAGGAAGGAGAAGAAAACCTGTGATCAGGCAGCCCTCAGACCTCAGCCACTCCCTACAGTGAGCCTCCAGGCAGCTCGGGGAGTGAGCCCCACAGAACACTGGCCCCAGATAGCTGAGATACACATGAAAGAAATGATTTCAGTAAGCTCAGTCTCTTGCATCTTCCCACACATAGAAAAGCTCTAAATTCCTTAACTTGAGCTGTTTCCTTTAATTCACAATAATCGTTTGATGCTCAGACTACCTGCCCTTTGTTACAAAACATCTAGATAGCCTGGTTTCTCCCCTCACCTCACTGGAGCAGTTCTCCCAGGGTTACTTGAGATGCTGTCTCCCAGTCTTCAAGTCCTAGATAGTCCCACCAAATAAAGCCTAACTCTCAACTTTTAGGTTGTGACTATTTAAGTTGACACCGCTTAAATGTCTAAACTTCAGTGTACGTTATACTTCGTACTCTTTCAATGCCATGCTCTACTTCCTGGGGAAACATCAGCCTGTTTTCTACCAAAAGTGTCTTCACCTCAAGTGCTCACCCTTCTAACTCTGTAAAGACAATTTACTGACTGCCTTGATAGATCTTTTCTGGTTCTAATCCTTACTGTCCCCAGTTTGGTCTGTCAGTTCACCATCTAGATGCCAGTACTGACATTCCAAGGAAGCTGGGATGAAGATCGATATCCTTGTCTCATGATTTAAATAACTGCAATATGATAATCTCCCATTTTGATGGGGAGGAAGTAGAGAACAAGAAGAAAGAAGGTAGGAAGAGGACTTGAGGGACTGCTATGTATTTATTTAATAATGGTACTTGCAGTTATTTTTGTGCGCTCACAGATGATGGGCCAGACAACTACATAAAAGTATTATTTTATTAATTTTTCAAAGCAGCTTTATGTGATAGATACTCTGCATTTGTTATTTTATAGATGAGGAAAGCTTGGCATTGCTAGATATCTTCTTCAATGTTCATCTCAACATATGTAGGCCATGAGGGATCTAGCTACCATATAAACCCAGATGGTACATCTAGACAAAAGACAAAAATAGGGTAAAATGAAACTCTAAAAATCAAATGTACCAACTTCTCAATTTTGTATGAAACTGAACCTTTTAAGATTTATTAAATTAAAATTCTTTTATTCATTTACTTTTTTGACATAGTTAATATTTCAATATTAGCACATAGTTAAACTGTGCTAAGATATGTAAGTAGTTGGAAAGATGAATTATGCATATGTGTCCTTAAGAAACTTCTTATTTGATACAGGAAAAGAATATATTAATATCAAATGTGATGGATGTTAAAATATTTAAAACATAGTAAATTAAATAAAATACACTAGTGAGTTACAAAGAGTAAATAAGAGGTATGGAAACAGAGCACTTGACAAAAGCTGCTTTTCTAAGAATCTTTGAGAAGAAGAGAATAGCCTTAGGGTAGGATGGGGTCAAAGAATTTGACCCCCTTTTTTATTTTAGGATTTAAGAAAGTTGAATACATATATTTTCAGGTAAAAGAGCAAACAAAGGGAGAACCTGAGGATTAAACAGAAAAGGCAGGGAAAATTCAGTCACTTTTTGTTCCATGGATTTATATAGACTGTTAATTATCTACAGCCATTGGTTCCTTCATGTGTTTTTCTTTGGCTGTTGATTTTAATCTCCTCTGGATCTCAGGCTCAGAACGTAGGGTGAATTAAACTCCTCAATTCATGCTTCAGCAGCATCACCCCTGAGTCTACACAATGTCCTGCTCTTATTTCTGTTACAGTTTTATTTCCTCTTATCTTCTGTCCGCCCAAGTCTCTCCTCTCCAGTACTGCAAAGTCAACCATTTAAATCAGTTTAACATACTTTATCGTGTTGATACAAAGTTTATCTATATGTTGAAATTATGCAAATGATGTTGTTTCACATATTTCACTTTTTCTTTTGTCGTCTTCATTATTTGTTTTCCCCTCAGCACTACATCTGTACAGTCAGTCTTGCCTGTTTGCTATGTGTTCTCCATTTCTTGTATCTCCTGCGTGAGACTCCATGGTGTGTATTCCTCCCATTTTACCTTCAACTTTCCTAATGATGGGACCAGAGAGACTCCAGGTGTTCAGCTCCACAAATATTACTGCAAAGAACGTCCTTTAATGCATCATCTATAACTCAACATGAGAATTTCCCTGGGAAAATAAATATAAAGATAAGTTATTGAATTCCTCAAAAAAATATACTAGGATTTAGACTTAGAAAACATTGACTGTATAAATTAATTTGTGGATAATTGATATTTTTATAATATTAACTCATCTCATGCAAGAGCATAAAATCTTCAAATTAATTTTTTTCTATAAATGTTACATATGTTTGATTCAGATCATGTTTAGGATGCTTCTTAGTTTTTCTATTCCATCTTATTTTTGCATATAGTACCTTAGTTTTTTTTTTTTTATCAATTTTTAGTGATTATTCTGTTGTCAAAAAGTTCAATGTACCTGATTTATATACAGAAAATTTATTGAGCTCTCACTTCTTCAAATTAATTATTCTAATGATTTTTTTCCTGGTAGATAATCATATAATCTACAAATAAGAAATTTTCTCTTCCTTTTTAATACTTAAATGTCTTTTTTCTTTCATTATGGCTTGGACCTAGAACTCTAGTATTATAGTAAATCAGTGATAATGAACATTTTTCTCTAGCAATTGAATTTAAAAAGAGAATTTAAAATATCATTATTTCCTCCATTATATTCAATATTTGTCATAGATTTTTTTTAATATAAAAAATTTACCAAGTTAAAAAAATCTCCTTTTCTTCCTGGATTGCCAAGAATTTTCATCTTAAATATCAAATGTTTTTTCATATGTTGATTGAGATATTCATTAGTTTTATTATTTAGACCAAAGCTTTTTCAGCAAAGAACTGGATAGTAAATATTTTAGGCTGCAGACTACATACAGTTTCTGTCATATATTAATTGTTTTTTGCTTTTTCATTATTTAGAACCCTTAGAAAATGTTAAAGGACCATATAAAAACTCCAGGCTGGGTTTAACCTATGGACTGTAGTTTATAAATTCCTACTTTAGATTTTTAATGTGATAAATTATAAGGCCAAACTGATCCCCAAAATCCTTGAATACTGAAATTAACACTATTTGATTATATTATACTATTTTTAAATGACATTTCAAATATTTTATTTCTAGGTTCGTAAGTGTAATAGACCTAAGATTATATTTTCTCATATTATATTTATGACTTTGAATCAGTATTCAAAAGTCTAATATTAGACAGGACCATATGAAATCTCTACAAATAAGATGAAATATATAGCTTTCATACTTTTTTTATAAAACAATATTAACTAGTTATTTACACCTTGACTTATTAAACTATAAACCAAATGGATCTAAAGTTTAATAAAAGAGGAATATTTTCATTAACACTGCAATCATTTAATACTTTTTGGTCTATTTGAGTTCCATATTTTTCTTAATCCAATTTTTGGTATTTTTAATTTTTCTAAAAATTTATTCACGTGATTCAGTTTTCAGATTTTTTGGTGAATTTGAAAGTTTTCTTGCTTTTCTTTTAATCTTTATGTTTCAGTGGTGATTTTTTATTTCCATCCTGTAGCTTGTTTATTTGCATCTTTTCCCTTTTTACTCCCCCTTTCTCTCTCTTAATTAGATTTGCCAGCCATCTTATTAATATTTGTGGTGAATATGGTTTTGAATTTGTTAATATTCTCCATTCATTCTTTGTTTTATTTGTTCCTGCTCTTGCCTTTATTTCCTACCTTCTTTGAGTTCAGTTTCTAGTTCTATTTCTAGCATCTTGATTTGAATCTTTAGCTTACTAAATCATACTTAACACCTGGTAAAAATATTTCAAACTATTGATTTCTCCTCCAAGTGTGGCTTTAGCAGATTGCTGATGTATATACATATATATATATATATATATATATATACACACACACTGTATAATGCCTAATATAAATATATATAACTATTATGTATCTATACCAATATACAATTACCAATCTATTACTTTTCATCACTAAATTGTAACTATCTTTATATTTCTTTTATATTTTTCTAGCTTTGCCAAAGATTATTTAGGAATATGTTATTTAGTTTAAAAACATGAGTTTTTCTTAGCTGCCTTTTTATTTATCTCTAATTTCACTTCATTTTGGTAGAAGAAAAAAGGACTTATCCTTTGGAATTTATTCTCTTGTGACCTAATACATAATCTATTTCTTTAATGTTAGATGTGTTATGGAAAAGAGTCTGTATTTAATATCCATTGAGTAAAGCAGGATAAATAGATAGATAGATAAACATACTAGCTTAAAGTTTTTCACTGTATTCTTTAAGTCTTCAATATTAATGTTTATATTTGGTCTACTTGTTCTATCAGTTTCTAAAAGAAGCAAAACGGCTGTCTGAGGAGGTCTTACAAATAGCTGTGAAAATAAGAGAAGTGAAAAGCAAAGGAGAAAAGGCAAGATATACCTACTTGAATGCAGTTCCAAAGAATAGCAAGGAGAGATAAGAAAGCCTTCCTCAGCAATCAATGCAAAGAAATAAAAGAAAACAATAGAATGGGAAAGACTAGAGATCTCATCAAGAAAATTAGAGATACCAAGGGAACATTTTATGCAAAGATGGGCTCAATAAAGGACAGAAATGGTGTGGACCTAACAGAAGCAGAAGATATTAAGAAGAGGTGGCAAGAATACACAGAAGAACTGTACAAAAAAGATCTTCATGACCCAGATAATCACAATGGTGTAATCACTCACCTAGAGCCAGACATCCTGGAATGTGAAGTCAAGTGGGCCTTAGAAAGCATCACTACAAAGGAAGCTAGTGGAGGTGATGGAATTCCAGTTGAGCTGTTTCAAATGTTGAAAGATGATGCTGTGAAAGGGCTACACTCAATATGCCAGAAAATTTGGAAAATTTAGCTATGGCCACAGGACTGGAAAAGGTCAGTTTTCATCCCAATCCCAAAGAAAGGCAATGCCAAAGAATGCTCAAACTACCACGCAAGTGCACTTATCTCACATGCTAGTCAAGTAATGCTCAAAAGTCTCTAAGCCAGGCTTCAGCAATACATGAATCCTGAACTTCCAGATGTTCAAGCTGGTTTTAGAACAGGCAGAGGAACAAGAGATCAAACTGCCAACATCCATTGGATTATCGAAAAAGCAAGAAAGTTCCAGAAAAACATCTATTTCTGCTTTATTGACTATGCCAAAGCCTTTGACTGTGTGGATCACAATAAACTGTTGAAAATTATTCAAGTGATGGAAATACCAGACCACCTGACTTGCCTCTTGAGAAATGTATATGCAGGTCAGGAAACAACAGTTAGAACTGGGCATGGAACAACATACTTGTTCCAAATAGGAAAAGGAGTACGTCAAGGCTATATATTGTCACCCTGTTTATTTAACTTATATGCAGAGTACATCATGAGAAACGCTGGGCTAGAGGAAGCACAAGCTGGAATCAAGATTGCTGGGAGAAATATCAATAACCTCAGATATGCAGACGACACCACCCTCCTGGCAGAAAGTGAAGAAGTACTAAATAGCCAGTTGATGAAAGTGAAAGAGGAGAGTGAAAAAACTGACTTAAAGCTCAACATTCAGAAAACTAAGATCATGGCATCTGGTCCCATCACTTCATGGCAAATAGATGAGGAAACAGTGGAAACAATGGCTGACATGATTTTTTGGGGACTCCAAAATCACCGCAGATGGTGATTGCAGCCATGAAATAAAAAGATGCTTACTCCTTGGAACATAAGTTATGACCAACCTAGACAGCATATTAAAAAGAGATTACTTTGTCAGAGACATTACTTTGTCAACAAAGGTCCATCTAGTCAAGGCTATGGTTTTTCCAGTAGTCATGTATGGATGTGAGAGTTGGACTATAAAGAAAGCTGAGTGCAGAAGAATTGAAGCTTTTGAAATGTGGTGTTGGAGAAGACTCTTGAGAGTCCCTTGGACTGCAAGGAGATCCAACCAGTCCATCCTAAAGAAAATCAGTCCTGAGTATTCATTGGAAGGACTGATATTGAAGCTGAAACTCCAATACTTTGGCCACCTGATGCGAAGAGCTGACTCATTGAAAAAGATCTTGATACTGGGAAAGATTTAGGGCAGGCAGGAGGAAAAGGGGACGGCAGAAGATGAGTTGGTTGCATGGCATCACCGATGCAATGGAAATGGGTTTGAGTAAACTCTGCGAGTTGGTAACGGACAGGTATGCCTGTCATGCTGTGGTTCATGGGGTCACAAAGAGTTGGACATGACTGAGAGACTGAATTGAACTGAAGAAAAGTATTCTAGAAACCAGAAACTAAAATTGCTCCTTTATATTTGTGTTTCTGCAGTTTAGCTGTAACTTTTATATTTTTAGAGTCAATAGGATTAGATAAACATATGTTTATGATAGGTATATCATCTTGCCCTATTGCATTTTTATTGAAATAATCCCCTTATTATATCATTTTACATTAAAATCTACTTGATCAGGTTTCCCCAGTTTGCTTTTATTTTTATTTACCAAGTATTTATTTCTGCATCCTTTTTTTTAATGGTCTTTTTTATTTATTTATTTTTCTTTACATTATCATGTTGGTTTTGCCATACATTGACATGAATCCACCATGGGTATACATGTGTTCCCCTTCCAGAACCCCCTCCTACCTCCCTCCCGATTCTATCCCTCTGGGTCATCCTGCTTCACCAGCCCTGAGCACCCTGTATCATGCATCGAGGAAATTAGAATTGAAAGAGACACGTGTATCCCAGTGTTCATCGCGGCACTGTTTACAATAGCCAGGACATGGAAGCAACCTAGATGTCCATCAGCAGACGAATAGATAAGAAAGCTGTGGTATATATACACAATGGAATATTACTCAGCCATTAAAAAGAATACATTTGAATCAGTTCTACTGAGATGGACGAATCTGAGCCTATCTGCACCCTTTTAATGTCACCCTGTTTTATGTTTTTAAGCAGGTCTCTTATAAATGATACATTAGGGAATTCTGTTTCTGAATGTCACAATTTCTATCTGTTATTTTTTACATTATCAGGCAAATTTTCTGACCAGTTTCATCTCTAAATCCTTAGGGACAAGGGAATTCCAGCTCTAGGTGTGGAAAGGGAAGTAGTAAAGAAACAAAAACCTAGACAATCCACATCTTTCCATCACCTCAGCAGGGGTTTTGTCCTCTCTAGCTATTAATTCATCAGAATCAACATCAGCATTCAGGAATGTTGCTGCCAATTTCCAGTAATAAAGTGCAAGCAACAATCATCCAAAGGCATCAGGGGGAGAATCAAAAGCAAAATTTTATAAATATTTTCCTTAACCACCACAGTCAGTGACCTCTTGTGCCAATTTTCAGCCGTTCACCATCCAAACGCAAACCAATAAAAGAATTATCCTTTGACTGTTGGACCTAAAAAGAAATTGCCTGCCTCCCAGTCACAAATGGGCTTCCTGGGTGACATTAGTGGTAAAGAACCATTTGCCAATGCAGGAGACATAGAGACGACCCAGGATTGATTCCTGGGTGGGGAGGATCTTGGCGTGGTATAGAAAATCCCATGGACATGGATTTTATGTCCCTGGTGGGCTTCAGTCCATTGGGTAACAAAGAGTTGAACATGACTGAGTGGCTAACACACACACACACACACACACACACACACACACACACACACGCATATATATATATACATATTCTTGTTGTTGCCTATTGCACTGAATAGAATCTCCAGTACAATGTTGAATAGAAATAATAAGAGTGGACATTTTTACTTTCTTCCTGATGTTTGGGGTAGAGCATTCAGTTTGTCTTCATTAAGGTCAAGGAATTTTCCTGCTTTTTATTTGCTGATATATTTGTCAAATGCTTTTTTCTGCATCCAATAAAATGATCATACATATATAAATATCTGTGGACATGTAAATTACAGTGATTAATTCTTAAATATGAAATAAAACCTGTGTTTCTAGAATAACTCCCATTTGACCACCATGTTTATTTTTTGTATAAACCATTGGAATCGATTGCTAAAAACTGTTAAAATTTTGCCTCTATTTTTGTGAGGTATGTGGGTTTATGGTTTCCTCTTCTTGCATTTTGGATATCAGAAAAATACTGAGTTCATGGGATGAATTGCGCAGTATTCTCTCTGCCTAAGTTTTCTGGAAGAATTCATGTAAAATTGTTATTATCTCTTTCTTAAATATTTGGTCAAATTCATCAGTGAAACTGTTCTGGCCCCAGATTTCCTTTGTGGGAAAGTTTTAAACTACAATCCAACATATTTAATAAATGGAGAGCTGTTCTGTTTAACCATTTCTTCCTGCTTGAGGAGAGATAAATTAGTAGTTTCATTGTGGCCAAAATCTTGGTTTTCTCTGCCCACTGAAGCTGAATAAAAAAATATGGAGACAGAGTTTGGAGGAAATAGAAAGATGGCTTTAATCTTCAGCTGGCAGAGGGGAGAACACAGCAGTCTCCTGCCTCAAGAACTGTGTCCCTCTCCATGAGAAATCTGGGGGATTATATTGTTGAGGGCTTGCAGTAATGGGTAGATGATGAGGAACAAAGGGCTAAAGATCTTGTATTCTTCCTTTTGCATTGTTTCAAAACCAGTCATAGGCTGGTGTCAGGTAGGCTAGTAATTGAGTCTGGCGGTCCTGTAGCCTGGTGGTGTTGTTGTTCAGTCCCTTAGTCATGTCCAACTCTTTGCCACCCAATGGACTGAAGCACGCCAGACTTCCCTGTCCTTTACCATCTCCCGGAGCTTGCTCAAACTCATGTCCATTGAGTCAGTGATGCCATCCAACCATCTCATCCTCTATCGTCCCCTTCTCCTCCTGCCTTCAATCTTTTCCAGCATCAGGGTCTTTTCTAATGAGTCGAGTCTTTGCATCAGGTGACCAAATTATTGGAGCTTCAGCTTCATCATCAGTCCTTCCAATGAATAGTCAGGGTTGATTTCCTTTAAGATTGATTGATTTGATCTCCTTGCAATCCTAGGGTCTCTGAAGAGTCTTCTCCAACACCGCAGTTCAAAAGCATCAAGTAGCCTGGTAATTGGGTCCACTGTCTTTTGTGTATTGTACTGTGGCCTTCTTCCTATAATGCAAATAGAGAAAAAGTAAGAGGAGTGGTCTGCGAAGAGAGTGCTAAAAAAGTGAACACCAGATAGAGGAAGTAATTAGCGGAGAGTCAAAGGATAATAGGTACAAAATGTAGCGCTTGCAGAGTTAGGGGGCAGAAAAGCAAATTCAGTTATAGATTAGGAACAGTTGAAGTAAGATCTAGGAGTGATCAGGCCTGCTCACTGTATTCTTTATCTTCTGTGTTCTCAGGAAAGAAAAGAAAAGCTCATTCCTCTTCTTTTCCTTTTCACAGCAACAGTTTGGGATGAATAAGTACACACTACTATATATAAAGAAGATAATCAACAAGAACCTAATGCATAGCACAGGGGACTCTACTCAATATTCTTTAATAACCTATTGGAAAAGAATCTGCAAAGGAATAGATATTAATATATGTGTATGTATAACTGAATCACTTTGCTGTATACTTGAAGCTAACATAATAATGTAAATCAGCTACACTCCAATATTCAACATAAAATAAACATTTGCTTTTAAATTAAAAAAAAAGAAACCATTTTTTCCTGATGAGCCCTGATTGTTCATTCATATCAATGAATTTCACCTAGATAGTTAAATCTATTACCATTGCATTGATCATAATGTTTCTTCATTATTATTTGAACATCTATAAGGTCTTTAGTTACATACTCTGGTATTCCTGATACTGGGAATTTGTGACTTCTCTCCTTTTTCTGTTGATCAATCTGGCTAGACATTTATCAATTTTGCTGATCTTCTCAAAGAACTAGCTTTTTCTTTCACTGATTTCTTTTTCTTTTTGTATGTGCTTTATTTTATTGATTTATGTTCTTAATATTTTATTTACTCTCCTGCTTACTTTGAATTTAATGTTCTCTGCTCTTCTTTTTCTAATATTTTAAGACAGAAGCTGAAGTCGTTGATTTCAAATATTCCTTCTCTTCTAATACAGACACTTAGCACTATCAACTTCTCTCTAAGCAGTGCCCTATCAGTATCTCAGAAATTTGGCAGCTTTGACAAAGAAGTGTTCTCATTTTCATCTAGATAACAATATTATCTAGTTCCTGTTTCAATTTCTTCTATGATTCATTGATTGTTTAAAAGTCTTTTAGTTTTCAAATGTTTGGAGATTTTTCTAGATATCTTTTTTTAAAAAAAATTTTCTTTACTTTATTGTGTTGGTTTCGCCATACATTGACATGAAACCACCATGGGTTTACATATGCTCCCCCTCCAGAACCCCCCTCCCTCCTCCCTCCCGATTCCCTCCCCCTGGGACATCTCCGTGCACCAGCCCCGAGCATCAAACCTGGGCTGGCGATTGATTTCACACATGATAATTAACATGTTTCAATGCCATTCTCCCATATCATCCCATCCTTGCCCTCTTCCCCAGAGTCCACGAGTCTGTTCTATACATCTGCGTTCCTTTTGTTGTCTCGCATGCAGGGTTCTCATTACCATATTTCTAAATCCCATATATTTGCGTTAGTATACTGTATTTTTGTTTTTCCTTCTGGCTTACTTCACTCTGGATAATAGGCTCCAGTTCCGTCCACCTGAGTAGAACTGATTCAAATGCATTTTTTTTTTTTAATGCTGAGTAATATTCCATCGTGTATATGTACCACTGCTTTCTTATCCATTCGTCAGTTGATGGGCATCTAGGTTGCTTCCATGTCCTGGCTATTGTAAACAATGCAGCGATGAACATTGGGGTACACGAGGCTCTTTCAATTCTGGTTTCCTCGGTGTGTATGCCCAGCAGTGGGATTGCTGGGTCATATGGCAGGCCTATTTGCAGTTTTTAAAGGAATCTCCACACTGTTTTCCATAGTGGCTGTACTAGTTTGCATTCCCACCAACAGTGTAAGAGGGTTTCCTTTTCTCCACATCCTCTCCAGCATTTATTGCTTGTAGATTTTTGGATGGCAGCCATTCTGACTGGTGTAAAGTGGTACCTCATTGTGGTTTTGATTTGCATTTTTCTGATAATGAATGATGTTGAGCATGACCCACCTCCCAGAATATTGGAAATAAAAGCACGAATAAACAAATGGGACCTAATTAAAATTAAAAGCTTCTGCACAACAAAGGAAACTATAAGCAAGGTGAAAAGACAGCCTTCAGAATGGGAGAAAATAATAGCCAATGAAGCAATGGACAAACAATTAATCTCAAAAATATACAAGCAACTCCTGCAGCTCCATGCTAGAAAAATAAACGACCCAATCAAAAAATGAGCCAAAGAACTTAACAGACGTTTCTCCAAAGAAGACATAAAAATGGCTAACAAACGCATGAAAAGATGCTCTAGATATCTTTTTAACTGACTTCCAGTTTAACTTCATTGTTGTTGCTTTAAGCCACTGAGTTTTGGAGTGATGTGTTATACAGTAAGTAGGTAATTGATAAAGAACTCATGACACTAGGCAAATGAGATACCTTATCAGTCAGGGTTCTGTAAAGAAAACAGAAAGATATTTAATACAATAGATTATGTACATGCAAAAGCCTTAGAAAAGCAAAGGTCATAGAAGGCATCACTGACTTTCAGGAAATCTGAAAGTTGTAGACAGGGGCAAAGAGAATCATCAGACCTATCATCTGCTTATTGTTTGTTGTTCAGCTGCTAAGTCCTGTCGGATCTTTATGACCCATGGACTGCAGCACGCCAGGCTTCCCTGTCCTTCACCATCTCCTGGAGCCTGTAGCAGATGTATTAGCATAGAGATGATTAGCATAGCTGTAGAGATGATTAGTATAGCTGACTACTCCTTTAAAGTGAGTTTAAGCAAGACTTTATATCTGATAAAAGGATTCCCTGATAGCTCAGTTGGTAAAGAATCTGCCTGCAACACAGGAGACCCTGGTTCAATTCCTGGGTTGGGAAGATCCCCTGGAGAAGGGAAAGGCTACCCACTCCAGTATTCTGGCCTGGAGAATCCCATGAACTATATAGTCCATAGGGTCACAAAGAGTCAGACATGACTGAGTGACTTTCACTTATATCTGATAAAGTGAAAACAACAACAACAACAAACAAACAAGGCAAACACCATGAATTTAAGAAGTTAAAGCAGTCTTGCTGTTTTGGGGAGCTAAATTCATTTCTGAAGTTATTATCTTTAAAAAATCTTTACCCAAATTACTAAGAAAAGAATAGCACTATAAGACTGAGTTAGGCTGAAAATGTCTTTGCGGGTTCTTTTTTTTTAAATCAAATACTATACATCTACTGTATTACCGATGAAAATGAAATTGGATTCATGCAATAAATAATATGACATCTGTAAATGAGTCTAGGTTTCAATAATAAAAGGCATAAGCAAAATACTAATTTCTATAATAATTTGATTTTTGATATAGATGTACACTTTTTAAACTGAAGTATAGTTGATTTATTACAATATTGTGCTAGTTTCCAATGATTCATTTTATAAACATATATTTATTTAGTTTTTCAGATTATTTTCCCTTATAGGTATCTACAAAATATTAACAAAATATTAAGTGTAGTTAATATTACGTATAGCTCCCTGTGCTACACTTAATATACACTTAATAATCTGTGCTATACAGCAGACTTTTTATTTACATATTCTATATATGCAGCCTCTTAATTTACCCCTCTCTCCACTTTCCTCTTCAGTAACCACAAGTTTGTTTTCTATGGCTGTGAGTCTCTTTCTCTTTTATAGATAAGTTCTATTTGAATCTTATGTGTACTGAATATGTACATAGCATACACAGAATATATATATATATATATATATATATATATATATATATGCTTATAAGAGAACATTACTTAGCCACAAAAAAAGAATGAAATAATGCCATTTTCAACAACATGGATGAACCTAGAGCAAATCATATCAAGTTAAGTAAGCCAGACAGAGAAAAATACCTATCCATGTGCTATTGCTTATGTGTGAAACCTATACTTACACATTTTAAAGCTTTTGGTATTCAAAACTTTTTAAGATTTAAAGCATATAATAAGGTAATTTTTATGAGACAAAATTTAGTTTTTTCAAAAAATTCTTACTACAAAATATAAAAATGAGAATAATGATGAACAATTGTTGAAGGCTTTTTATCCTTTTCCTGCAGTTAGGTTTGTGGTACAAACTACTTTTGGCAAAGTTTCTGGCCCTGAACCTTGGATCTGTGCCATCAAAGACATAATGACAGATAATGATCGAATTAGTGTTCATAAATCTAGGTTTTAGAGATGATACCAATTCCTGTCATTATTATTTTTTCAAATTCTATTATAGTTTTAGTTGTATTTACTTCAGGCTGCCATAAGGTGAGCATAGCCCCAGTCCTGCTGACTGTTTAATCACAAAGGTCTGCATTTAATTCACAACCGAAAAAGAAAAGTTCTCTAAGTATTGTTTAAAATTGTTCTCCAAAGTCAGTGCTACACAATATCTAAACTGGAATGAGAAAAAGGAGATTTTATAGGAGAATTTCTCATAGAATATGCACCTGATGCTATGGGGAAAAAAAAGGATTATTATGGAATTTTTGCTAGTTTTGTTTTCATTCTAATTTTCTGATGAAAGCATGGTGAATACCCAAGGATATTTTACATATGCATTCACAAAAAGAATATTGTACATAATTTCAAGGGTTCATTAGCTTGGTTTGAAACTTAAGTTTGGTTTAGAGATTTTAGGTAAGGATTGTTCCTGTTTTAGGCACTTTTAAATACACTTATCAGAGCTGCATATAAACATTTTTGTCTCCCCATGATTTCCATTTGATATAAGGTCATTAACCTATATTGAGAAATTCTGTTTATTTCTGTTAAGAATGCATCCCAGCTCATAGTAATCCTTTGTTCAGCATCCTTTTCATGAATGCCCTTGAGGGAGGTGCTTTCTGATCTAAGGAATAATCCAGTATTGTGCTCCCCCTAAATAATTGGTGTTTATCTTAGGATTCTGAATTGTGATTTTCTCTGGGAGTTTTCTCAGCAACCCACGGTTATGAAGTAGATAGACATTTTCATAGCATTTATCTTATGTATTTGACTTATTGCTGACTCCATTTTACATTAATTATTGTTTATCCTTTTTCAGATTTTCCTCATTGCTTCTCATTTGTGTTACAATAGTACATGTTTGTAAGATATCCTAAATCCTTAGAAATAAAAAAAAATTCACTTTAAACTATAAGTTGCTTTTGTATATTTAAGGAAAATGACTTAACAGATTAATTTTTCTTATTATAATAAGTACCAAACACAGTACACGTGGCACGCAGTAGTGGAGACTACGTAAACCTCAGCATCCCTGGTGGCTCAGATGGTGAAAGAATCCATCTGCAGTGCAGGAGACCTGGGTTCGATCTCAGGTGGGAAGATTCCCTGGAGGAGAGCATGGCAACCCACTCCAGTGTTCTTGCCTGGAGAATCCCCATGGACAGAGGAGCCTGGAGGTCTACAGTCCAAGGGGTTGCAGAGTCAGACACGACTGAGTGACTAAGTACAGCAGCATCAGATGGATCTGAGTTCAAATACTGTCTCTGATACTTTTAATAATCTTGACAAAGCTATGTAACCTCTAGGGAGCATTGGTTTCCTAACCCGTAAATGGAGAAAATATTGAATGCCTCCTACTTGCCACATATCATCCTAAGTTGTTTATATAAGACATGAATTGCCTAATTATTTTGACAACCTATGAGGAAACTATTATTCATGTTACAACTGTGGTAACTGAAGCTCAGAATGATTAATAATGTTGCCCAAAATTAATGCAGCTAATAGGTGGTAGAGATTGAAATTCAAGTCCAGTTTAACTACAAAATCATATATATATATATATATTCTTTTCAAACATGCTGAATTGTGAATACTAAACTTGTGAAAAATCTGTCGAGGGTAATAGAATATACATCAGAGTTAATGAGTAAGACCTACAACTCAGAAATTTATGCTCTAAATTCAGAGAATCTTCAACAGTTAAGGCCACTCCCTTTCTGATACTGTCACAACTCCCTATTATATTATATATTAACTTCCTACTGATACAAGATAAAGCCTAAACACAGAAAATTGTGGAAAATGTTATGAAAAGAAGCCATTCCATCTACCCATCTCCCATTTGAGTGGGTGGTATGCTTTTCCTTTCGAAAACCGATGAAGGAGACACAGAGAGAGTCTCTTATAAATTGGAGGTACCTGTAAAATGAGGGTCCTACATTCTGTTTTCTGGTGTGGTATCTGTTTAGCTACCAGACTTCCTGTTCTTTGTGCTACCAGACCATGAGTTTAAAAAAAAAAAAAAAAAAGACATGAGAGATGAAGGTTTGCTTGCAAATCTGAGAGAAGTCGGAGAGAAAAACAGGTCATCTCAATGTTTTATCTCACAAATGTCTTTGGTCTGAGAACTCACCAGGAGACAGGGGGTCATGGTTGAATAGGAGACCATAGGAGTGTGTGTCAAAAGCATATACTTTTCAGAAGAATGAAGTGTGAGGCTTCCAGGAGGATGAAGGTATTTGGCTTACTGTTAGAAGGGACTGCTCTGCCCAAGCAAGCTGCATGCATGCATAGGGCCCCACATGGCAACACCAAGCCCACCTGCAGTGAGAAAGTTGAGGAGTTTGCAATAATTAAAAGGAGGGCCCTAGTTTTGTCACGGGTGGCTAACCAAGGAAACCGATAACATCTCCTCCCTTCCACTTTACTAACTTTTCCAGAAAGGAACACATTTAAGGGAGTGCAGGGTACAGATTTAGAAACCAGAATATCCTTCCCCGACACACACACACTTCTAAACCTCCAAACCACTAAAGTATAACTGCCTAGGCATGGGGTGAGTAGGAAAAAAATAGTGATTATTTAGTAAAAGAAATTTATAGAAAATAAAGTGTACAAGTGGACTGAGATAAAGTCATGAGAGAGAACTCCAAGGTGAATGTCTTCCCTAGAGATGTTCAGTGATCAACCCGTCAACTGTGGATGGACTGTTGCATGCTGAGCACTCAGTTAAAAAAAAAAAATCCATTGTATATTTATGTATTAGTCTTGATGTGACTCGAATGCTTAGTTGGCTGCCTGTGGCATAAAAGACAAAATAAACAATATTTTTTCTTTCTCAAACTTGCTCCATTTTTCCAGAAGATTTTACAAATCAAAGTTTCAGGTACAAAAATAGATATCAAATTTTTTGAAGAAACCCCATGCTTTTTTCCACAGTGACTGTACCAATTAATATCCACAGCAATAGTGCATAAGGGTTCCCTCTTCTCCATATCATCACCAAGATGTATTATGGAATCTTGCTCAGTCATAAGAAAGAATAAAACTTTGCTGTTCATAACAACATGAATGGACCTGGAGGGCATAACCCTAAGTGAAATGTCAGACAGAGTAAGACAAATACTGTATATTTTCACCTATATGTGGAATCTAAAAAATGAAACAAATGGGCAGTTATAACAAAAATAAAAACATATTCATAGATATAGAGAACAAACTAGTGGTTACCAGAGGGGAGGGTGAGAGACACAAAAATAGGTGAAAGGAATTAAGATGTAAAAGCCACTATGTATAAAACAAGTTACAAGGAAGTAATGTATAGCACAGGGAATATAGTCAATATTTATAACAATTTTGTATGGAGTATCATCTATAAAAATATCAAATTACTATGTTTTACACCTGAAACTAATATAGTAAGTCAACTAAAGTTAAAAAAATAGATATAAGTGTCTTCAGTATTTTTTACTTATATGTATGGAATCAATAAATTATTTTCAACAATAAATATTGGAAGTCAAGTATGTACATAAGGCTCCATTTGATAATCTTTAGGAAACTAGATTATAATCAAAAGTCATCTTAAACTCTAGATGAGTTTAGAGTTACAGAAAATTTTAGGATTGTGTAAAAAAAAAATCTTGCTGTCTGCCACTATTTCAGTTAAATGTGGGCTAAATTTAATAAGTTTAGACTTAAAAACTACCTATAACTATTGCAATAACAACCATTAACAGTAGAAGAGTACTCAATTTTTGACATCCTACTAAATATCAACATCCTTATAGAAATTAATTCTAATTCTTACAACAATGCAAAAGGTTAGTTTTCAGTTGGAAAAATGACAAAAACAAGCAAAAATCCTGAAACATAAAAAAAAGTTTTTTTAAAAATCTCTGTGATTGCCAAGTTATTTGAAGTATAGCTGTCCTAGCAGTGATAGTAGTATAGTGATGATAACATGTGGCTTATTCAAGCTGCTAAATATTCAAGTTTAGACACTTTCTTGTCTGTCTCTACAGCTGCTGGTTTTTCACATCACGCTGTTTCTCACAGAAATTGAAATGTTCAGTTGGTTCACTTTTCTTCATATTATCCTCAATTTCTACAACTAAATCTAAATTTCACAGGTGGTCACAAACATTCTTATTTAATTCTGAATTCTAATTAGGTCTTACAACACCATTTTTAAAATAAAATCAAGTTATTTTTCACCCACAGAAAGTGAAACATAATGGCATTGAACCATATGCCAAGGTCCTAACTTGCTGAAAATTCACCTCAAGTGGTTTGCTGATGTCCTAGCTCCCAGGTATATGTTCTCCAGCAGTCTCTGACTACTTTCAAAGACAGAGGTTTAGTAAAATATTCTTCACCAGCCTAGACTGATCTCAAAAGAACATTAAAAAAAAAAGTCATTAATCCGTTGATGAATCGATGCACAGCTGAGCCAGAGGAATAAAAGTTATTAGCATTTGATGATCTGAGGGGAGCCTAAGGGTGGAAAACTATCCTAGTCTGCAATACTAGAAAGCACTCAGTCATTTAAAAAGTATTACTATCTCTTCTTCAAGCAATGTTAGACTGTAAAATGCATCACAAATGTATTTGCTTCTACCTTTTGAACAGATCATTCAATATCAGTAAAAACAAAGTACAGTGTAAAATATTGTTGGATATTGACAAATTACTTTGTAGATGGACCAAAAAATCATTTGTAAATGATTAATTATAGACCAAGTTAGTTTTGGTAAAAAAAGACAATTATACCTAAAGAAAGGTACCTACTCTTTAACATGTCAAATTCCAATCTTATTTCATAATCTTATTTCCATCTATAAGTAATAGATATAGTAAAAATACAGTCTTCTGTATTTGGAATTAAAGCTCTGCTAGTATGGTTGAAATTCATACAATACAAAAAGTAGTTATTATATATTTGCTTACCAACTGAGAAAAGTCTTACTTCAGGCAATGGAATATTTTGCTTGTAAGCACATATTCTTTCATGTGTGCATTTTTACTGAAGAAATTTCATAGAGCCCTAAGGCTGTAAAGACCTAAAAATTATTATAGTTAATATAAATTCACTCCTGGATAAGATATTTAAATGTAAACGCTGAAGAGGCAGTTTTGAGGCAAAATACAAAGAGGCAATTAAATAGGCCTCTTTAGTTGCTTTATTGTAAATAACACATATGGCTTTTTCTAGCAGATTTTCGGGCTCTTTGTTTTACCTTTAGTATTGTTATGGTGAATCCGTCTTTCAAGCATAGCTTTTTTAGATTGAAAGAACACCAGGCACTTGTGGGCACAGTGTTAAGTACACAAAACACTTTGCTTAATTTGGACAACCTGGGAAATGAAAAACAGGAAAGATTCTGTTCTTCTGTGTCGTCAAGTTAAGTCTCTGAATTTTATATTATTATCATAAAATTAAATATTTGAGTGGTCAAAAATGCTGGGGATTAAAAAGGATTAAGTATGAGGTGACTAGGAACTAGAATATACTCCCAGCAGAAGCCAAGGGAAAAATAAAAACAGTAAAACAGTGCTTTCACTATCAAAAATAAACCAGAGCGTTCTTTCATGGATTCATTATATTTTGTGACCTGACACTGTCATCAGGAGGACTGATCAAATGTTCAACATATTCCTTAACTTATAATCCTACCACTTGGAAATTAATAAGAAATGAACGAAGTAAATTATTGAGATGGAGAACTAATAAGAGTATAAGGAATGACATGCTGGTAGGTGATACAGCTCCCCAGAAATATTTCAGAGTCTGTTCTGAACCATAAAATTACGGTATTTGGCAATAATTCTGATCATTACCTGTGTAATGTATATATTTTCTTTATCTTCTAATCTTCCAATTTTCTACTTTCTAGAGACAAAGTACAAGCTGCTCAGGTAATAATACTGACAAGCTAAGGCTGAAACACAAGAGGCGAACAAAAAATATTAGTTGAAGATAATGCCTGATAGAGAACATGAAGACATTTTTCAGTGGAATAATGATCAACACAAGTTTTTTGTTTTAGAAGTTAAAGTAAGAACTGTTTAGCCAAGAGTTTGATGAATCTACACATATCCAAGTTTTATAGAAGCATTCTGTGAAAATGGGGTTATTCTAAAGACAGACTAGGCTTTGGTCAGCACATTTTACACCACTATTTCAACCCAGAACATGTGTTGTAATGCTCAGGTGGTGTTAACTGAGCAGAACACGGTGCAGTTTGCACACACACCCTTTCCATTAGTGCTTGTTGAGACCCTGTGCCAGGTACCAGGATACAGAGTAAACACGGCTCCTTTTTCCTGGAGTTTATAGTGTAATGGAGGTAGACAAACTCAAAACAAATGTTAAGAAATGCTCAACAGTTCAGATGGCAATAAGTGCAATCCAAAAAAAGAAAAAAGAAGGAAACAAAGGATAAGGGCTTAGAGATTACTGGTGGTGGTAAGGGCGTCCTGGCTTATACACCGTGGTCGTGGTAGACTTCTCCGATAAGATGACGTTTGGGAAGAGAAAAGAAACCACGACGTAAGGCAGTGGATGTTCACGGTAGAACGTCAGAGCCGGAGGAGGAGAGAAAATACAGATTCTGAGATGAAGCATCCTAGTCTGCTGGAGAAGCAGCGAGGACTTCCAAGTGGGGGGAGGGAAGCTAGTGATGGGGGCGGTATGGAAAGTGAGCTTTTAGTGGCGCGGAGGGCTGGACGTGCAGGCCTTTGTAGGGACCTTGGCTTCAACTGCGCATGCAATGATAAGCACTGGATGGTTCTGCACAGGAGGTTGACAATATCTACTGCTTCTTAAAAGAATTACTATAGTTCCGTGTTGAGAAGAGGACTTCCCTGATAGCTCAATTGGTCAAGAATCCACCTTCAATGAGGGAGACTTGGGTTCCACCTCTGGATTGGGAAGATCCCCTGGAGAAGGGAAAGGCTACCCACTCCAGTATTCTGGCCTGAAGAATTCCATGGACTGTATAGTCCGTGGGGTTGCAAAGAGTTGGAAACTATAGTTGTACAAAGATGAAAGTGACAAGGCCACTGAGGAGACAGGCAAGAGTCCAGGTGAGGGAAACCGGTCATTTGTTCCTGGTGGGTAAGCCCTAGCAGTGGGGGTGGCGAGAAGTGGTGCAGTTTTGAAGGCTGAGCTGATAGGATACACTGAGAGATTACACATGAGATGTGGAAGACAGAGAAAGCTAAGGATGAGTCTGAGCATTTTTTGCCTGAAAACTGGAAGAAAGAAGTAGCCTTTCACTGAAATGGAAAAGGAGAATAGGACTTGAGGCATAGAACTGGGGACCAGAGATTTTGGATTTGAGATTATCAGCTTTAAGATGCTTATTAAACATCCAAGAAGAAGCATTAACAAGAGAGTGAGATACAGAGCGATGATGATGACAGTAACATTGATGTAGATGACAGTGTCAGATATTTGCTACATGTTGGGAAGACAAAATAAAAAAATACACAATAAATAGTTCAAACTATTGCAATACAATTAAAATATATAATAAAATCAAATAAGCATTCAATTCCCTCAATTCATGATATCAATATATTCAAATAAATACTTGAGTAAGTTTTCTTCATGGAAAGAACTTCTATGACTTGTAAGAGTACTTTATACTGTATCCAAAATGTAAACGTCTGCTGCTGCTGCTGCTGCTGCGGCTAAGGCACTTCAGTTGTGTCCGACTCTGTGCGACCCCATAGGTAGCCCACCAGCCTCCTCTGTCCACGGAATTCTCTAGGCAAGAGTACTGGAGTGGGTTGCCATTTCCTTCTCCAATGTAAACGTCAACCTCCCCAAATTAAGGAGGTTAAGAATCTCTACTTAAAAAAGTAAAAATAAAAAAATTCTTGATGCTCGGGGCTGGTACACCGAGATGTCCCACGGGGAGGGAATCGGGAGGGAGGAGGGTGGGGGGTTCTGGAGGGGGAGCAAATGTAAACCCATGGCGGTTTCATGTCATTGTATGGCAAAACCAACACAATAAAGAAAAGAAAATTAAAAAAAAAAATTCTTAATCTTGAAATGATCAGGTCACTAGCTTTACTAACTCCTTAGTTTAAAATATTACATAAATGAATATGCTGCTTTATGAGTTGATAGTGCATAAACCAAATTAAACCTCCAAGTCAGAAATTGTTCCCCCTTTTGGGAGCATGTATAGGATTTTACCTGAAATTTTTCAGAAAGTCAGATAGCTCCAGAAAATTTAACTGAGGGCAATTAAAAGAAAATGTTTCTGCTATACTTGAAAGAACCTAATATTAGAACTACCATAAAAGCCTCTCCAAAATTATATTGAATAATATTTATAGAAAAGGGATACCAATTTTTTCCTTAAAAGAGACATACTAAAATAATTATGGGGCTATCCCTGAGATTTCTTTGCTACTGAAAAGGAAGAGAAAATTTAAGAAAGTAATATTATGTTGCTGGCCCTCTGCACAAACAATCAAGTATGCCAGAAAGGGCCAAGAATGTGGGAACATGAGCACTTTAAAATGAAGGATTCTTATTGAAGATAGGGTTAGAAAATAGATTTAAATAGATTAAGGATGGAAGTTTAAAAAACATGTTTAAAAACATGTAGAATAAACAGTGTGAATTTCCTGTTAAAGTTACGAGCAAGCCCTTAGCAACTGCTGAAATCAATACAGAGAGAAATGAGCCATCTCTGTTTCCTGATATGAATATATTCCCCTAAATAGTCAAGTGTAATTGCCAATACTTGTTTAGCTACAGACACTAACATAAGTTAATTGTCTGTCAGTGTGTTTTTCGTTCATGCTTGCATATATAGATGGGGTTTTTTTTTCTTAAAACTGTCTATATTTTATCTTCAGGAAAAGGTTTAGAAAGCAACTATACTCCAATAAAAATTCATTTTAAAAAATATAGAGTAAGACAACAAAGAAAACAACTTAGCATTAACTAGGAACAAATCTATATTTATGGATAAAATGTGTAACTCATTCTCTGCCCAAAGAAGCAAGCATCCCAACATGTTATATACAATGACTCATTTTAGGGCTCACTTTACATAAATCTCACCATGTGCTTCTGTAGTATAAACACAGGATTCTATTGAATCAGAAGGACACAAATGTTAACATCAGAAGATGGCGGAGGAATAGGACGCGGAGTCCACACTCTCCCCAACAAATACACCAAAGGAACATTTAAATACCGAACAAACTCCATAAATCAACATCTGAATGCTGGCAGAGGTCTTCAGGCATCTGGAAAGACAGCCCATTGCCGACGAAAGAAGGTAGGACCAAAGGAAAAAAAAAAAAAGTAAAAAGAGGCAAAGAGGCAGGGACTGAGATTCATCTCAGAAGGGGAGCCTCGAAAGAGATAAAGGTTTATGAACGTCAGGAAACATCCTCACTGGCGGAACTGAGAGATCTGAGGCGAATCTCAAAGAGCATAAAAGTCGGGACTTAGAAGCCGATAAATAGTTAAGCCGCTTGGAGAACAGAGCGGCGGCCGGTCGCCCCATCCCCCACGAGCCAGCAGACTGCTCAGGGAGGGGCGGGCCACGAGCTTAGGGGGAGGACTGAGATTGAACGCCTGGGGCAGACTGAAGGTCCTAACAGAGGGCGCTAACCGGAGATAGACCGCTGGGTAGCCTTCCCGAGGAAGACCCCCGCCAGGCTCACGCGTAGCCTTCCCGAGGAAGACCCCCGCCAGGCTCGCGAACAGAACAAAGGGGAGCGGGGACTCGGACCACGGTGCGAGACAGCCGGGTGGAAGAGGGAGGCTGCGGGCTACAGAGAGCGTCCCTGCGAGGCTTCTGCCCCCAAACCGCAGGCAGAATTGGGTGCTAGCCAAGACCTCTGGGGACTCTGGACAGTCGCCACCAGAATTCGGCGCTTCTCATATCTGAGAAAACGCCCCCAGCCGCACACTGAAAAAACCGAGCAGCTGGGCCGGGGGAGGGGAGAGGCCGCAGCCCCCCAACTGCGTCACCAGAGTGCGCCGCCAGAGTCTGCCGCTGCACATCTGAGAAGACACACCCAGCTGCAAGCAGAAAGAGCCCAGCAGCTGGGCCTGGGGAGAGGAGAAGCCACAGCCTCCAATTGCGTCATCAGAGTGCAACGCCAGCCGAGAGCCTGAGCAGAGGGCGCGGGAAAAGCGCAGGCACCGCGAGCGGGGCAAACCCCAGAGCGCTGAATAGACACTGAAGGGGCCAGCAGAGGTAGCCAAATCAAGCAGGACAGACCGCTTAAGATTCCAACCAGGAAACTCTGACAAAACACTCATCCAACCCCTCCCATAGTGAGGAAACCCCACAATAAAGGGACAACACACCAAGATAAACAAGATGAAAAGGCAGAGAAATACCCAACAAGTAAAGGACCAGGATAAATATCCCCTAGACCAAACAAAAGACGAAGAGATAGCTTGTCTACCTGACAAAGAATTCCGAATAATGATAGTGAAAATGATCCAAAACCTGGAAAATAAGTTGGAGTTGCAATTCAATAACCTGCAGGCAAGGATTGAGAAGATGCAGGTAAGCTTTAACAAGGACTTAGAAGAAATGAAAAAGAGTCAAAATACAATAAATAATGCAATAAATGAGATCAAAAACACCCTGGAGGGAACCAACAGTAGAATAACAGAAATAGAAGACAGGATAAGTGAAATAGAAGATAGAATGGCAGAAATAAATGAAACAGAAAGGAAAAATGAAAAAAGAATTAAAAGAAATGAGGACAATCTCAGAGACCTTTGGGACAGTATTAAACGCACCAATATTCGAATCATAGGAATCCCAGAAGAAGAAGACAAAAAGAAGGACCATCAGAAAATTCTTGAAGAAATTATGGTGGAAAATTTCCCTAAATTGGGAAAGCAAATAACATCTCAGGTCCAAGAAACACAGAGGGTCCCAAATAGAATCAACCCCAAGCGGAGCACCCCAAGACACATATTAATCAAATTAACAAATATCAAATACAAAGACCAAATATTAAAAGCAGTGAGGGAGAAGCAAAAAATAACCCACAAGGGGAATCCCATAAGGATAACAGCTGATCTCTCAATAGAAACGCTTCAGGCCAGAAGGGAATGGCAGAGCATTCTTAAAGTCATGGAAGAAAACAAGCTACAACCCCGATTACTGTATCCAGCAAGGATCTCATTCAAATTTGAAGGAGAATTCAAAAGTTTTTCAGACAAGCAGAAATTGAGAGAATTTAGTAATACCAAACCAGCCCTCCAACGAATGCTAAAGGATCTTTCCTAGATAGGAAACACAGATGGGATATATAATCTCGAATCCAAAACAATAAAATAGAAGAAATGGCAACAGGATCATATTTATCAATAATTACCTTAAATGTAAACGGGCTGAATGCCCCAACCAAAAGACAAAGACTGGCCGATTGGATACAGAAACAGGACCCCTATATATGTTGCCTACAAGAGACCCACCTCAAATCTAAGGACATATATAGACTGAAAGTTAAAGGCTGGAAAAAGATATTCCATGCAAACAAAGACCAAAAGAAAGCAGGAGTGGCAATACTCATATCAGATAAAGTAGACTTTAAAATAAAGGCGGTGAAAAGAGATAAAGATGGACATTACATAATGATCAAAGGATCAATCCAAGAAGAAGAAATAACAATTATAAATATTTATGCACCCAACATAGGAGCACCACAATATGTAAGGCAAATGCTAACAAGTATGAAAGGGGAAATTAACAACAACAACACAATAATAGTGGGAGACTTTAATACACCACTCACACCAATGGATAAATCAACTAAACAGAAAAGTAACAAGGAAATTCAAACTTTAAATGATACAATAGACCAACTAGACCTAATTGATATCTATAGGTCACTCCACCCCAAAACAAGGAATTTCACTTTTTTCTCAAGCGCACACAGGACCTTCTCCAGGATAGATCACATCCTGGGCCATAAATCTAGCCTTGGTAAATTCAAAAACATTGAAATCATCCCAAGCATCTTTTCTGATCACAATGCAGTGAGATTTGATATCAATTACAGGAGAAAACCATTCAAAACCTCCAACATATGGAGGCTCAACAACACACTGCTGAATAACCAACAAATCACAGAAGAAATCAAAAATGAAATTCAGTTATGCATGGAAACGAATGAAAATGAAAGCACAACAGCCCAAAATCTATGGGACACTGTGAAAGCAGTGCTAAGGGGAAGGTTCATAGCAATTCAAGCTCACCTTAGGAAACAAGAAAAAAATCAAATAAATAACCTTACTTTACACCTAAAGCAACTAGAAATGGAAGAAATGCAGAAGCCCAGGTCTAGTAGAAGGAAAGAAATCTTAAATATCAGGGCAGAAATAAACGCAAAGCAAACGAAAGAGACCATAGCAAAAATCAACCAAGCCAAAAGCTGGTTCTTTGAGAAGATAAATAAAATTGACAAACCATTAGTCAGACTCATCAAGAAACAAAGGGAGAAGAACCAAATCAACAGAATTAGAAAAGAAAACGGAGAGATCACAACAGAAAACACAGAAACACAAAGGATCATAAGAGACTATTATCAGCAGCTATATGCAAATAAACTGGACAACCTGGATGAAATGGACAGATTCCTAGAAAAGTACAACTTTCCAAGACTAAACCAGGAAGAGATAGATAATCTTAATAGACCCATCACTAGCACAGAAATTGAAACCGTAATCAGAAATCTTCCAAAAAACAAAAGCCCAGGACCAGATGGCTTCACAGCCGAATTCTACCAAAAATTTAGAGAAGAGCTAACACCTATTCTACTCAAACTCTTCCAGAAAATTGCAGAGGAAGGTAAACTTCCAAACTCATTCTATGAGGCCACCATCACCCTAATTCCAAAACCCGACAAAGATGCCACAAAAAAAGAAAACTACAGGCCAATATCACTGATGAACTTAGATGCAAAAATCCTTAACAAAATTCTAGCAAATAGAACCCAACAACACATTAAAAAAATCATAC